>CM074725.1:30124296-30266548 GCA_037306005.1 Rhinophrynus dorsalis
TGTCAGGAGAGTGTTAACTAGGCTTCGTACACATGGTTTGTACGCTAAATTGGAGAAATGTTCTTTTGAAGTGTCTAAGATCGAATTCCTAGGTTTCCTTGTTTCCCCAGGGCAGTTAGAGATGGATCCTCGTAAGATAACAGCTATACTGAAGTGGCCCATACCATCTGACAAGAAGGCAATTCAGAGGTTCATTGGTTTTGCCAACTTCTACCGACGCTTTATCCGGGATTTCTTAAAATGTATTTCACCACTCACATGTTTAACCAAGAAGGATGCCAGTTTTCAGTGGACTCCTGAAGCTCAACAAGCTTTTGACCGTTTAAAACTTCACTTTACACAAGCACCTATTCTACAACAACCTGATGTCAATAAACCTTTCTTTTTAGAAGTTGATGCTTCCAATATCGCTACAGGGGCAGTACTGTCACAACATATGGGCATTAAAGATCGTTTACATCCAGTAGCCTTCTACTCCAGGCGTCTCACACCTGCCGAACAAAACTATGATGTGGGCGACAAGGAATTGCTCGCTATTAAATGCGCCTTGGAGGAATGGAGACACTTATTAGAGGGTTCAGAGTATCCTATTACAATATATACAGATCACAGAAATCTAGAATATCTCCAATCAGCCCGCAGACTACGACCTCGTCAAGCCAGATGGGCAATGTTCTTTGCACGATTCCAACTACACATCACCTACAGGCCAGGCTCAAAAAATTTGAAAGCAGATGCCTTGTCCAGGATGTATACGGTACCTTCCAATACTACTACACTCCCTGATACAATTTTGCAACCACGTCAATTCCTCCTTATCACCACCAATTTACTGGAACATATCAAACAAGCCACCACTCCGTCTCCTCGTTTGATACAACTATACGCCTTAACCTTCACTGATGGCCTATTGTATAAGCAAGATACAGTTTTTGTCCCTGAATCTGTCCGTCAAGAGACTCTTCACCAGTTTCACGATCTTCCTGTTGCAGGCCACGGGGGAGTCCAAAAGACCTTAGAAGCCATTCAGCGGTATTTCTGGTGGCCAAACTTAAAGCAGGACGTCAATCACTACGTATCTTCCTGTGACACTTGTGCCAGAGCTAAAAGCCAACACACCAAACCATCCGGTTTGCTCCATCCTTTACCCATACCTTCTGGTCCTTGGAGAGATGTAACAATTGATTTCATTGTGGATTTACCAGGTTCGAACCAACATAATACCATTATGGTCGTAGTAGACCGATTTACTAAGATGGCTCATTTTATCCCAAGCAAAGGTCTACCTTCAGCCAGTCAGACCGCTTCTTTGTATCTGCAGGAGATCTTCCGTCTTCATGGAGTACCACAATCCATTACTTCAGACAGAGGTTCCCAATTCACATCAAAATTCTGGAGAGCATTTTGTGCCGGTCTTCAAATTTCCAGTAACCTATCTTCAGGATACCACCCACAAACAAATGGGCAGACAGAAAGGACCAATCAGACTTTGGAACAGTACTTACGTTGCTTCTCTTCTCACTTACAAGATAATTGGTACCACTTACTCCCCATGGCAGAATTTGCTTATAATAATCATTATCACAGTACCTTAAAAAACTCTCCTTTCTTGGCCAACTATGGATACCACCCGGCAGCTCTACCAGGACTCACCCCCATCACTCCAGTCCCAGAGGCTAATCAACGAATACAACAATTACAGCAGTCTCATCATGTGTTCAGTCAAATTCTGAGATCTGCACAGCAAGACTACAAACGTTATGCTGATAAACACCGACAGAAAGGACCTGAACTACAGATGGGGGATAAAGTATGGCTGTCCTCTTCACATGTTCGCCTTTCTTGTCCCACCAAAAAATTGGGACCTCGCTTCTTGGGACCTTTTTCTATCACTCAAGTCATTAATCCAGTAGCATATCGTCTGGCACTGCCTACCTCATACCGGATTCATCCAACGTTCCACATCTCTCAATTGAAGAAATGGATTCCCAGCACGTTTCCTGGTAGAGAACCTTCTAGACCTCCTCCTGTTTCCATTACAGATCCTGATGAGTTCGAGGTTCAGGAGATTCTAGACTCTCGTTTTCGTCGAGGCCGTTTGGAATACCTAGTACATTGGAAGGGGTACGGCCCTGAAGACCGCTCCTGGGAACCCGCAGGCAACTTCAACACCATGGCCTGTATTCGTAACTTTCATCGGAGTCATCCAGACCGACCTGCTGACCTGACCACCCGGAGGTTGGTCGTAAAGGGGGGGAACTGTCGGGTCCCTCGCCGTCCTTGCCAGTAGCTCTACTGGCTTCAGGACGGCTGGGCGCATGCGCGCGTCCTCGCGCATGCGCAGTGGCAAGGCCTGACGTCGGTCGTCGCACCGACGTCACTCCTTGGGCGCCCGGCGTTCCTCTTTAAAAAACTGGCGGCAACCGGGACTCGGCGCTCAGTTGTCGCTTGAGTCCCGGGCGGTCTACCTGCCGCAGTTTCGCTACCCAGCTCTTCCTGCTTGCAGACTCTGCAGTCCTCCAGCCAGCCTTCACCTGGGGTCCTCCTGCCAGCTCTTTCCTGCAGTCCTCCAGCCAGCCTTCACCTGGGGTCCTCCTGCCAGCTCTTGCCTGGGGTCCTCCTGCCAGCTCTTTCCTGTGGTCCTCCTATCCTATCTGTATCTTCTGCCAAGCTGCCATTCTACAGACCTTCCTCTTGGACCTTGCATTGGATCTCAGGTACTGACCTCTGGCTTGTTGCACTGGACTTGCATTATCTCAACCTGTACTGACCTCTGGCTTGCTACACTGGACTTGCATTATCTCAACCTGTACTGACCTCTGGCTTGCTACACTGGACTTGCATTATCTCAACCTGTACTGACCTCTGGCTTGCTACACTGGACTTGCATTATCTCAACCTGTATTGACCTCTGGCTTGTTACTCTGGACTTGCATTATCTTAGCCTGCCCTGACCTCTGGCTTGTTACTCTGGACTTGCATCATCTCAGCCTGCCCTGACCTCTGGCTTGTTACTCTGGACTTGCATTATCTCAGCCTGCCCTGACCTCTGGCTTGTTACACTGGACTTGCATTATATCAGCCTGCCCTGACCTCTGGCTTGTTACACTGGACTTGCATTATATCAGCCTGCCCTGACCTCTGGCTTGTTACTCTGGACTTGCATCATCTCAGCCTGCCCTGACCTCTGGCTTGTTACTCTGGACTTGCATCATCTCAGCCTGCCCTGACCTCTGGCTTGTTACTCTGGACTTGCATCATCTCAGCCTGCCCTGACCTCTGGCTTGTTACACTGGACTTGCATTATCTAAATAAAGCTAACCTTGGCCTATCTACTGTTTCCCTGCATTCTGGGTTCCTTATTTGCTTATCTTAGATTATATAGCTTCCTGCCAATCTCTGGGTGGCTCCTCCCACCCAGAGATAGGCTTCAGCAAGCTTACATCCTTACAGTGTGGTGTGTATATATGGGTCTCATCTTGGTGTCCCTGTGTTTAGATCAGACTCTGCGGGGTGTATAGAAGTGTATCACCCTGGTGTCCCTGTGTTTAGGAGATCAGACTGTGTGATGTGTATATAAGTGTATCACCCTGGTGTCCCTGTGTTTAGGAGATCAGACTGTGTGGTGTGTATATAAGTGTATCACCCTGTTGTCCCTGTGTTTAGGAGATCAGACTGTGTGGTGTGTATATAAGTGTATCACCCTGGTGTCCCTGTGTTTAGGAGATCAGACTGTGTGATGTGTATATAAATGTATCACCCTGGTGTTCCTGTGTTTAGGAGATCAGACTGTGTGGTGTGCATATAAGTGTATCACCCTGGTGTCCCTGTGTTTAGGAGATCAGACTGTGTGGTGTGTATATAAGTGTATCACCCTGGTGTCCCTGTGTTTAGGAGATCAGACTGTGTGGTGTGTATAGAAGTGTATCACCCTGGTGTCCCCTGTGTTTAGGAGATCAGACTGTGTGGTGTGTATAGAAGTGTATCACCCTGGTGTCCCTGTGTTTAGGAAATCAGACTGTGTGGTGTGTATATAAGTGTATCACCCTGGTGTCCCTGTGTTTAGGAGATCAGACTGTGTGGTGTGTATATAAGTGTATCACCCTGGTGTCCCCTGTGTTTAGGAGATCAGACTGTGTGGTGTGTATAGAAGTGTATCACCCTGGTGTCCCTGTGTTTAGGAGATCAGACTGTGTGGTGTGTATATAAGTGCATCATCCTGGTGTCCCTGTGTTTAGGAGATCAGACTGTGTGATGTGTATATAAATGTATCACCCTGGTGTCCCTGTGTTTAGGAGATCAGACTGTGTGGTGTGTATAGAAGTGTACCACCCTGGTGTCCCTGTGTTTAGGAGATCAGACTGTGTGGTGTGTATATAAGTGTATCACCCTGGTGTCCCTGTGTTTAGGAGATCAGACTGTGTGATGTGTATAGAAGTGTATCACTCTGGTGTCCCTGTGTTTAGGAGATCAGACTGTGTGGTGTGTATAGAAGTGTATCACCCTGGCGTCCCTGTGTTTAGGAGATCAGACTGTGTGGTGTGCATATAAGTGTATCACCCTGGTGTCCCTGTGTTTAGGAGATCAGACTGTGTGGTGTGTATATAAGTGTATCACCCTGGTGTCCCTGTGTTTAGGAGATCAGACTGTGTGGTGTGCATATAAGTGTATCACCCTGGTGTCCCTGTGTTTAGGAGATTAGACTGTGTGGTGTGTATATGTGTATCACCCTGGTGTCCCTGTGTTTAGGAGATCAGACTGTGTGTGTGGTGTGTATATAAGTGTATTACCCTGGTGTCCCTGTGTTTAGGAGATCAGACTGTGTGGTGTGTATATAATTGTATCACCCTGGTGTCCCTGTGTTTAGGAGATCAGACTGTGTGGTGTGTATATAAGTGTATCACCCTGATGTCCCTGTGTTTAGGAGATCAGACTGTGTGGTGTGTATATAAGTGTATCACCCTGATGTCCCTGTGTTTAGGAGATCAGACTGTGTGGTGTGTATATAAATGTATCACCCTGATGTCCCTGTGTTTAGGAGATCAGACTGTGTGGTGTGTATATAAGTGTATCACCCTGGTGTCCCTGTGTTTAGGAGATCAGACTGTGTGATGTGTATATAAGTGTATCACCCTGATGTCCCTGTGTTTAGGAGATCAGACTGTGTGGTGTGTATATAAGTGTATCACCCTGATGTCCCTGTGTTTAGGAGATCAGACTGTGTGGTGTGTATATAAGTGTATCACCCTGGTGTCCCTGTGTTTAGGAGATCAGACTGTGTGGTGTGTATATAAGTGTATCACCCTGGTGTCCCTGTGTTTAGGAGATCAGACTGTGTGGTGTGTGTATATAAGTGTATCACCCTGGTGTCCCTGTGTTTAGGAGATCAGACTGTGTGGTGTGTATATAAGTGTATCACCCTGGTGTCCCTGTGTTTAGGAGAACAGACTGTGCGGTGTGTATATAAGTGTATCACCCTGATGTCCCTGTGTTTAGGAGATCAGACTGTGTGGTGTGTATATAAGTGTATCACTCTGGTGTCCCTGTGTTTAGGAGATCAGACTGTGTGATGTGTATATAAGTGTATCACCCTGGTGTCCCTGTGTTTAGGAGATCAGACTGTGTGGTGTGTATATAAGTGTATCACCCTGATGTCCCTGTGTTTAGGAGATCAGACTGTGTGGTGTGTATAGAAGTGTATCACCCTGGTGTCCCTGTGTTTAGGAGATCAGACTGTGTGGTGTGCATATAAGTGTATCACATTGCTCCACAGCAATAAAACTCACATTAATGTGTGTGTAAACGTCACTATATGTGATTATATATTATTCAGCGTAACATTTACTCAGTTACACAAAGAGGTGTCAGTAGGTCATGAAATAACCTAGAAATTCTCTGCAATGCCCTATCCACCAGCCCCCCCCCCCACACCACCTAAAACACGTGTCCCTCTTTGGCCATGTGAAATGTTGGGAGGTGTGATCTGAGGACTGGAATGTGAAACTCTGATCCATCATCCACCCCATCTTCATGAAGCTGAGGGTGTGACTGAGAGCGAGGAGAGGGAAGTCAGAGACTTGTCTGTGTCCACTGATTTCTGTCTACTATTACAGTTTTAACCCCTTGGATGCTAGAAGCATCCCCAGTGCAGTGCTTTGCAATGCACTGGAGATACCACTAGTATTCAAGGGGTTAATGATAGTTCCTTTACAGTGCTTTACATTCTCTATAGGACTAATCAAACAGCACCATCTAGTGGTTATCATTTTTTTTTATTAAAGAAAGAGAAGAAATCAAATATATTTGATTTTATAACTTTTGATTGAATTATCTCCCAGCAGTGAGAGTTACTTTGTTTTATAAAACATTAATGTAGCTTTAATATGTACCATGCCTAATTGCCCTGTGTATAAGGTGTAAAGGCACAGCTTCAGCTCCCTGCTACACATTCGTACAAGAAAGACCAGGGGACAGGATTTATTAAAGGGGAACATTCACATCCGACAAACTTGTGCCCATTTGCTTTAATATGTAAAACTAGATTAGCGTAGGGGATTTTTTTTAATTGGATCTTTCACATATAGATATCTATTGCTCATTAGTAAGAGCATTTAGCGAAAAAGTTAAAAATGTTAGTAATTTTTGAAAAAAAAACATTATTTGAGCAAAAATTCAAGTTTAAAAGATGCCCAGCAGCCTACTTCCACTGGCCGATGCGGCAAGCTGCTTGCCACACAGAGGCTGTTTCCGTCCCTACTACCCAGCATCCTCTGATGATGGAGGATGTCTGTGTCTAAGCTGGAGAGATCTCTTAGGCTCGATATTGATCTCTGCCAATGAGATCGTTTCAGCTTAGAGAAAGAAAGCCTCCGTCATTGGATGATGCTGGGTAGAGGGACGGGAGCAGAGGCAGTGCTGCAAGCAGGAAGTAGGCTGCTGGGCACCTTTTAAACTTGAATTTTTGCACAGATAGTGTTTTTTTTTCAAAAATGACTAACATGTTTAACTGTTTCGCTAAATGCTCTAACTAATGAGCACTAGATATCTGTATGTGATAGATCCACTTTAAATCTTACTGACCTAGTACTGAAGATATGCTGCGTTCAAGGGATAGTAATGTCCTCAAAAAATATTTTGCATTTTGTAGAGATTAAAAAGTTTAATTGAATGCAAAAAAACATATCTCTCAAACCGCTATGGTTTTTAAAAACGTGATTGCGGCTCTGCTGAAGAGCCTCGGATCTCCTGCTGACAGCTTTATAGCGGAAAGCAGGAAACATCAAGCTTTGAATGCAGATATCATTCAAACCATAGCGGTTTGAGAAATATGTTTTTTTTGCATTGAATTAAACTTTTAATCTCTACAAAATGTGAAATATTTTTGGGGGACATTAGTATCCCTTAAAAATCTGGCACTTCCGCAATGTGCGACACACAGTATGTGCGGAACGCCGCCTCAGGACCTCAATAGCATGGTAAACGGAGCTTCCTGTAACGTTAGCCCACAGAAATACAGCTATGAAGGGAAGCGTGAACACGCTCGCAGGGGCAGCTGGGAAGGAGGTGCGAAGTCCTGAGGCGGCGTGACGCACATTGCGGAAGTGCCACATTTTAACGCAGCATATCTTCAGTACTAGGTCAGTAAGATTTAAAAAAAAAAATCCCCTACGCTAGTCTAGTTTTACATATTAAAGCAAACTGTAAGCTATGTGCTATCACTTGCTTTCCTTCACTTGGCTTGACGTATGAGGAACGACTAGACAAACTTGGTTTATTTACTCTAGAGAAAAGATGACTAAGAGGAGACCTTATCACATTGTACAAGTACATGAGAGGTCAATACAAGGATCTCTGCGGTGAGCTATTCATTCCAAGGCCTGATCAGGTGACCAGGGGACACCCCTTGAGATTGGAGGAAAGGAGGTTTAGACTTTTGCAGAGGAAGGGTTTTTTTACGGTAAGGTCTGTTAAATTATAGAATTCCTTGCCCAAGGAGGTGGTTATGGCAGATACAATGGATACATTCAAGAGAAGACTAGATACATTTCTTTCCAAAGGGAACATACAGAGTTATACTGTTTATTAGTAGGCAAATCAGGAAGGTCTGTTAAAGACTAATTTATTTGAGGAGAAGGTTGAACTTAATGGACTTGTAACTTTATTCAACCTAATTTACTATGTTATTATGTTACTATGTTCACAACATTAATGCCATTTTTCAAATTAACAATAACGGGTAGGCTGAGACAATGACTTCGAACTACAGTAAAAATGGGCCACTTGATTATATTTGCCCCCTGGGCTTCAAGATGCCAGTCCTGCCCTGTTAGTTAGCCAATAAAGGCATCAACTTGACTATATTCACCTCCTGTATTTCTACGGCTTACACGGTACAAACTCTCATCCGTTACCAATGATCTAGTCTCGCAAAGAGAAAGCTACATAAATATGCATTAAAGTATTACATTGTTTATGCAAGCATAATTTAGAAAGTATAACATACCCCCCAACATTTCAAACAGCCAAAGAGGGACACTTTTGTTTTAACTGTTGTTGTTGCTTGAGGTGTGGCTGGTAAGTGGGGCATTAAATATAATTTTTGGGTTATTTTATGAACCATTGACACATATTTTTTTAATTGAATACATTTTTTAGAGCAAGACAAAAGTATTTTATTTAAATAGACTAATTAATAAACATCTATACTGAAGTTTACTTAAATAAACATTAATGTGAGTTGTATTGCTGTAGAGCAATGTTGTACACTTATATACACACCACACAGTCTGATCTCCTAAACACAGGGACACCTGGGTGGAGAAAAAGGGACAGAGGGATTTGGGTCTCAATGTGGAACTGTCCCTCCTAAAGAGGGACACTTGGGATGTATGATAAAATAAAAGTACAATAACAATACAATGCTTTGCCAAACTTGTTTCTTGGTTGAACATAGAGTCAGCAGTTCTTCATTTTGACCTGCAGATGGAGACAAAGTCAAAGTTATATTCACATAGAATATTAACACAGACCAGTGGTTCTCAACCTTTCTAGCGCCGTGACCCTTTAATAAAATTTCCTAAGTCGCGGGGACCCCTGACAGTAAAATTATTTTCGTTGCTCCTTCATCACTGTAATTTTGCTACTGTTATGTTACAAAAAAACAATTTCTAATGGTTTTAGGCAGGGGTCAAGTCAAGATTGTCTCTCTCTATACATGTGCTCCAACTTGCCCTGATCAGCTCCAACTTGCCCTGATCAGCTCCAACTTGCCCCCATCAGCTCCAACTTGCCCTGATCTGCTCCATCTTGCCCCCATCAGCTCCAACTTGCCCTGATCTGCTCCAACTTGCCACCATCAGCTCCAACTTGCCCCCTCATCTCCACATTGCCCCATCAGCTCCACATTGCCCCATCAGCTCCAACTTGCCCTGATCTGCTCCATCTTGCCCCCATCAGCTCCAACTTGCCCTGATCTGCTCCAACTTGCCATCATCAGCTCCAACTTGCCCCCATCAGCTCCATATTGCCCCATCAGCTCCACATTGCCCTGATCTGCTCCAACTTGCCACCAGCAGCTCCAACTTGCCCCATCAGCTCCACATTGCCCCATCAGCTCCAACTTGCCCTGATCTGCTCCTTCTTGCCCCCATCAGCTCCAACTTGCCCTGATCTGCTCCAACTTGCCCCCATCAGCTCCAACTTGCCCCCATCAGCTCCATATTGCCCCATCAGCTCCACATTGCCCCATCAGCTCCAACTTGCCCTGATCTGCTCCATCTTGCCCCCATCAGCTCCAACTTGCCCTGATCTGCTCCAACTTGCCATCATCAGCTCCAACTTGCCCCCATCAGCTCCACATTGCCCTGATCTGCTCCAACTTGCCACCAGCAGCTCCAACTTGCCCCATCAGCTCCACATTGCCCCATCAGCTCCAACTTGCCCTGATCTGCTCCTTCTTGCCCCCATCAGCTCCAACTTGCCCTGATCTGCTCCAACTTGCCCCCATCAGCTCCAACTTGCCCCCATCAGCTCCATATTGCCCCATCAGCTCCACATTGCCCCATCAGCTCCAACTTGCCCTGATCTGCTCCAACTTGCCACCATCAGCTCCATCTTGCCCTGATCTGCTCCATCTTGCCCCCATCAGCTCCAACTTGCCCTGATCTGCTCCAACTTGCCACCATCAGCTCCAACTTCCCCCCATCAGCTCCATATTGCCCCATCAGCTCCACATTGCCCCCCATCAGCTCCAACTTGCCCTGATCAGCTCCAACTTGCCCTGATCTGCTCCAACTTGCCCTGATGTGCTCCATCTTGCCCCCATCAGCTCCAATTTGCCCTGATCTGCTCCAACTTGCCCCATCATCTCCTCATTGCCTGTCCAGTACAATACAGCATATACAACAACCCGTCCCGATTCCCAGCATCATTGCCAGACTCACTCATTCACTTGCGGCATTCAGTCTCTGCTCCCGCTCACGCTGCTCTCTCTGCATCTTCTGTCTGCGGTGAGTGTGTGCGCGCACACCAGACGTCATCATGTGAGTCAGTGAGTGGGCTCCGTCTCTCCAGGTCTCCTGCGCTGCTGCCTGTGGCTCACAGTGACTGCCTGCCTCAGTCACTGTCAAATCATTTGACAGCGAGACCAGTCACTTACATGTTGGAGCTTTACTAAGGTGTACCCTTTCGGCGACCCCTGGCAAATTGTCATTCGACCCCCGAAGGGGTCGCGACCCACAGGTTGAGAACCACTGACATAGACCAATGGTTCTTAACCATGGTGCAGTGGCATTTTGGTGTGCCGTGGGTACCGGCTCAGTGTGCCCAACTTTTTCCATGAAACTGTTGGCAAAAAATATTAAAGTCGAGTTTCTAATGTTTATTTACAGAAATGATTATGCATAACATGCTCTTTGTTGCCAATTTGTTGATGAGACTGAAGAATAACTGTACAGGTTTATATATATATATCATACCATCATTAACCCGTTGAGTGACAGGGGGCACGGAACGCATTGCTTTGAAATGCATTTCATACCCCTCTGGCACTCAAAGGGTTAATCCAGTGAGGAATTACCTATAAAATCTGAGTTTTACCTTGATAGTTCCAGGCTGCATGTTAGGGATCCTTTGAACAAAAAAAAAAAAAATCAAGAACCACTATTATAGCCTGTTTATTTAACCTGTTAATGGTCAACAGCTTGAATTATTCTTATTAACCCTTTGAGTGCCAGAGGGGTACGCTATGAATTGTAAAAGCAATGTGTTGCGTACCCTTATGGCATAGGGTGACCACATTTCCATTCTGCCATTCCAGGACATGTGGTCACCCTAGTCCCACGGCTGAGGCTTCCGCCGGCTCTGACCATCTTTCTGAGGCTGTTCCCACTGGGAACTCTTACTCTGTGTCAGCCTCAGAGAGATGGTCAGCGCCGGTGGGAGCCTCAGCTGCACGCACCAGTAGAGAAGACATTTCCATATCAATCTAGTCCCAATCAGAGACAGTACAGCTCCGAAATATCAGGCAAATCCTCTCTGCACAAGAGAAATAGCACACTTTTTATTCATAGGTCTCTCTAAGTTGAAAGGGTCTCTCAGGCATGGGTCCTTGCTCTCCAGCTCCCTAGAAGGAATCAGCTGCACCTTACTGACAAAGCCCTAGAGTCTAGCCTGGCCTGGCCTGTCCTAGCCTAGTGCTGAGTTGCTTTGCATTGTATTATATTATGTTGAGTTGCACTATTGGTGTTGAAGGGAAGCTGCAGAACATCTAACGCTCGGCCCTGAGGCATTGGTACTTAGTATCTCAAGTCTTGTATTTCTATTGGCTGTAGAGAGATAGGATCATATCCAAAGAAAACAGGGAAAGTTTGTCAACCTAGGTCAAGTCTGATTTAGTACAAGAACAAGTGAACAGCCTAAGGATTCAGCCATAAACACAATCATCCAGGCTTATGTGAAGGTTAATAATACTACAAGATTTTAATCTGAGGTGGAGAAGAGACATGAGAGAGGCATTGAGTACATTTGGAAGGTGTTGCTCTTTGGACTGTTCCAGCTGATCAGCGAGAAGATTTTGGTATTGCAAGATTACCATGTATGAGGAGTTTATGACGTTACTGTTGTCAATAAGAAAACCTGCAATGCAGCAACACCGAGATGATCCCAGACTTGGCATAAATGTGAAAATGGACTATGGGGTGGAGGAGTCTAAGCTATCGGTGGAAAAGGTATACAATCCAAATGTACCCAGAGAAGATGTAACAGAGTGGCTCAAGGTGCATTCTGAAAAAGTCAAATTTCTGCAGAAGAGTTTGGGTTGGGGACAAGTAAGAAGTCGTCCCTGGTGGTTGTTTTTTTAAATGATATGCCTCCGTAAAAGAGATGTTTCCACCAGCTCATTTTAACATTCAAAACATTTAATGGGGACTTGTTTTTCCTATCATGAGCAGCTTCTGTTGCATCTGTAATAAATATGGACATTCAAAGGCCGACTGTGACACAGTACAGTGTTGAAAGAATTGCAACTCTTTCGAGCATGCTACAAGAGAGTACATGAGGGTCAAGAGGTGTCATTTCTGCTGGGGCAAAGGACATGACTATTTCTCCTGTCCCAAAGGAACTAGGGACCCTCAGCCTTATATCTACAAAAAGGGTGAGGAAGTTTCACCTCCAAAGTCATCAGAGGCCCCTGAAGCTGTAGACGTACATACTGCTCCTGGAGAAGTGGTTACTGTTCCAGTGATGGTGTCCTGATCGTGAAAGTTCCTGCAGCTGCTGTTCCCGGGGTTCCTAAGATGACTTCTAATGATCACATGGTCCTAGATGGAAGTCTTGGTGGTGCTGAAGGAATGGTTCTGACCAGGGGAGGGCTGGCAACTTGTGGCCTGGGGGGCAAATACAATCTACAGGCCCATTTCTTCAGTCGCTCCAGCCCAGTGTCCCAGCCAATCCCCTTTAGTTACTTTTACTATTGGTATTAATGCTGTTAATTAAGGTAAACGAGACCACATAGCTTACAGTTGAAATGCGGCTACTCTAATGATACCATAAAGCTTACAATTTAAGTACAGCAACGCGATTGATACCATAGAGCTTACAAGGGAAATGGGTTATGCTGTTTGTGTAGCTCTATGTGGATTGTAGCTCTGTGGTATCATTTATGTAGTTCCATTTCTATTGTAAGCTCTGTGGTATCACTAGTGTAGCTCCATTTACAGCAGCTATTGGGAGACTGAGTGAGGTAGTGGCCCACTGGCCCAGACATGTGACCCCTCTGCCCCCCAGGCCAGCCCTCCCCTGGTTCTGACTTCTGTCCTGGTTCTGGAGGGGAAGAGGTGGTGAACTCCTTTTTATGATATGTTGCTCTTACTTACTCCCCCTACCCAACATCATAACCCTTTGAGTGCCAGAGGGGTATGCAACGCATTGCAAAGCAATGCATTGTGTGCCCCTCTAGCACTGAAGGGTTAAGCTTCTTATCAAAACCTGTTTTACCTTTTGTATGGTCTTCAAAGCTAAAATTAGATTTTATATATAAATCCAGAGAACAAGGAGGGAATGATGTTATTGACATAAAACGTGTATGAAATATTGGATTTCATGTCTGAAGAGTTTTAGCTAGGACACATATTGGTCCAATTTTATAAGATATGCTGCAAGTTTTATTCAAAGAGGATACAAATGGTATGGAATAAAATGTAACTTGCAGGGCAAACTCTTAGAAGAACTTTTACATAAAAAGAAACTTAAAAATGTCTTTAAAGACTCTGAACGTGTGGTTCCAATCACACGTCTAAATGAAAGAGGAATCAGAGGTATGGACCAAGGTATATCAAAGGGAGCTTTTTAACAAACAACAAGATCTGACATGGACCTCTGTACATAAAAGTCTGCCCACCAGATTTATCCAGCACAAGAGGGCCATAAATGTTATATAGACTGTCCCAAGGACAAACCATATAATCGATTAAACTGTTTCACCTCTTTTCTGGAACTCCATAAATGCAGCATCTCTGGAGAACTGTAGGACCCCTTCTAAAACTGGTGGGAGACTTAAAGTGATAGTAATGTTTCACAAAAACAGCAACATCAATTAATCTTCATAGTATTTGGGCCATGGAGAGTGTTATTTCAATACTGTCAGAGTTGTAGTTCAAGAGTAATTGATTGGTAAAGTTATCCCACTCCCGCTGCTTTTACCTAGTGTAACACTGCTCACCTCAGATGGGGAATCTGGTCTCTTGACCGGACAGGTCACAGCAAGGGACAATCTTCTTACTGTGACCATAAGGAAAATCCTGCCCCCTTGAAAGGTTTTTCGGGTTTTTCCTTATGATCACTGAAGATTGTCCCTCTCTGTGATCCATCCGGACAGTCTTGCTGCTCTGAGGTGAGCATTGTTACATTAGTAAAAGAGGGTGATACTTTATCATTCAATTATTCTTGAACTACAACTCTGACGGTATTGAGATAACACTCTCCATGGCCCAAATACTATGAAGATTAATTGGAGCTGATTTTTCTGTCCCTTTAAGTATTTTTTTTATGGACAAATGAAATGTGTATCAAAGGCCCATTGATGGAAAATTATATATTTTTGACAGAAACCTGTGGAATTCTCAAAATATCCTCCTTTCTTGTAATGAGAAGATTAAGGTAAATGATTGTATGTCTTTGGCTTTTACTGAAATTTATACTGCAATCCCAGAATTCCATGACGTGCCAGAACCATTGTGGTCCTTAACGCCTGGACAGCTGTGATGGTCCTGGCACGTCATGAGTCGTTGGGGGTTAAGGACCGGGGGAAAGGGGTGTGCAACTCATTGCTCAACAATGCATTGCACGCCCCCTGATCCTTAAAGGGTTAAAGGAATAGTAATGTTTCACAATAAAAGCAGCTCCAATTAATCTTCATAGTATTTGGGCCATGGAGAGTGTTATTTCAATACTGTCAGAGTTGTAGTTCAAGAGTAATTGAATGATAAAGTATACGCCCTCCTGCCCCTTTTACTGATGTAACACTTGTCACCTCAGAGCAGCAAGACTGTCCGGATGGATCGCAAAGAGGGACAATCTTCAGTGATCATAAGGAAAAACCTGAAAAACTTGTAAAGGGGGGCGGGGTTTTCCTTATGATCACAGTAAGAAGATTGTCCCTTACTGTGATCTGTCCGGTCAAGAGACCAGATTCCACATCTGAGGGGAGGAGGCTTAAACTAGGTAAAACAGCACTTTCCATGGCCCAAATACTATGAAGATTAATTGGACCTGCTGTTTTTGTGAAACATTACTATCCCTTTAAACTTTGCTATTTATAAGGACTAAATCTCAATCTTACATATACTCTGAGGGAGCAGACACTTCTACCATGGCCGCCCCCTGGGCCAGTCTGGACAGCCCCTATGTTAATCCAACGCTTCATGCATGGGCTTCCAGGGGAGGACAAGGGGGGGGGGCACTTGCCCACCCCTACAATTACCCCTTTATATAAAAAAAGGTGCTGGATGGGCTGGTCTCGGGGTCATATTATGGCTTTGCCCCCACCCTGGAAAAATTTTTACGGACACCCTTGTATTCATGGGTGGGCAAGTGCACTTTAAAAGGACACTACCGGCAAAAAAATTAAATGGGTCCATTTAAATATCACATATTTACATGGGTGTCTGCGGGGGGTAGCAATAGCGGGTGCTTGCTACCCCCCCCCCCCCCGCAGACACCCATTTAAATATGTGATATTTAAATGAACCCATTTAATTTTTTTGGCGTTAGTGTCCTTTTAAAGTGCCCTTCCTCCCTATCAGCAGTGGATCACTCACTCCCTGTCAGGGAGAGTCATGTTGGACTCATAACTACAGTAACAGCAGAATAAATAGTTTTATCTCAGAGCCAGTTCAACCAGCTTCAAGTCACAAGCCTTTTACACAAACATCTGATACCAGATTCCACCTCACCCACTGTCAGCTGATCCCAAAGAACTCTTACACTTGCCTTTTACCTCTGAACACCGGTTCTTAGATGTATTGATGGCAAGGAACCCTTTTGTTCCAAATACAATACCTTACGGAACCCTAACAAAACACTGGCCACATTTATAAAACAAGAGGGAGTTATTCTAGAATAAACCAACTAAAACCAAAATAAAATGTTTCTTAAATAAAATTGGAATTTTAACCCCCTAAGAACTGGCGCGCACACGCGCGGCCGGCACTTGAGGACCACAGGGCTTTTTCCTTTTTCCTGTTTAGGGCTTCCGGAGCGGCATGCACCAAAACCAACCCAAAACCCACTAAACCCAACTCAAAACCAACTCAAAAGCCACAAAACCCAACCCAAAATAAACCCAAAAACCACAAAACCCAAACCAAAACCAACTCAAAAGCCACAAAACCCAACCCAAAACAAATCCACAAAACCCAACCCAAAACCAACTCAAAACCAACAAAAACCAACCCAAAACCTACCAAACCCAACCCAAAACTAACCAAAAACTCACAAAAAACAACTCAAAACCAACAAAAACCAACCCAAAACCCACCAAAACCAACTCAAAACCAACCCAAAACCCACCAAAACCAACCTAAAACCCAACCTTAGGCACCAATTTTGCACCCATATCGCGTGCTTACTGCACCAATATTGCACCCATATTTCATCCTTAATGTGTCCTTATTGCACCAATATTGCATCCATATTGCATCCTTAATATGTCCTTACTAGTTGAACAGCCCGTTACACGGGCCACAGTGCCTCTGGCAGCCAGCTCTGTATCAGCAGTTGCGCGGGCAGTCTGTACTGCGCATGACTGCCGCACGCGCAGCAGTGTCTACTGCGTATGTCGGGCGTTACACACAACTTAGTGAATTATTATATAGGATTACACCAATATTGCATCTATATTGCACCCATATTGCATCCTTAATATGTCCTTATTACACCAATATTGCATCCATATTGCACCCATATTGTGTCCTTAATGTGTCCTTATTGCACTAATATTGCATCCATATTGTACCCATATTTCATCCTTAATGTGTCCTTATTGCACCCATATCGCGTCCTTAATGCACTCATATAGCATCATTATTGCACCCATATTGCGTCCTTAATGCACCAATATTGCGTCCATATTGCACCCAATTTGTGTCCTTAATGCACCCATATAGCGTCATTATTGCATCCTTAATTGCAACACTTCAAATGACGCAGCCAAAGACATGCAACATTTTATGATGCAAAACTTTACATGAAACACTTCGAATGGATACCGATTAACTACAGGCCGTGCAGAGGTCCAATGGATTCTAGATATGCCTCTTGTGAAAATATTTTTGTGCTGTAATGACTAGTTACACCACTGATGTAAGATTTTTTTCTTTGAGATATTTTAATGGTGTGAACTGTAGGTTGGTCCACACTCTCAACATGCATTTTAACTCTAACATGATAGTAATGTATATTAATTTGATTTGTGATTTGGATACAGCTTTCTCCAATTTATATATTTTTAAGAGTAAAGGATGCCTAGTTTTAATTGGCCCCAACAATATTTTGAGTAGAATGTCAGTATCTTAGTATGTGGGGACATGAGTAGTACATGTGGATTACTTCTGCCCTAACCTGGTTACATTTAGGACATTTATCAGACAATGCTAGGCTTATGATAACAGCAAGAGTTGGTGTAAGGCCGGATCTAATGAATAGCCTGAAGGTAAGTAAATTGGTGGTAAGGGGGTAAAATATATTTAATATTACGTTCCTCAAAGGTGTAAGTTGTCTTACATAAAGGACTGATTATATTACTTTTCCCAATTGAGTCTAATCCTTTCTTAGCTCACTGATTCAATTGTTGATCTGACTGGCCATCCTGGAAATCTAAGTTGTTGGTAAAGTGTAGAGAAACTGATTTATATTTGTTTTTATGAAGGAGTTAGTTGCCTGACAAATCACAATGACCTGATACTGCTGTTAAGTAGGAGATTCATTTGGAAATGTGTGGGTATTTGGACTTGTAAGGCATGAAAGAGATAAGTAAGGTTAATATAAGGGACGGAATTTTGATTCCTGTGGTGATCAGTATCTCTGGAGGTTTGGTAGATCCAGTATCTTGTATAATTGATATTAGGTAGACTAAAGCCACCATTTGACTTAGGTTGGTGTCATTTGAGCAGACTGATTTTATGCATTTTGTCCTTCCAAAATAAACCTTGAAACTAGCAATGTATGAGGTTTTGTTGGCAGATAATTATATATAATGAGAGTATTTATAACTTGAACAATATTCTCTAAAACTTACTTACATGAATTCTGAATATAAACAGTGGCATAACTGTAGGGGTCGCACCTGCGACCGGGCCTGTGCACTCCAGGGGCCCGGCCTTCCCCTGCGACCCCTTCGCCTGGCGCCCGCAATCTCCCGCCAACGTTCTAGTAATGCAGAGCGCTGGGAGATGACATCATCTCCCAGGACTTTGCATTACTAAGAGGACCTCGTGGGAGCTCCAGGTAAGAGATGGGGGCATTGTGGAGGGGGTCAATGTGGTCATTGGGGCCAATGTGGTGGTAGAGGGGCCCGTGGCAATTCTTGTACCAGGGCCTGGAGGCTTCTAGTTACGCCTCTGAATACAGAGTTTAATGAGATATTTTTCCCAAATCTCTAGTTTTGATGAATGCTATCCCATAGCCGATGTAAACTTTAAAGGGATAGTAATAGATAAGTTTTATAAATTTTTATTTTGTAGCTATTAAAAACTGAAACTTAATGCCCCCGGTCCCATCTCTCAGACCTTTATGGTTTGAGAGATAATCGTTGTTAAAGTTCCCCCCTCCCTCCCCTTTCCCTGATGTCAGCGCTCTAGCTGACTGCAGGGGAATCCGATCCCGGGACCGGCGGAGGCTCTTCAGCAGAGCCGAGATAGCATTAATGGAAAATAAATTCTTCACTGGAATGGTCTTCTATGTGTGCTTGGTTTGCAATCAAACATAGAAGACCTTTCCAGTGAAGGATTTATTTTTTAATATCTCGATCTCGGCTCTCCTGCAGAGCTGCCGGTTGGTCCCAGGACCGGATTCCCCTGCAGTCAGCTAGAGCGCTGACATCAGGGAAAGGGGAGGGAGGGGGGAACTTTAACAACGATTATCTCTCAAACCATAAAGATTTGAGATGGGACGGGGGGCATTAAGTTTTGTTTTTAAAGGGATAGTAATACTTGAAAATAAGTTTATTTTATAATGTAGCCCTTAAAAAACTTGAAAAATGATATGTCTTATCTCCCAAACCTTTATGGTTTGGGAAATATTCAGAAGTAAAGTTTCCCCTGGAGTGATGTCATTGCTCCACCCTTCAGATTTGGAATCCGTCCTGGGACCGGCTGTGCCTCTCCAGAAGTGCTGAGATCACCATCTTTAAAAAGAATTTCTTAATTGGAATGGTCTACAAAGTGTGCTTTCAAGCCAGGCACACTTTGTAGATAGTTCCAATTAAGTAGTTCTTTTCAAAGATCGTGATCTCTGCACTGCTAAAGAGCTGCCAGTTGATCTGTGGACCGAATTCCAAATCTGTCCACTAGATGGCAGACTTGGCTGAAACAGCCAGGAAAAGAGCATTTTACTATATTTTACATGTGAATATCTCCCAAACCATAAAGGTTTGGGAGATAAGACTTATATCATTTTTCATGTTTTTTTAAGGGCTACAATATAAAATACAATTATTTTCAAGTATTACTATCCTTTTAATAGCTACAAAATAAACATTTATAAAACTTATTTATTACTATCCCTTTAATTTCTATAACTGATCTAGAGATTTGATTGTGTATTACTAGAAATGTAATTGACTGTTCTGTCCATTTAAAAGGGATGAAATTCCTGTCTATAATAGGAGGATGATTCGTCAGTCAAAGTGCCTTCCTCTGGATCAACAGGGGTGACTTGGCATGGGCTACACTTGATGGACGCATGTCTTTTTTCAGCCTCATCAACTATGTTTTTATGTATCTATGTTAGATTTCTCATGGTTTATTCAAAAACACGTAGACTGTGCCAAAGTTTTGTACTTTCTGAAAGATAGCTGGAAGCGCTCTCTGGGAATGTCAATAAAGAGAAGCGTCATTTGTAAAAGCAGATATCTTATGATCTGTGTCCCCCAGGAACATGCCTCTGTAGGCTTTCCGCTGCTTTAAATGTCTGCTTGGCAGTACAATCCACCACTGGCATACAGTCTAACTTGTTTTAGTAAAGGTATAATTAAAAAAAAATACACCCAACATAGGGTGGAAGCAATGCAATTTATGCCAAATATAATTAGGGAATTGCTTAACCCTTTGAGTGCCAAATATAATTAGGGAATTGATTAAACCTCTGCAATGCGTTGCGTACCCCTCTGGCACTCAAAGGGTTAATGGCATTATATATAATTCTCGTCATTAATATTCAAAGGGAAATTTTCTTATATCCGAAACTCACGTGGCTAATTAATGGTAGCGTCCTTCTTGTTTAATAAAGGAATTGTTATTAAAATATCAAATCTCATGTACCAAGCAGAACCGATGTAATTCTGGAGCAAACCGGCTGTATCGTAGAAGGCAAATAAAGATTTAAAATGTTCACTGTGACTTTTAACACCTTGAATGCTAATGAGCTCTGCAATTATTGAGAAGCAATGCGTTAGTGATTGTCATAGCATTAAGGAGCTGATATCCTAATTTAAATCAAATTGGCAAGCTGCATTGGCCTGCATAGTGCACTACAGTTTACTCTTGTCTGAACAGCCTCATAGAACAGAATGCAATCTATTTCACATACCTCCCAAGTGTCCCTCTTTAGGAGGGACAGACCCTCTTTTAGACCCAAATCCCTCTTTCCCACCCTAATGTCCCTCTTTTTAGGTGATCAGATTGCATGATGCGTATATAAGTGTATCATATTACTCTACAGCAATAAAACTCACATTATTGTTTGTTTAAACGTCAGTATGTGTTGTAAATTAGTCTGTGTAAATAAAATACTTTGGTCTTGTTATAAGTCATGTATTATGTTACACAAGGAGGTATCAATAGGTCATGAAATAGCCTAAAAATCCCCGGTAATGCCCCGCCCACCAGCCACGCCCCTAAAACAAAAGTGTCCCTCTTTGGCAAGTTTAAATGTTGGGAGGTATGATTTCATGTATTTTTTGCATCTCTGAAAACACATTGTTTTTACAATGACTGTGTGAACTAGGCCTTAGTGCATCTCCTCCCCACCAACACCACCGCTTTTCATAGTATATCAGCCTCACAGAGACTCCACACTCATCTTCACACAATGCTGTGTTTCCGCTCCTGGCTTCACACATTAAAGGGATAGTAAACTTGGAAAAAAAAGCACAGGCGAATTTATAGGTACAATTAAAACATACTTACTGCCCTCATTACCATCTCTCAAACCGTTATGGTTTAAGAGATGTAATAAAATAAAGGTCTCCGCTCCCTCCCCTTTCTGTCTGACGAGCTGTAAAGCTGTCAGAGGCAGAATCTGGTCACCCGACTTCAGTCAGCTCTTCAGGAGCGATGTCATCGGGATATCTAACTATAATTACTTCATCGGTATGGTCTATGTGTGCTTGCAAGCCAGACACACGTTGTAGACCATACTGATGAAAAAATTATAGTTCTATATCTTGATGACAGCTCTCCTGCGACCGGGCCCGTCACTCCAGGAGCCCGTCCGCCCCCTGCGACCACCTCGCCCGAAGTAGTCGCTTAGCTGATCTCCCACTCGGTACGCCGCTCTAGTAATACACAGCACTGAGAGATGACATCATCTCCCGGCCTCTATATTACTAGAGCGGCGGGCGGGAGCTTCAGTTCTCGAGATCTGTGCCGAAGGAGGCACAGATCTGTCTAACCACAACGCTAGACCCCCATGGACTGGAGGTAGGGGCAATGTGGAGATAAAGGGGAAATGTGGAGATGAAGGGGCAATGTGAAGATGGGGCATTGTGGAAGGGGAAATGTGGAGATGAAGCGGGCATTGTGGAGATGAAGGGGCATTGTGGAGATGAAGGGGCATTGTGGAAATTAAGGGGGGCATTGTGGAGATGAAGGGGACAGTGTGGAGAAGAAGGGGGCATTGTGGAAGGGGCATTGTGGAGATGAAGGGGGTATTATGGAAGGGGCATTGTGGAGATGAAGGGGGTATTGTGGAAGGGGCAATGTGGAGATGAAGGGGGGCATTGTGGAGATGAAGGGGGCATTGTGGAAATGAAGGGGGCATTGTGGAAGGGGCAATGTGGATGAGGGGGCCAATGTGGTCAGGGGGGCCCATGGCAATTCTTGCACCAGGGCCCGGTGGCGTCTAGTTATGCCTCTGGCAGCCGTCTGGTCCCGGAAGCAGGAACTCATGACGTCAGCTATACAGCGGACACAAGAGAAGTAGGAGGGAGCGGAGACCTTTCTTTTACTACATCTCTCAGACCATAACGGTTTGAGAGATGGGAATGAGGGCAGTAAGTATGTTTTAATTGTACCTATAAATTCGCCTGTACTATTTTTTCAAGTTTACTATCCCTTTAAGCAGACAGTAACGAGTGTCCCAGTTCATCTGAGAGGGTGATCCAGAGAGTTCCAAACTGTATTGTGTGTGTCATGCATTTCCAATCTTGTTTCTTTTTTCTCCCCCTTTTTCTGTTGGCTGTCTGGACCATTTTAGGAGGCTTTCTCCAGCTGTTCATTGCCCGATAACTTGATCTTCCTGTTTTTTTTTTGGTCTGTTTATCCTGGTTCCTGTCTGTGGCTTGGTAAACCTTGACTGTTTTCCACCTGCCCTGAATGTGTGGCTTTGTTTCACTACGTCTCTGGCTCATCCTTTGGCAACTCATTTTGGAATCCAGCCCATCTCTGGAGACCTCACAGTACTTTTGCACCCTTTCTGGCTGGAATCCTGTCATCTGAAAGGGATAGTAATGTCCCTGAACCTGTTTGTCTAATTTTGTAGTGCTTAAAAAGTGAAGTTTAATGCAAGAAAACGTATCTCTCAAACCGCAATGGTTTGAGAGATATCTTCATTCAAAGTTTGACGTCTCCTGCTGTAAGCTGTAAAGCTGTCAGTAGGAGATCTGTGTCGGCCGACACGGAGGCTCTGCAGTACAGCCGGAATCACATTTTTTAAACAGAATGACTGCATTGCAATGATCTACCAAGTCTGCCTGGTTTGCAAGCACACTTAGTAGATCATTCTAATGCAGTCATTCTGTTTAAAAAAACGCGATTCCGGCTCTGCTGCAGAGCCTCCGTGTCTCCAACACTGTGGAGAGATATCTTCATTCACAGTTTGACGTCTCCTGCTGTAAGCTGTAAAGCTGTCAGCTGGAGATCCGTGTCGGCCGACACAGAGACTCTGCAGCACAGCCGGAATCGCGTTTTTTTAAACAGAATGACTGCATTAGAATGATCTATGAAGTGTGCTTGCAAACCAGGCAGACTTGGTAGATCATTGCAATGCAGTCATTCTGTTTACCAGAAAGGAGCCAGTGTATTCCTGAGGTCAGGTGATCAGCAGAACTAGGGACTTCCAGAATCACCTGACCTGAGATGTTTAAAATATTAACACTTAGTGAGCCCCATAAGGTAGATTATAGGTGATATGTATTTACTTGTTGAAACCCAGAGGTTTCCTCAATCAACCTATAACATATCATAACTTAGACATACTCCCCAACATTTCAAATTGCCAAAGAGGGACACTTGTGTTTTAGGAGGTATTGCTGGGGGCGTGGCTGGTGGGCGGGGCGCTACAGAGAATTTTTAGGCTATCTCATGACCTATTGATACCTCCTTGTGTAACCAAATAAAAGACTTGGTCTAAGATCTAAGTATTTTATTTACACTGAATAATTTATAAACACATATACTGACATTTAAACAAACAATAATGTGAGTTTTATTGCTGTAGAGCAATGTGATACACTTATATACACACCATGCATTCCGATCTCCTAAAAAGAGGGACATCAGGGTGGGAAAGAGGGACAGAGGGATTTGGGTCCAAAAGAGGGACTGTCCCTCCTAAAGAGGGACACTTGAGAGCTATGCTTAGAGATTTCCCTTTCTGAAGATACACAGGACCAGCAGGACTTAAAGGGATAGTAATGTTTCAGAAAAACAGCTGCTCCAATTAATCTTCATAGTATTTGGGCCATGGAGAGTGTTATTTCAATACTGTCAGAGTTGTAGTTCAAGAGTAATTGAATGATAAAATATCCCCCCTCCCACCCCTTTTACCTAGTGTAAGCCACCTTCCCTCAGATGTGGAATCTGGTCACTTTACCGGTTGGCTGACCAGATATCATCTTTAACCGGGGACACATAGGAAATAGCCATTTTGCAGTACTTCACTGAAATCAATGCAGTCCTGCAGTATGCATTTCTCCTATGTATCCCCGGTTAAAGGTGAGGTCTGGTCAGCCTATTTACCGGAAAGCTCACAGCAAGGGACAATCTTCTTACTGTGAGAACAGTAAAAACCCAGCCCCCTTGACAGGTTTTTCAGGTTTTCCCTTATTCTCACTGAAGATTGTCCCTGTCTGAGATCCATCTGGACAGTCTTGCTGCTCTGAGGTGTGCAGTGTTACATCAGTAAAAGGGGCAGGAGGGGGATACTTTATCATTCAATTACTCTTGAACTACAACTCTGACAGTATTGAAATAACACTCCCCATGGCCCAAATACTATGAAGATTAATTGGAGCTGCATTTATTGTGAAACATTACTATCCCTTTGGCTCTCTGCCTTTCTGGCAGAAACTAGAGAAGCAGTTAATTGGTGCAGCTTATATAGCAGGTAACGCTGGACTCTGTCACCCTGATAATTTGGCCCTTCACCCTGAGATGTGGGTCAAAACTCTGAGTCTCAGGGTTGAACCCCGAGAGTTCCCAGATATGGTGATCAGTGAAGAGTATGGCTTCCCTGGGTGCACAACACACATCTAGCTGATTTTCTCACAAATTGCTATACCTGTGACCTTTCAAAATGAGCTGAACCTGAGATATTGTAAAAACCGACCCTTAAAGTTCCCATAATATAGACTCTCTGTGATAAGTCCCTGATCGCTGTAATCGAGAAGTGCTCTAATCAGTCCTCAAGGAGCCATTAATATACAAAAGCTTATCCCTTAGTGACCGGCTGCGCGCACATGCAGCCGTCACTTAAAGGAGCAGTAAACTTTTTTTTATGAAAACACATATTTTATAGCTCTTTTCCTGCTGAATGAAACAGGGTCACTCCCATCATTGTCAGATGTTTTATTCAAAAATTATAGCAGTTTAAATAAACAGGAAGTGAATTTACTGTGTGTTTACTTCCTGATAGTTCTAACTGACAGGAAGTGAATTTACTGCGTTTACTTCCTGATAGTTCTAACTGACAGGAAGTGACTCTACTGCGTTTACTTCCTGATAGTTCTAACTGACAGGAAGTGACAGGCAGTTTCTATCACATTCTATGGAGAACTGTATGTCTCTGACTTTCTTCTCCATTAGAATCTAACAGGAAATCTAATTAGAATTTGACCACTAGAGGGCACTGCTAATGTAAAAAAACATGGGCTTAAACTGTAATAACTCTGGAAATATAAATCTCTCGGCAGTGGGAGTACCCTTATCTTACTCAATAGGAAAATCCCTACAATATAGATTTTTCATTAAAAAAGTTTACTGTTCCTTTAACACCCGGCTAGGATTTTTTTTTTTTTCGCCAAACAGCGTGCAGCCGTACGGGGACCTGGACTTCCGGGACGTACATGTACTTCCTCTGTCACTAAGTGACAGTTTCTGCGGGACGTTCATGTACATCCATTGTCGGGAAGGGGTTAAATATATCATCGCATGATCACACAGACTCACAAGACAAGTAGGACTTCTCCCTCTCCCTTCCTGGTGCAAGTGGCACCAATAGGGTTTTTTGCATTCAATTCAACTTTTTAATTCCTACAAAATGCTAAATATTTTTCTGGGACATTACTGTCCCTTTAACCCTCTGAGTGCCAGAGGGGTACAGGATGCCTTGCTTTGAAATGCATTCCGTACCCCTCTGGCACTCAAAGGGTTAAACACTAAAGGATTAATTAACTGGAGAGGAATATATAATAGGTAGCACCAGACTGTCTCACCCTGTGAATTTGGCCCTTCACCCTGAGATTTGGGTCAAAACCCTGAGTTCCCAGGTATGCGAATTGGAAGAAAAGGAAATTTACAACTCAACTAAAGATGATCCTAAATGTTTCCATGTCTTTGGGGGCCTCCATTCCCAATTCCACAGTGGCCTCTGAATCTCTTGAAACTGCCCTGCATTCAACTGGATAAATGAGGATTTCTGGTTTATGTCTGTCATTGTGACATGCACAAAAATGACTATTGGCATCAGAGACAATGCACTGTAGGAAGACAGCAGGGTCACACAGCAGGGGGCGCTGTGCCATAAATCTGCAAAAATGCAGAACAGAAAAATGCTTCAGTAACTTCTGGGTTTAGGAAAGAACTTCATCTGTTTCCAAAAAAAAAGATTGTACATTTCATGAAGTGAATTTGTTGAACTCATCACTAACACAAGACAGTAGGGAGAGTATATTTATATTTGCTTTGCTACGGCCTACAAAGAAATGATGCGGCTAATGGAATTATGTAAAGAGACTGGGAGAAGGGAGAACAAAATATTTGCATGTCAGCCCTTTACTACCTTTTCCAACTGTTAGGATCTCTGAAATGTAGCAGCTGTGGTCAGGGAAAGTGATTTGGCAAAGCAGGGGTGACACATTTAGGGTGACCACACGTCCCGGAATGCCTGGGACTGTCCTTTATTGGGGGTCTGTGTCCCGCGTCCCGGGTCACCCCCCGACCGGGACAACAAGGAGTCCCGGAATGGAGCAACACGCACCAGTCCAGCCAGCCAATGAAATGTATTTGCTATATGGTCCTCATTGGCAGCCAATGAGGACCATTTAGCAAATACATTTCATTGGCTGGCTGGACTGATGCGTGTGAGACAGCTGGGATGGAGCAGGTATGCTGGCGTTGCAAGAGAGACCTGCGGCTGAGGCTCCTGCCGGCGCTGACCATTTTTCTAAGGCTGACATTGAGTAAGAATTCCTGGAACTCTTACGCTACGTCAGCCTTAGAAAGATGGTCAGCGCTGGCGGGAGCCTCAGCAGCGGGACTTGGGTGACCACATGTCCCGGAATGGCATAATGGAAATGTGGTCACCCTAGATACATTTACATGTGTGAACTATCATACTATACATGCTGACATCACCACGATGACTTCATCGAACGTATGATCTCAGAGAACTGCCACTGTTAACCCTTACTTGGTGGAATGGAGACATAGCTTCCATGCCTGAGATTAACCCCTTAAGGACCCATGACAGTCATAGCACTTCATGGGTAGTTTTGCTTTAATGACCCATGACGTGCCAGGACCGTCATGGAATTCCGGGCTCCCTGCAAGGCTGCACGCCGTTCGGGGAGCCTGGAACCGGGAAAAAAAAAGTCTGTGGTCCTCAAGTGCCGGACGCGTGTTTGCACGACCGGTCCTTAAGGGGTTAAGGACAGCTATTATTATATTTATGATACTTTATTTATACAGTGCTAACTTATTGTGCAGCGCTGAGGAACTAACAAATTAACCCTTTGAGTGACAGAAGGGTATGGAATGCACCCCTCTGGCACTCAAAGGGTTAACCCCACAGTAGGGGACATGTAAAAATTCCCACAGATTTAAATGGGGCTTAACCCCTTGAAGGCTAGAGAGGTCGCCAATGCCTTCCTCGCTAACCGTCAAGGACAGGGCCAGATTTACATCCTAGGCATCCCTAGGCAAGGCACGCTAGGTTCCCTTCGCTCCGCCCATTGCCACACCCCCATTCCTGAAATGACCCCACCCCCAGTCCCATTATACTGTTTCCTGGCACAGAAAAAAACCTTGACCTATAAGAAGCAAGAACAAAAAAGTAAAAAGGTTTAACCCCTTGGTTGCTAGAGAGATCGTGTTGGAGATCTCTCTCTCTCTCTAGAATCCAAGGGTTTATATAATTGCCTGTACAGGGGACATTGAGATTGCCGTGGCCACACCCACAATTCAGAATGTGGGAGTGGCCAGCACAGCTAATGCACTGCCCCTCAAAATTTGGAGCTCTAAGCAGTTGCCCACTCTGTCTATTGGGAAAACAGACCCTGTTCAGAGGGTTAAAATCCCAACTTAAATCTATGTGAAGTTTAGACATTTTTATTTGTTCCTTATCATGCCGCTGTGTTGTTCCAGAATTGCTCTAACTCATCACTAGCAATCAAAGGGTTAAAAGCCCAAATTAAAGGGATAGTAATGTAAGTAAGGCACCATGGGGGACAAAGAAATATTTCCAAAATTAGAGGGATAGTAATGTTTGAAAATAAATACCCCGTCAATTATTATTCTTCATAGTTTTGTGGCCATGTAGAGTACTATTAGAATGATGTCCGATGTGTATTTCAAGAGCAAATAAATTATAAAGAGTCCCCCTCCCGCCCCTTTCACCTATGTAACGCTGCTCTTCAGGCCGGTCTGGATGGAGCACATCGAGGGACAATCTTCAGTAAACACAGGGCCGGATTTCCCAATAGGCAGAGTAGGAAACTGCCTAGAGCTCTAGGTTTTGAGGGGCGGTGCCTCGGCTGTGCTGGCCACACCCCCATTCTGAATTGTGGGTGTGTCCAGATCTCAATGTCCCTGTGCCAGTTTTATACCCCTTTACAAGCTATTATTTAACCTCTTGGATGCTAGAGAGATCTACGACGCATTGCCTCACAATGCCCTGGAGATGTCTCTAGAAACCAAAGGGTTAAAGCCTTTTTTTGGGCTTTGATTGTTATAGACCAAGGGTATTTTCTGTACCAGGAAATAATGACTGGGCAGGGGGTGGGGGGTCTTGAGGAACAGGGTGTGGCCATGGGTGTAGAGAAGGAAGCCTGGAGTGCCTTGACTAGAGGTGCCTGGGATGTAAATCCGGCCCTGAGTAAACATAAGGAAAATCCTGCACTCCTTCGTCAAGGGGGCAGGGTTTTCCTTAGACTCACAGTAAGAAGATTGTCCCTCGCTGTGAGCTGTCTGGTCACTCGACTGGATCCCACATCTGGGGGGAGGCAGCTTACAATGGGGAAAAGGGAGGAGGGGGATACCTTATAATTTATTTACTCTTGAACTACACATCGGACATTATTGTAATAACACTGTACATGGCCAAAAAACTATGACGAATAATCAACGGGGCATTTATTTTCAAACATTACTATCCCTCTAATTTTGGAAATATTTATTTATCCCCCACAGTGCCTACGTTTTACCAGTGGCGTAACTATAGGGGTCACATAGGTCACACCTGCTACCGGGCCCGTCACTCCAGGGGCCCGACCTCCCCCTGCGACCCCCTCACCTGACGCCTGCAATTAGGGGCTCTCATTACGAGAGTGCCGGTCTGCCAGAGGGAGATCAGTATTCCCTCCGTCAGACCGGCACTCTCGTAATGCAGAGCACTGGGAGATGACATCATCACCCAGCGATCTGCATTACTGAAGAGGACCGCGCAGGAGAAGAGGTCTGTGCAGAAAGGGGCACAGACCTGTCCTCTGCCACTGGACCACCAGGCAGGTAGGAGATTTAGGGGCATTGTGGAAGGAGCATTGTGGAGATTGAGGAGCATTGTGGAGATGGGGGCAATGTGTAAGGGGCATTTTGGAGATTGAGGGCATTGCAAAAGGGGCAATGTGGAGACAGGGGAAATGTGAAAGGGGCAATGTGGGGAGGGGGCAATGTGGAGATTGAGGGGCACTGTGGAAGGGGCAATGCGGAGATTGAGGGGCATTGTGGAAGGGGCAATGCGTGCAGCTGAGCGGGGAGCCCGGAATTCCCTGACTGTCCGGGATAGTCATGGGTTCTTAAGTGTGTAACAACCCATGACGGTCCAGGACCGTCATGGGTCCTTAAGGGGTTAAAATTAGTTGTAGAAAGAAAGGTGACAGATGCTCAACTAGGCTCATGAGCTAGCAAATACATGCAAGGAGCTCACTGGGACTGTGTCCTCGCACCCAGGGTGCAATCTCTTTTAGCTCACCAGTGCCATACACAGAGAGGAAATCTTCTGAAGCATATCATACTGGTCTTGCCAAATGACAGGCCAGCCACGAAATGCCAGAAAATTCCCCTCTGAACAAGGGAAACAGCTAACCCCAGACGTACGTTTAAGCCTTGTTGGACCTCATAGGTGAGGTGCAGCTGATCCCTCTAGGCACTGTGAGCAAGGGGTCCACGTCTGGATTACCCTCATTACTCTTAGGGTGACCAACCCCAAGAGCAATTTGCATATGTAGAAAGAAAGGTGAGAGATGCTAAACTAGGCTCATGAGCTAGCAAATACATGCAAGGAGCTCACTGGGACTGTGTCCTCGCGCCCAGGGTGCAATCTCTTTTAGCTCATCAGTGCCATACACAGAGAGGAAATCCTCTGAAGCATATCATACTGGTCCTGCCAAATGACAGTCCAGCCACTTCCTCTCTGAACAAGGGAAACAGCTAACCCCAGACGTAGGTTTCGGCCTTGTTGTGTCTCGTCGGTGAGATGCAGCTGATCCCTCTAGGCACTGTGAGCAAGGGGTCCACATCTGGATTACTCTCATTACTCTTAGGGTGACCAACCCCAAGAGCAATTTGCATATGTAGAAAGAAAGGTGAGAGATGCTCAACTAGGCTCATGAGCTAGCAAATACATGCAAGGAGCTCACTGGGACTGTGTCCTCACGCCCAGGGTGCAATCTCTTTTAGCTCATCAGTGCCATACACAGAGAGGAAATCCTCTGAAGCATATCATACTGGTCCTGCCAAATGACAGTGCAGCCACAAAATGCCAGACAATTCCTCTCTGAACAAGGGAAACAGCTAACCCCAGACGTACGTTTCAGCCTTGTTGGACCTCGTAGGTGAGGTGCAGCTGATCCCTCTAGGCACTGTGAGCAAGGGGTCCATGTCTGGATTACTCTCATTACTCTTAGGGCGACCAACCCCAAGAGCAATTTGCATATGTAGAAAGAAAGGTGCGAGATGCTCAACTAGGCTCATCAGCTAGCAAATACATGCAAGAAGCTCACTGGGACTGTGTCCTCGCGCCCAGCGTGCAACTTCTGAGTGATGTGGGGGAAGGGGCGGGCGGTGGATATTCAGTGCTTCATAACGTCTGAACTACAAAGAAGTAAGCGCTTAGACATAGCGTAATATGTTCCTTTTAATATATAGAAGACTCTGGCAACTAATTTTAACCCCTTCCTGACAATGGACATACATGTATGTTCCGCAAAAACTGTCACTTAGTGACAGAGGACGTACATGTACGTCCCAAAAGTCCGGGTCCCCACGCCGTTCGGGGACTCTGGAATAATTAAAGAAAAAATTCTTAGCTGGGCGTTAAGTGACGGCTGCGTGTATGTTTATCTCCCTGATTAAAACAAGGAACTCCCACTGTTGAGAGGGTTTTTATACAAAGGTTATTGCAGTTCAAACACATTTTTTAGGTGCAGTATCACAGTGGCCTGAAATATTACAGTGGCGCTGTTGCTACACCATCCTATGGACAGCCCTGGTCAGTTGATCATAAATCTCCATAGGATGGTGTAGCAACAGCACCACAGGTGGAATTTCAGGCCACTGTGATATTGCACCTAAAAAATTCAAGTTTGAGCTGTAATAACTTTTGAATAAAACACCTTTCAGCAGTGGGGTTACCCTTGATTTACTCAGAGGGATAAACCCTATAACATACATGTTTTTACGTTTTAAGTACTACTATCCCTTTAACACAGTTTTAGTTTCCTTTACAAAGACTTAAAACCTTCCTAGATGCTGTACTAATATTGGTCCTCTAAAATAAATCATTTTTATGTTTCGTTGACACAGTGAGGCACTTTATGCTAATTTCCTGCACAGTATGCTCTGTTTGAGGTCAAATCTGCCATTCGCTGTGCTTTTAGTCACCTCCCCTCACACACTACGTGGACTCAGCCTCTATTTGTTCATAGCAGTGGCGTAACTATAAGGGTCGTACCTGCGACCGGGCCCGTCACTCCCGGCCGCCCCCTGCGACCCCTCCACCTGGCGCCCGCAATCTCCCTCCGGTGCTCTGGTAATGCAGATCGCTGGGAGATGACATCATCTTCCAGTGCTCTGCATTACTAAGAGAACTGCGTGGGAGCTTCAGGGAGGTAGAAGATGGGGGCATTGTGAAGACTGAGGGGCATTGTAGAGGGGGTCAGTGTGGTCAAGGGGGGGGCCAATGTGGTGGTGGGGGGCGTGGCACTTCTTGCACCAGGGCCCGGAATCTTCTAGTTACTAGTGTTGAGCGAGCGTGCTCGGCCGATGCTCGGATCGGCTCGAGCATCGCTCTGCTCGGCACATGGCGGTACTCGTACGAGTACCGCCATGTGCTCGCCCGACATGTTCGGGTGAAGGGGATCTGTGCCGGAAGAGGCACAGATCCGAAGACGCTCCGCTGGACCACCAGGGACTGGAGGTACGGGGGCATTGCGGAGATGAAGGGGGCATTGCGGAGATGAAGGGGGACATTGTGGAAGAGGGGCATAGACTCTATGCCCCTCTTCCACAATGTCCCCCTTCATCTCCGCTATGCCCCTCTTCCACAATGTCCCCCTTCATCTCCGCTATGCCCCTCTTCCACAATGTCCCCCTTCATCTCCTATGCCATAGAGGAGATGAAGGGGGACATTGTGGAAGAGGGGCATAGCGGAGATGAAGGGGGACATTGTGGAAGAGGGGCATAGAGTCTATGCCCCTCTTCCACAATGTCCCCCTTCATCTCCGCTATGCCCCTCTTCCACAATGTCCCCCTTCATCTCCTCTATGGCATAGGAGATGAAGGGGGACATTGTGGAAGAGGGGCATAGCGGAGATGAAGGGGGACATTGACCAGGCACCCTCCGCTCATCAGAGCAGGGGGTGCCTGGTTTAATGCTCGAGTGCTCCCATGCTTTTCAATGGGGCTCGGGTGCTCGGCCGAGCACTCGAGCCTCAGGGGGTGCTCGGTCAGAGCACCTGAGCACCCGAGCATCGGGGTGCTCGCTCATCCCTACTAGTTACGCCTCTGATACATAGCGCAGAGTGTGGTAATATCGCCCCAGTACATTAACGAATTAGCATAAAATGCCAGACTGTGTCACCAAAACAAAAACCGCGCGGTCTGGCGAGCTCTGGAGGACCAGTGCACATTTTTTTGCCATAGAAGTGTCCAGTGATCACAAAGCGCCGTGCAGAAGAGCTGCGATCACAAACTTCCGTGACGTGACAGGACCGTCACCGGTAGTTAACACCCAGACAATCCTGGCACATAATTGGGCATTAAGGGGATAATTTCTCAAAAACTATTTATATTAGAAACAAATGTATAGCACATCAGATAGGCAGTTTAAAACTATTTGAGATTAACTAAACTTACCGTGGGGTGACAGGTCCCCTTTAAAAAAGAAACTAGGACTCCTAAATCCATTAAGGTCTGTACTTAATTTGCCTCCTGTCATATCCTACTAAATGCACTTATACCTCTGCTTTTTGTATACTAAAGTCTTCATTGTGTATCGTCATCTTGTGAAGCTGTGCGTATGTAAATAAAGTTATTACGTACAAAAGGTGGTTTAGGTCTAAACAAAAGCAATGATACATTAGTGGTTCCAGGCACCGGAAAATTATTGCGCAAATGTAATCCATTGAGAATACAAACAAGGAGCTTGTCTAATTTTATATTTTACTAGCTCACTACACCAGCACTGAAAGAAACATCTGACCAAGAAATGACAACTAAAATAGTGTGCCTGTCTCTTTCTGCAACAATCTGGATCCCACTGGAATTATCAAGTTCAATGGCTCGGTGTCTTAATATATCTTGTGACGGAGACTTAAAAGGATGTTACTACTTGTTTGTAGTGTCTTGCCCTGGGGTATGATGCATAACATTTACCCACTGAATGCTAGAGAGGTATCCAATGCATTGCATAACTCTCTGGCACGCAAAGGGTTATAGCGGCAGTCAACCTCCATTTTGACTTTACAAATCCCGCAGTTGCATAATACTGAAAGTCATATTTCCTATACTTTTAATTAATTCACTTAATTATGTCCGGAGAACCTTCTGTTGTGAAAGCAGGGGTAGTGCAACAATGTAATGCTATCTCTGCAGCGCTAAGTTCGCTGTATGCTGTATTTAACCCATTAAGGACCCTTGATATACCAGCACTTAAAGGGATAGTAATACTTTAATATTGCTATTCACCATATTGTAGATATTTGAAAAAGAATTTAATAGGCCTAGGTTCATCTCTCAAACCTTTATGGTTTGAGAGATAACAGAACGCAAAGTTTCCCTCTCCGTCGCCCTTCCGTGAAATCGGCATTGTGCTGACTGCAGGGATATCCAGTCTGACTTTCCTTAGGTGGCTCTGCAGCAGAGCCGCGATCGCGTTAGTGAAAAATAATTATTTCACTGAAACAGTCTTCTACGTGTGCTTGCAAACCAAGCACAAACCAAGCACATGTAGAAGACCATTTCAGTGAAATAATTCTTTGTCACTAACACGATCTCGGCTCAGCTGCAGAGCCGCAAGCCTGTCGTACGACAGACTTCCCCTGCAGTCAGTACAACGCTGACTTCAGGGAAGGGGGAGGGAGTGAGGAACTTTGCCTTCAGTTATCTCTCAAACCATAAAGATTTGAGACATGAACCTGGGGGCTATTAAATTCTTTTGCAAATATCTACAATATGGGGAATAGTAATAATAAAGTATTACTATCCCTTTAAGGACTGGTGACAGTTCTGGCACATCAAGCTACCATCCCAGAATAACAGTGGTCCTTAACGGCCACACGAGTGCCAGATTGGGTGGTCATTGAGGGGTAAATAGACTGGTAGCAAGCATGGCGTCCGCAGGGGGGGGCAAGAGGGGGCACTTGCCCCCCCTGGATTTTAATCTCTCACGGGGTCTGTAGCTCTCTCTCGCACTCTGCAGCACCGCTCCTTCTGCTGCCAGCGGCGATCAGCTCTCCTCTCCGCAATGCGACGCCAGTCACGTACAGTTGGCAGCCAATGAGAGAGGGGAATCCACCTCTCCTCTCTCATTGGCTGCAGTGCGGTGTGCACTGCAGCCAATACGAGAGGAGAGTTGGATACCCCTCTCTCATTGGCTGCCAACTGTGTGTGACAGGCGTCGCGGAGGGGAGAGGAGAGGTGATCGCCGCTGGCAGGTGAAGGAGCGGTGCTGCAGAGGGCAAATTAGAAGCTGATGTGGCAAGTTATAAGCTGATGGGGGCAATGTGAGAGCAAGCTGGAGCTGATGGGGGCAAGTTGGAGCAAGTTGAAGCTGATGGGGGCAAGTTGGAGCTGATGGGGGCAATGTGAGGGCAAGTTGGAACTGATGGGGCAAGTTGGAACTGATGGAGGCAAGTTAGAGCTGATGGGGGCAAGTTGGAGCAAGTTGAAGCTGATGGGGACAAGTTGGAGCTGATGGGGGCAATGTGAGGGCAAGTTGGAGCTGATGGGGGCAAGTTAGAGCTGATGGGGGTAAGTTGGAGCAAGTTGAAGCTGATGGGGGCAAGTTGGAGCTGATGGGGCAATGTGAGGGCAAGCTGGAACTGATGGGGGCAAGTTGGAGCTGATGGGGGCAAGTTGGAGCAAGTTGAATCTGATGGGGGCAATTTTTTATAATTCAGTTATAGTGCCTTGATCATGGGTGTATGACTAGTGTGGTGCATTGATTAGTGTTAACATTAAAAAAAGATTAGAAATTGCAACACTTAAATCAGACAATGGCAACTTGATTCTTCTATTAAAGGGGAACTACCACCCCGCAATAACTTTACATTAATTAATTCTTCATCCGGCTCCAAAAGGGACTGACAGCGCAGGCGCACGGACGTCACTATGACGAGATGTCCATGCTTCCTGCTACTGTGAGTCTCCGAAAAACTGGAAAATCTTTGAAACTAGGTAATATTTCTGGCGACTAGCGCTACTAAGCAGCTAGTCGCCAGATGAAGAATTAATTAAAGTTATTGCGGGGTGGTAGTTCCCCTTTAAGCTTTTGTATTAGGTTTCTCAACCCTTTGCATGCCTGAGCTTTATGTGATGACTATTCCCCTCCCCTTCATGACATTGTGAAAAAAGGACAGAGTATGGATGTCATTAAAATTATGCCCTCACCTGGAAAAAATTTCTGCGGACGCCCATGGTAGCAAGCTTTCCTACATTGTATAACTATTAGTGTTGAGCGAGCACCCCGATGCTCGGGTGCTCGGGTGCTCTGACCGAGCACCCCCTGAGGCTCGAGTGCTCGGCCGAGCACCCGAGCCCCATTGACTTCAATGGGGCGACACCAGGCACCCCCTGCTCTGATGAGGGGAGGGTGCCTGGTCAATGCCCCCTTCATCTCCGCTATGCCCCCTTCATCTCCGAATGCCCCCTTCATCTCCGCAATGTCCCCCTTCATCTCCGCTATGCCCCTCTTCCACAATGTGCCCCTTCATCTCCGCTATGCCCCTCTTCCACAATGTGCCCCTTCATCTCCGCTATGCCCCTCTTCCACAATGTCCCCCTTCATCTCCTCTATGGCATAGAGGAGATGAAGGGGGACATTGTGGAAGAGGGGCATAGCGGAGATGAAGGGGCACATTGTGGAAGAGGGGCATAGCGGAGATGAAGGGGCACATTGTGGAAGAGGGGCATAGCGGAGATGAAGGGGGACATTGTGGAAGACGGGCATAGCGGAGATGAAGGGGGACATTGTGGAAGAGGGGCATAGAGTCTATGCCCCTCTTCCACAATGTCCCCCTTCATCTCCGCAATGCCCCCTTCATCTCCGCAATGCCCCCGTACCTCCAGTCCCTGGTGGTCCAGCGGAGCGTCTTCGGATCTGTGCCTCTTCCGGCACAGATCCCCGCCACCCGAACATGGCGGGCGAGCACATGGCGGTACTCGACGAGTACCGCCATGTGCCGAGCAGAGCGATGCTCGAGCCGATCCGAGCATCGGCCGAGCACGCTCGCTCATCACTAATAACTATCTTCTTTTTTTTTTTTACATTGCATCTTTCGTACATTCTAGGTGTATCACTTTGCTCTACAGCAATAAAACTCAGAATAATGTTTGGTTAACCTTTTAAGTGCCAGAGAGATAGTTAACACATTGCAATGCAATTTGGCGTCCAGAGGATTGAACCCAGTGTATGTGTTTTTATGTTAATTTAAGTAAATAAAATACTTTGGTCATGTTTGACATCATTTACATAAAGCAGTGGTTCTCAACCTTTATTGCTCAGGGCACCCCTAACACATAATCTTGAACATTCGGGGCACCCCTAACTTATTTAATGTAATTTATCAAGGGCATAATGACAGGTACAATACACAAATATACAGTTATTATTCGGTCTTATAATCATAATAACAAAACTAAACATATTGTACATATTAATGTCTATAAATCTTTATTTAGAGGTCTTTTTTTGTTAGTCTTTATAGAAAATACGGGGCACCCTAAGTTGATGTCCATGGCACACCAAAGTGCCACGGCACCCTGGTTGAGAATCAATGACATAAAGAGTTGTCGATAGGTCATGAAATAATCAAAATTCTCTTTTGCACTGGATTCCTATCTGGCATTCAAAGGGTCAACACCCTGCCCACTAGTCTCATCCTCAGCAACACAACAAAGTGTCCTTCTTTGGTCATTATCCTAGTTCACTGATTCTCACCTACAGTCCTCGGGGGTCACCAGTAGGTCAGGTTTTTAGGATATTCCTAATTAAGCACAAGCAGCTTAAAGTGATAGTAATGTTTCGCAAAAAAAGCAGCTCCAATTAATCTTCATTGCAATTGAGCCATAGAGAGTGTCATTTCAATACTGTCAGAGTTGTAGTTCAAGAGTAATTGAATGATAAAGTATCCCCCTCCTGACCCTTTTACCTAGTATAACACTGCTCACCTCAGATGTGGAATCCAGTCCATAGACCAGACAGATCACATCAAGGGACAATCTTTTTACTGTGAGAACAATGAAAACCCTGCCTCTCTTGACAGGTTTTTCAGCTTTTTCCTTTATCTTGATTGAAGATTGTCCCTCTCTGCAATCTATCTGGGCACCTCCCTTCTGCTCTAAGCTGAGCAGTGTTACATCAGTAAAAGGGTGGGAGGGGGATACTTTATCATTCAATTACTCTTGAACTATAACTCTGACAGTATTGAAATAGCACTCTCCATGGCCCAAATACTATGATGATTAATTAGAGCTGCTTTCATTATGAAACATTACTATCTCTTTAAAGGGTTAGTAATGTCATAGAAATAAAGGGTAATATTGTAGCCATTCAAAAAATAAGTCCAACGATGCCACTCCGACCTTTATGGTCTGAGAGATATATGCTGCAAAAATTCCCCCCTCACTGATGTCAGGTGTAAAGCTGACAGAAGGAGATTCACATCGGCCGACTCAAGGGCGGCTCTTCAGCAGAGTCAAAATACCACAATCTACAAAGAAATGCTTCATTGGAAATGTCTACAAAGTGTACCTGGTTTGTAAAAGTATTTCTTTGTAGATTGTGGTATCTGGGCTCTGCTGAAGAGCCACCTGCCAGTCCCAGGACCAGGATCAGCTTCTGTCAGCTAGAGGCCAAGGTCAGGGAAAGGGGAGGGAGGGGGGAGCTTTATTACCTTATATCTCTCAAACCATAAAGGTTTGAGAGATCGGAGTGGCATCGATGGACTTATTTTTTTCTATAAGACATTACTAACCCTTTAATCACAATAAGTGAATTGCAGATTACTAACTTCATTAAGCAGGGGTACCGTGAAAAGATGACCTGTTGGACCAGTGGAGATTTGAATCTTCTGCAGTGGCGTAACAATAGGGGTCGCAGCGGTTGCGCCTGCGACCGGGCCCGTCACTCCAGGGGCCCGGCCGGCCCCTGCGACCCCCTTGCCCGCAGCAGTCGCTTAGCTGATCTCCCACTCGGCGCGCCGCTCTAGTAATACAGAGCGCTGGGAGATGACATCATCACCCAGCCTCCACATTACTAGAGCGGCGCGCAGGAGCTTCAGTTCTCGAGATCTGTGCCGAAGGAGGCAAAGATCTGTCAAATCATGTCGCTAGACCACCAGGGACTGGAGGTAGGGGCAATGTGGAGATGAAGGGGGAATTGTGGAAGGGGCAATGTGGATGAGGGGAACAATGTGGTCGGGGGGCCATGGCAATTCTTGCACCAGGGCCCGGTGGCTTCTAGTTACACCTCTGATCTTCTGTTTGCGTCTGCGGATGATTTAACATGGAGTTTTGTTCCTGGCTGACAGATAAAGGGCCGTACGTTCAAAAGAGAAGAGGTGTGTGTGTGTGTGTGGGGGGGGGTAGTTCTGGGGTAATCCATTTGCACTATAGGGGAGAACTATAAATTCTCGAAATTTCCATTGGTTTAAATGGGGATTTTAACCTCTTGAATGCAAGAGAGGTCTCCAACACATGAGTTAAAATCCCCATTTAATTCAAAGGGAATTTTTTTAGTACTCCCCCATAGTGCAAATGGTGTGCCCCAGAATTCCTCCACTCTTTTTTTGAACACACAGCTCTTAAAGGGGAACTTTCACCTCCTTTAACCCCTTAAGGACCAGCAGTCCTGGGGTGTGTGGTCCTTTAAGGACCAGATAGGGAATTTCGGCGTGCCGCCCCACGTGACTGATCACGTGGGGTGGCACGCAGAATGAGGGACTGAAAGTGATCGCTCCGGTCTTGGAGCAATCAACTTCAGTCCCCGGTATTACTCACCACGCTCCTGCAGGGGCGCGGTGAGTAAAAAGTACGTGACGTACCAGGACCGTCACTGGTCCTTAAGTGCCGGACCAGCGTGACGGTCCGGGTACGTCACCAGGCGCAAAGGGGTTAAAATCCTTCTTTAATCCGCTGTAATAAAGATTATAACAGGGTTTCTATGCATACCGCTATGCTAAGCATTAATTGGGGGGCACTTATATTTAAGTGATAGTTCTGCCAGCGAGGTACTCGATGCATTGCAAAGCAATGTGTTGTATACCCCTCTGGCAGTCGGAGAGTTAAAGGGTTCAGATTAACATATGCATGGGTCCTTGTGGTCCTATTATGTTGGCTTCTACGGAACTGACATCCAAGGACTGAGAGATGATGTTCTCTCTTAAAGGGGAACTACCACCCCGCAATAAGTTTACATGAGTGCAGTCTTCATCTGGTGACTAGCTGCTTAGCAGCGCTAGTCGCCAGAAATATTACCTGGCTCCGAAAGGGACTGACAGCGCAGGCGCACGGACGTCACTGTGACGAGATGTCCGTGCTTCCTGCTCCTGTGAGCCTCAGAAAAACGGCAAAATCTTTGGAACCAGGTAATATTTCTGGAGACTAGCGCTACTAAGCAGCTAGGCGCCAGATGAAGACTTAATTCATGTAAACTTATTGCGGGGTGGTAGTTCCCCTTTAAATCTAAGGAGTGGGGAAAATGTCAGAGGGGCCATTAGGATTTTCTGTCCGTAATAAGATAATTGGAGGGGTATTATTAGGAGGTCTTATGTCCCCTTTAAAGGGTTACAAGCTGTAGTGAAAGTATTGCAACACTATCTGCAAAAATGTGCTAAACATATGACTGTGATCTGTTACAGGTTGTAGCTCTGCACATCAGGGTAATTTCACACTGGCCTATAGGTTAATAAGGCAAAATACTTGGAATTGTTTGTCCTTTTACAGCAACACCTACTGCAATAACTTCTATTTACTAGCAGATGAGAGTTGGTACTGTGTTAGCCATAGAAATACAGGAGGCAAATATAGTTGTTGATACCTTTATTGGCTAACTAAGCAGATTTAGAATGCCTAAATGGCATTCTAAATCTGCTTAGTTAGCCAATAAAGGTATCAGCAAATATATTTCCCTCGTTCTTTTTACTAGGGAGGGAAAACCCCAAGGTCTCAACTCAGCAGTCTTATTTAAAAGAATAGAAAGACTAGGGGCTGGATGCAAATGCAGAAAATGAATGTTACCTCCCGTTTTATAAAAAAAAATCCTATTGAAGTCTATGGGGATACCTGGAGATAAAAGCAGAGATAAAATTATCACCTGCATTTGAATCCAGCCCTAAGACTGTAAAAAAAAAAAAAAAAATGTTGTAGGGTTTATTCCCCCAGAGTAAAAGTGTGGCCTGAAATTGTATAGTGGCGCTGTTGCTACATCATACTATGGAGATTTACGATGTACTGACCAGAGTTGTCCATAGGATGGTGTAGCAACATCGCTACTGTACAATTTCAGGTCACTGTGATACTGCACCTAATATAAAACATTTTTTAGGTGCAGTATCACAGTGACCTGAAATTGTACAGTGGCGCTGTTGCTACACCATCCTATGGACTGCTCTGGTCAGTACACTGTAAATCTCCATAGGATGGTGTAGCAACAGAGCCACTGTACAATTTCAGGCCACTGTGATATGGCAACTAAAAAAAATTCAAGTTTGAGCTGTAATAACTTTTGAATAAAACACCTTTCAGCAGTGGGAGCCCCCTTGTTTAACTCAGGGGGATAAACCCTAATGCACATGTTCCTTTTACATTTTAAAGCAATAGTAATGTTTAAAAAAAAAAAAAAAAAAGCAGCTCCGATTAATCTTGGGCCATGTAGAGTGTTATTTCAATACTGTCAGATTTGTAGTTCAAGAGTAATTGAATGATAAAGTATCCCCCCGCACACCCCTTTTACTGATGTAACACTGCTCACCTTAGTGCAGCAAGACTGTCCGGATGGATCACAGAGAGGGACAATCTTCAGTGATCATAAGGAAAAACCTGTCAAGGTGGGGGCGGAGTTTTCCTTATTTTCACAGTAAGAAGATTGTCCCTTACTGTGATCTGTCCGGTCCGAAGACCCCATACCACATCTGAGGGGAGGCAATTTACAATATGTAAAAGGGGCGGGAGGGGGACACTTTAAAATTCAATTACTCTTGAACTTCACCTCTGACATTATTGAAACACAACTCTACATGGCCAAAAAACTATGAAGATTAATCAAAGCTGCTTTATTTTTTAACATTACTATACCTTTAAAGGGACACTAACACAGACTGCTTTTATTTGGAAGGGAATAGTGTAATATGTTATACAAAAGCATGTGTAAATGTTTCCATACCTTCAAACATCTTAAAGTGACAGCCTCCTTTTTGACTTTACATATTCCATAAGGGCATAATATGCAAACTCATATTGCTTATAGGTATTTTCTCATCTTCACCTATTTTTACACTTTTATGTTCATAAAGTATAGGCAATTTAACTTTACAGTTACAGCCCATGACATATCACCCCTGTCAATCCAGATGAAGGCAAAAAAACAACAACTTTGAAGCAATTTCCAATTAAGCCCCAAGTGGATAAAAAAAAAAAACCTTCCTGACTCCAAATGGCAGTCAGACAATTCCCTGGATCAACATCCTATCTGCTTTGAAGCCATCTGTCATAATTCTCAATATTGCTCTGTGCCAGATAGGTATGCATTACTTTTTTTAAAAGCAGGTACAGTATGTGCAAGCACAGCATCCCGAGGCAATGAATTCTATAATCTTACTGTCCTTACTGTAAAAAGTCCCTGCCTTTGTTTTAGTCAAAAGCTCTTTTCCTCTAGTCTTAATGGGTGACCTCATGTTCTTAGTTCAACTCTTTGAGTAAATAGTTCATTGGATAGTTCTTTGTATTGACCTTGAATGTATATGTAAATGGCAATCATATCACCCCTTAGACATCTCTTCTCTAATGTAAACAAGCCCAGTTCGGCTAGTCTCTCTTTCTAACTCAGATCCTCCCTTTATCAGTTTTGCTGCACGTCTCTGCACTTTTTTCCAGGTCAGTAATGTCTTTTTTTAAGAACTGGTGCCCAAAACTGTACTCTACAGTATATTCTAGATGAGGCCTTACCAAGGATTTATATAGAGGTAGAATTATATTAGCTTCCAGTGCATCTACACCTCTTTTTATGCAGGCTAGTACCCTATTTGCTCTTGCAGCAGCTGAGTGACTCTGCACACTGCTGTGAAGTCTATTGTCTATCAGTACTCCTAAATCTTCTCTAATGAGGATTGCCCAAATTGTTTCCCATTAAGTGTATATGTAGCAGGTTTGTTTCTACAATCCAAATGTATAACCTACATTAAGTAAATAGGTAATGTCAAACAGACGTCTGACTGTCACTTTAAAGGGGCACCAATTTTAGAAGCAGTCAGTTTCCGCCTTTCTCCAGCAGCGATCACATGTGCTGGTGGAGCCAATGTCAAAGACAATGTAAAGTATAACTTAGGGGGGAGCTGCACTAAGGCGTGATAAACAGGTGATAAAGATGAGATGACTTCTCTAGTAATATCGCTTTTCCAAGTCCTATGTTATTCTATGGAGCCTATGCACTAAGATTTCTCCAAATTTGGATATCTTAGCACATAATATCTATAATATAACATAGGAACTGGAGAAATGATATCACTCGAGAAATCATCTCCACTTTATTACCTCTTTATCATGCCTTAGTGCATAACACCCATTGCCTTTGTCAGTTTTCTCTGCCTTTGTCTTACTCACTGTCATCATGAGGAAGAGAGAAGCAGACAATACAAATCCCCCACAGGGGAAATGGCCACAATGGAGGGCACTTTTAATTTAATTTTAGGTGCTGGGGGCAGAACTAGAGGTAGAGCAGGTTTTGTCACTTGATGAACTACTGCCACCTCTTTGTGTTACTAAATAAATGATTTAGAGCAAGACCAATGTATTTTACTGACAGACTAAATTATAGACATGTATACTGAAGTTTAAACAAACATTATGTTTTATTACTGTGGAGCAATGTGATACACTTATATACACACCACACAGTGTGATCTCCTAAACACAGGGACACCAGGGTGATACACTTATATACACACCACACAGTGTGATCTCCTAAACACAGGGACACCAGGGTGATACACTTATATACACACCACACAGTCACAGGGGCACCAGGGTGATACACTTCTATACACACCACACAGTGTGATCTGCTAAACACAGGGACACCAGGGTGATACACCTATATACACACCACACAGTCTGATCTCCTAAACACAGGGACACCAGGGTGATACACTTTTATACACACCACACAGTCTGATCTCCTAAACACAGGGACACCAGGGTGATACACCTATATACACACCACACAATCTGATCTCCTAAACACAGGGACACCAGGGTGATACACTTCTATACACACCACACAGTCTGATCTCCTAAACACAGGGACACCAGGGTGATACACTTCTATACACACCACACAGTCTGATCTCCTAAACACAGGGACACCAGGGTGATACACTTCTATACACACCACACAGTCTGATCTCCTAAACACAGGGACACCAGGGTGATATACTTCTATACACACAACACAGTCTGATCTCCTAAACACAGGGACACCAGGGTGATACACTTATATACACAGCACACAGTCTGATCTCCTAAACACAGGGACACCAGGGTGATATACTTCTATACACACCACACAGTCTGATCTCCTAAACACAGGGACACCAGGGTGACACACTTATATACACACCACACAGTCTGATCTCCTAAACACAGGGACACCAGGGTGATACACTTCTATACACACCACACAGTCTGATCTCCTAAACACAGGGACACCAGGGTGATACACTTACATATACACACCACACAGTCTGATCTCCTAAACACAGGGACACCAGGGTGATACACTTCTATACACACCACACAGTCTGATCTCCTAAACACAGGACACCAGGGTGATACAATTATATACACATCACACAGTCTGATCTCCTAAACACGGATACACCAGGGTGATACACTTCTGTACACATCACAGTCTGATCTCCTAAACACAGGACACCAGGATGATACAGTTATATACACACACCACACAGTCTTATCTCCTAAACACAGGGATACCAGGGTGATACACTTATATACACACCACACAGTCTGATCTCCTAAACACAGGGACACCAGGGTGAGTCTGATCTCCTAAACACAGGGGCACCAGGGTGATACACTTATATACACACCACACAGTCTGATTTCCTAAACACAGGCACACCAGGGTGATACACTTATATACACACACCACACAGTCTGATCTCCTAAACACAGGGACACCAGGGTGATACAATTATATATACACCACACAGTCTGATCTCCTAAACACAGGGACACCAGGGTGATACACTTCTATACACACCACACAGTCTGATCTCCTAAACACAGGGACACCAGTGTGATACACTTATATACACACACCACACAGTCTGATCTCCTAAACACAGGGACACCAGGGTGATACACTTATATACACACCACACAGTCTGATCTCCTAAACACAGGGACACCAGGGTGATACACTTTTATACACACCACACAGTCTGATCTCCTAAACACAGGGACACCAGGGTGATACACTTCTATACACACCACACAGTCTGATCTCCTAAACACAGGGACACCAGGGTGATACACTTCTATACACACCACACAGTCTGATCTCCTAAACACAGGGACACCAGGGTGATACACTTCTATACACACCACACAGTCTGATCTCCTAAACACAGGGACACCAGGGTGATATACTTCTATACACACAACACAGTCTGATCTCCTAAACACAGGGACACCAGGGTGATACACTTATATACACAGCACACAGTCTGATCTCCTAAACACAGGGACACCAGGGTGATATACTTCTATACACACCACACAGTCTGATCTCCTAAACACAGGGACACCAGGGTGACACACTTATATACACACCACACAGTCTGATCTCCTAAACACAGGGACACCAGGGTGATACACTTCTATACACACCACACAGTCTGATCTCCTAAACACAGGGACTCCAGGGTGATACACTTACATATACACACCACACAGTCTGATCTCCTAAACACAGGGACACCAGGGTGATACACTTCTATACACACCACACAGTCTGATCTCCTAAACACAGGACACCAGGGTGATACAATTATATACACATCACACAGTCTGATCTCCTAAACACGGATACACCAGGGTGATACACTTCTGTACACATCACAGTCTGATCTCCTAAACACAGGACACCAGGATGATACAGTTATATACACACACCACACAGTCTTATCTCCTAAACACAGGGATACCAGGGTGATACACTTATATACACACCACACAGTCTGATCTCCTAAACACAGGGACACCAGGGTGAGTCTGATCTCCTAAACACAGGGGCACCAGGGTGATACACTTATATACACACCACACAGTCTGATTTCCTAAACACAGGCACACCAGGGTGATACACTTATATACACACACCACACAGTCTGATCTCCTAAACACAGGGACACCAGGGTGATACAATTATATATACACCACACAGTCTGATCTCCTAAACACAGGGACACCAGGGTGATACACTTCTATACACACCACACAGTCTGATCTCCTAAACACAGGGACACCAGTGTGATACACTTATATACACACACCACACAGTCTGATCTCCTAAACACAGGGACACCAGGGTGATACACTTATATACACACCACACAGTCTGATCTCCTAAACACAGGGACACCAGGGTGATACACTTTTATACACACCACACAGTCTGATCTCCTAAACACAGGGACACCAGGGTGATACACTTCTATACACACCACACAGTCTGATCTCCTAAACACAGGGACACCAGGGTGATACACTTCTATACACACCACACAGTCTGATCTCCTAAACACAGGGACACCAGGGTGATACACTTCTATACACACCACACAGTCTGATCTCCTAAACACAGGGACACCAGGGTGATATACTTCTATACACACAACACAGTCTGATCTCCTAAACACAGGGACACCAGGGTGATACACTTATATACACAGCACACAGTCTGATCTCCTAAACACAGGGACACCAGGGTGATATACTTCTATACACACCACACAGTCTGATCTCCTAAACACAGGGACACCAGGGTGACACACTTATATACACACCACACAGTCTGATCTCCTAAACACAGGGACACCAGGGTGATACACTTCTATACACACCACACAGTCTGATCTCCTAAACACAGGGACACCAGGGTGATACACTTACATATACACACCACACAGTCTGATCTCCTAAACACAGGGACACCAGGGTGATACACTTCTATACACACCACACAGTCTGATCTCCTAAACACAGGACACCAGGGTGATACAATTATATACACATCACACAGTCTGATCTCCTAAACACGGATACACCAGGGTGATACACTTCTGTACACATCACAGTCTGATCTCCTAAACACAGGACACCAGGATGATACAGTTATATACACACACCACACAGTCTTATCTCCTAAATACAGGGATACCAGGGTGATACACTTATATACACACCACACAGTCTGATCTCCTAAACACAGGGACACCAGGGTGAGTCTGATCTCCTAAACACAGGGGCACCAGGGTGATACACTTATATACACACCACACAGTCTGATTTCCTAAACACAGGCACACCAGGGTGATACACTTATATACACACACCACACAGTCTGATCTCCTAAACACAGGGACACCAGGGTGATACAATTATATATACACCACACAGTCTGATCTCCTAAACACAGGGACACCAGGGTGATACACTTCTATACACACCACACAGTCTGATCTCCTAAACACAGGGACACCAGTGTGATACACTTATATACACACACCACACAGTCTGATCTCCTAAACACAGGGACACCAGGGTGATACACTTATATACACACCACACAGTCTGATCTCCTAAACACAGGGACACCAAGGTGATATACTTCTATACACACCACACAGTCTGATCTCCTAAACACAGGGACACCAGGGTGATACACTTATATACACACCACACAGTCTGATCTCCTAAACACAGGGACACCAGGGTGATACACTTATATACACACACCACACAGTCTGATCTCCTAAACACAGGGACACCAGGGTGATACACTTCTATACACACCACACAGTCTGATCTCCTAAACACAGGAACACCGGGGTGATACACTTATACACACACCACACAGTCTGATCTCCTAAACACAGGGACACCAGGGTGATACACTTATATACACACCACACAATCTGATCTCCTAAACACAGGGACACCAAGGTGATACACTTATATACACACCACACAGTCTGATCTCCTAAACACAGGGACATCAGGGTGATACACTTCTATACACACCACACAGTCTGATCTCCTAAACACAGGGACACCAGGGTGATACACTTATATACACACCACACAGTCTGATCTCCTAAACACAGGGACACCAGGGTGATACACTTCTATACACACCACACAGTCTGATCTCCTAAACACAGGGACACCAGTGTGATACACTTATATACACACCACACAGTCTGATCTCCTAAACACAGGGACACCGGGGTGATACACTTATATACACACCACACAGTCTGATCTCCTAAACACAGGGACACCAGGGTGATACACTTCTATACACACCACACAGTCTGATCTCCTAAACACAGGGACACCAGTGTGATACACTTATATACACACCACACAGTCTGATCTCCTAAACACAGGGGCACCAGGGTGATACACTTATATACACACCACACAGTCTGATCTCCTAAACACAGGGACACCAGGGTGATACACTTATATACACACCACACAGTCTGATCTCCTAAACAGAGGGACACCAGGGAGGGAAAGAGGGACAGCGGGATTTTCACCTCAGAAGGGCAGTAGTCTCTGAAAAAGGACTTTGGGAAGTAGGAACATCTGTTCATACCTTTTATCCAGTACCTATTAAAAATGAACACAAATTATGACAGGAAAACATAAAAAGCGCGAGGTTTTTTTTTTCATTTTTTTTCTCATTATTTAATTTCATTATTATCAAATGAAATGGTGGGTTATACATATAAATGTGGTATCAAAAGAAAGACGTACTTATGATTAAAAAATGGTATATAGCCATACCTGGGACCTCTCCAGTTTTGCCCCGGTTTGACACTGCATTACTGGGTCTCCAGGGCAGAGACGATTCTCTGGATGTGGGGAGTTTCTGATGAAACTCTGCCCACTTGTGCTCAGTCTCGCCTTGTTCCTCCCACTTCCCGCCCCCTTCTCCTATCCCAGTCTATTCTAACTAGTTTTGGTGTTTTAGAAGTCCCGCCCCCTCACTCGCGATTAAGCCCTGCCCCTTTTATGACACGAACCGCGTTGTTTCTTCCTCCTCATTGGCACCACGGGGTTCTCCTCTATGCGGCCCCAACCACGAAGTTCCCAGGTAGGTATATAGCCTGTGTGCGTGAACTTAATAAATCAGAGGTAAAATATGGTTGAGCAACGAATACCGAAAAGGCCAAAATTGTTTTTGTCCTCTAGTGTAAAAAAGGTCTGGTCCTTAAGGGGTTAATAAAAAGGACAAAAAAAAGCCTTGTGATTAATAAACATCTAATGGTTCATGTTGTGAAATGAACACAGGAAATGTCAGACATTCTTTTTCACTCTCGAAGGGCTGAAAAATTACAATCAGATTGCTCCATGTCTCTGCATCATAGAAAAGGGGTCGCTGTAAAAAAAAAAATACATAAATAAATAAATAAAAAGCTTGAGCCAAAAAAACAAGAAAACAGTGCGAGTTTCCAAATCACTTGGAGCAGGTGTGATTGAACGCATAAATATCTATACTTGCCAATCTAAACAGCACAACATCTGACTGCGCGGTTAAGATATAATCACGTCCCTAGCCTGTCCATTCCCTGTCTTCTTAAAGGAACACTCACAATGGTACAAGGAAAAAAGAAAAACAGAGGTTCTTCCTTGTGCAGTATCCTATAATATAAAAGGCCAGATGTATGTGTGTCCGATGCAGTCATGCGCAGTAGAGACTACCCAAACACACAGAATGCTGGCCTGTGTACACAGGTTTTTACACTAGTTTTTAATATAATAGATGGTCATCTCACGGTCACCGAATGACAGGTACTCACAAAAAAAAATGCTGGAATAGCACAAATATGCAAAACAGTGCGGGTTTCCAAATCACTTGGAGCAGGTGTGATTGAACACATAAATATCTATACTTGCCAATCTAAACAGCACAACATCTGACTGCGCAGTTAAAATATAATCACGTCCCTAGCCTGTCCTTTCCCTGTCTTCTTAAAGGAACACTCACAATGCTACAAGGAAAAAAGAAAAACAGAGGCTCTTCCTTGTGCAGTATCCTATAATATAAAAGGGCAGATGTATGTTTGTCCGATGCAGTCATGCGCAGTAGAGACTTCCGATGCAGTCATGCGCAGTATAGACTGCCCGAACGCACAGAATGCTGGCCCGTGTACACAGGTTTTTACACTAGTTTTAAATGTAGTAGATGGTCATCACACAGTCACCGAATGAACTGGTACTCACAAAAGAAAATGCTGGAACAGCACATATATGCAAAACAGTGCGAGTTTCCAAATCACTTGGAGCAGGTGTGATTGAACACATAAATATCTATACTTGCCAATCTAAACAGCACAACATCTGACTGTGCAGTTAATCACGTCCCTAGTCTGTCCTTTCCCTGTCTTCTTAAAGGAACACTCACACTGCTACAAGGAAAAAGGAAAAACAGAGGCGCTTCCTTGTGCAATATTTTAAATATATAATAGATGGTCACCACGCCGTCACCGAATGAACAGGTAATCAAAAAAGAAACTGCTGGAACAGCACATATATGCAAACCAGCACTAAAGGCTCAGGGTATTATTGAGCTGTACGCTATCAGCTTCTTAGGAATCCAATGATTTGGTTGCTCTCTCTCAGGTCCTCCACTCACGAAGGGTATCCTTTTAAAATGTTGCACGCAAAAGAGTGTGAGACTACACGGTGCATTAAACATTTCGCGGTGATTAAAAGGGCGACATGAGAATCTCACCCTGCATGAAAAGCAAGAGATTCTCATGTCGCGGGCTTGCTGCATTAAATAGAGCATCAAGTAGTTCAATTCTAATATGTCAAGAAAGGATTAATATTGCCTGCACATAGCAACAGCAATGGTTTCAGTCCAGCCGGCGCTCATTGGTATATGCTCAACGCTGCTCCGGGCTGTAGGGTGACCACATATCCAATCTGCCATTCCGGGACATATGGTCACCCTGCTCTGCAGCACTCTGTATCACATTTATTTTTCTATGAAGTACCATCCCACTACCAGACAAAACACCCCGGTACTTGAAATTTAAGCGTGGACACATGTTTTTCCTCCTCTGGTACCTGGTCCGTGTGTACCCACAAAGAGACACAGTGATATCCTCGCCGTATCTCCTCCTCAGCGGCCTCTTTCCAAGTGTCTGGTACAGATCTGACGTACCAAAGTGCCGCTCACAGTTCTCTAGGAGGCCAGGCATTTTGATGAGCTGCGTATAACAAAATCTATATGTTCTCGTCAATTCCAAACGGGTCGCCTATGACATGGGGTGTCAGAATGGTGCAGTGTCTGGTGGGAATATGCAAAGGGGGAGGATCGGCCAATGATTTCCCATCACCTTCACGAAGCTGCTTTTTTTTTTTTTCCAGCTTTATCAACATTACCATTTTCGCTCATTCCGGGACTCTTTATTGTCCCAGTGGGGGGAGACGCAGGACACAGGCTTCAATTCAGGGACAGTCCCGGGCATTCTAGACACGTGGTCACCCTACCGGGCTCTCTCTCTCTCTGGGCATGAAACTTTGCCTGAAGGCACACTTTGTAGACCATTCCAATTAAATATTTCTTTTTAGTTAACGCTATTTCGGCTCTGCTGAAGAGGCAGCTGGCCGGGATCTCATGCTGTCAGCTAGAGAGCTGACGTCTGTGAAAGGGGAACTTTAGAAGCGTATATCTCTCAAACTATACATGTTTGAAAGACCGGACTTGCATCAATTAATTTATTTTTAAATATGTACAGTATAACATTTTGTTAAAATCAGCCATTACTATCGCTTTAATTTCAATCTTGCAATTTGTATGTGTTTGCATACAGTGCCAGGCTTCTTAACCCTTTGAGTGCCAGAGGGGTACACAACGCATTGCAAAGCAATGCGTTGTGTACCCCTCTGGCACACAAAGGGTTAAAGGAACACTAATTCCTCCTAGGAATATCCCCCAATTTAAACTTAATCTGGGCACAAAACCCTAAAGGCCACAAAGAATAGATTCTGCAGGGACTGGCTCCTCAGAAGTCATAGTTTTCACAGTGCCAGATGGGGTATCCAATGCATAAGCACTCTGGCACTCAAAGGGTTAAATAGTACTGCATAGCATGTCCACTGAGGTCATCATGTTGCTGGACCCCTAACTCCTCCCACTGAAATCTTAAAATGTTTGAGATACTGGAGCCTGGATACAAACTGTAATTTACATTTCTGTGGTCACAGTATCCAGCATTAATTAAAAATGATGATCATCATATTTAAAGGGATAGGAATGGCTTAAAAGAATAACAAGTAGTAATGTAGAGAAGGAAAAAATAAATCGATCGGTGCAAGTTCTAACTCTCAAACCTTTACGTTTTAAAGTTCTTCCCTCCCTGCGGTCAGCTGTAAAGCAGACTGCAGGAGATTTGAGTCGGCCGACATGAGGTGGCTCTTCAGCAAAGCCTAGATAACAAAATCAAAAAAGAAATACTTAATTGGAACGGTCTACAAAGTGTGCCTGGTTTGCAAGCACACTTTGTAGACGGTTCCAATGAAGTATTTCTTTTTTGATTTCGGTATCTCGGCTCTGCTGACGGTCCCCAGACCAGGATCTCCTGCTGTCAGGTAGAGTTGGCTTCAGGGAAAGGGGAGGGGGGAGGAGAAATTTAAAATGTTCTGTCTCTCAAATCATAAAGGTCTGAGAGATAGGACTTGTACCAATTGATTTCTCTTTTCCTTATCTACAATATTACTTTTTATTCTTTTAAGCTATTACTAAATACCCTTTGAAGGGATAGTAATGTTTCATAATAAAAACAGCTATAATTAATCATCATAGTATTTGGACTTTGGAGAGTGTTATTTCAATTCTGTCAGAGTTGTAGTTCAAGGGTAATTCAATGATAAAGTATCCCTTCCCGCCCCTTTTACTGATGTAACACTGTTCAGCCAGATCAGAAGGGAGGTGCCCAGGTAGACTGCAGAGGGACAATCTTCAATTAAGATAAGGGGAAAACCTGAAAAACTTGTCAAGGGGGCAGGGCTTTCATTGTTCTCATAGGAAGAAGATTGTCCCCTGCTGTTATCTGTCTGGTCTATGGACTGGATTCCACATCTGAGAAGAGATGGCTTACACTAGGTAAAAGGGGCGGGAGGGGAAACTTTGCTTGTGAATATCTCTCAAACCATAAAGGTTTGAGAGATAAGACTTATATAATTCTTCATGTTTTTTTAATGCCTACAAAATAAAATAAAGATGAAACGAAGTATTACTATCCCTTTAACACTAATCAAAAACTGGTTTGGGGAAGCAGTCCTCGCAGAACTGAATGATAGTGGCGGTTAGGATTTTTTTTTTTTTACCCAGATTAAGTTGGGGTGCATTATTTTTAATGTTGCCTTAACCCTTTGAGTGCCGGAGATGTAGCCAATGCATTACCTCTCTGGCACTCAAAGGGTTAAGTCAGGGTTAGGCAACCACTGGCATTCGAGCTGTTATTGTCTACATCTCCCATCATCCCCAACCAGTTTCCAACAGCTGGGCCATTGGTCGCCTACCGTTCCTTTAAGTGATTACAAACTGAGGGCAACGTGCTCCGAATCTGATTACAGTGCAGCGCAGTCTGTCACACACCTATTTTCCCAAATGCCATGACGAAAGCACATTTTAGACAACTGCAGTGCTGAGTCACTGAAGATTGATGTAAGCTCCTTTCTGCACCAATTACAGGGAACAGGCACGCCTTGCTGCTCATGCCACCCAAATTATAATTTGCTGAAGGACTATTTGTCTAATTATAGAAACATAAAATAGTGTAGTGTTGTATAAACAAAAGAGTTTTATTTTTTGTCATTTTTATAAAGTTGTGTCCTCATTCTCTGTTTGCCCAAGGGCCTTAATTTGGGTACTTGGAACTTATACCTGCTTATTCCTGATTAAAGGGCAGTTATCACACTGATAGTGTCCTATTGGCAGTTCTCCACTGGGTTCAAACCTGCAAAAGGGTCTGCATTATGATCATACCTACAAACCTTCTTGTTTCTTAACCACAGGAGGTCCGATAAGGTCTGGGGGTGAGAATGTCAAAATTATGTTATTCATACCTCCCAACATTTCAAATGGCCAAAGAGGGACACTTTTGTTCAGGGGAGGGCTGGCAACATACGGCCCAGGGGGCAAATACAATTACATGGCCCATATCTACTATCGTCCAAGCCCATTGTCACAGCCCACCCCTGTTTCCTTAATATTAAAATTGTCCTTAATGCTGTGAATTAAAGCAAGTGATACCTCAGAGCTTACTGTTGAAATGGGACTACATTAGTGATACTACAGTGCTTACAATTCAACCCTGTGAGTGCCAGAGGGGTACACAACACATTGCTTTTTCAATGCATTATGTACCCCTCTGGCACTCAAATGGTTAAGTAAAAATAGAATAGTGATGCCATAGAACTTGCAAGGGAAATGGATTATGCTACTAGTGCAGCTATGTTTGGATTGTAGCTCTGCGGTATCACTTGCATATAGATTCATTTAATAAGTTCTGTGGTATCACTAGTGTAGCTCCATTTACAGCAGCAAGTGGGAGATTGAGTGAGGCACTGGCCCACCAGCCCAGACACATGGCCAGCCCAGGGGGCAATTGCCCCCCTGCCCCCCAGGCCAGCCCTCCCCTGCTTTTGTTTTAGGTGGTGTTTATGGGGGTGTGGCTGGTGGGCGGGGCATTACCAAGAATTTTTAGGCTATTTCATGACTTACCGGCTCCTCTTTGTGTAACTGAATACATTATTTAGAGCAAGACCAAAGTATTTTATTTACACAGATTAATTTATAAACACATATATTAAAGATTAACTACACATTTCTGTGAGTTTTATTGTTGTGAAGCATGTAATAAACACTACTCATTCTGATCTCCCTGCTTCCAAATCCAACCTACACCAATCAAACAAAATGGTAGAAAAGAGTGACAGACGGATTTGGGTCTGAAAGAGGGACTGTCCCTCCTAAAGAGGGACAGTTGGGAGGTATGTGTGATTTGTGTAAAAGAAGTGAGTGGTACTTAAGGTGATCGTACATCCCTTTAAAGGCAGTGGCGTAACTATAGGGGGTTGCACCTGCGACCGGGCCCGTCACTCCAAGGGCCCGGCTGCCCCCTGCGACCCTTCCACCTGGCACCCGCAATCTCTCTCCATCGATCTAGTAATGCAGAGCGCTGGGAGATTACATCATCTCCCAGCGCTCTGCATGACTAAGAGGACCGCACGGGAGCTCCAGGGAGGTAGGAGATGGGGGCATTGTGAAGATTGAGGGGCATTGTAGATTGAGTCAGTGTGGTCGAGGGAGGCCAATGTGCTGGGGGGCCCATGGCACTTCTTGCATCAGGGCCCGGAGGCTTCTAGTTACGCCTCTGTTTAAAGGGATAGTAATGTTTCAAAATAAAAGCAGCTCCAATTAATCTTCCTAATATTTGGGCCATAGAGAGTGTAATGTCAATACTGTCAGAGTCGTAGTTCAAGAGTAATTGAATGATAAAGTATCCCCCTCCCGCCCCTTTTACCTAGTGTAAGCCACCTCCCCTCAGATGTGGAATCTGGTCTCTTGACCGGACAGATCACAGTAAGGGACAATCTTCTTACTGTGTTCATAAGGAAAACCCTGCCTCCTTGACAGATTTTTCAGGTTTTCCCTTATGTTCACTGAAGATTGTCCCTCTCTGTGATCCATCCGGACAGTCTGGCTGCTCTGAGATGAGCAGTGTTACATCAGTAAAAGGGCAGTAGGGGAATACTTTATCATTCAATTACTCTTGAACTACAACTCTGACAGTATTGAAATAACACTCTCCAAAGTCCAAATACTATGAAGATTAATTGGAGCTGCTTTTATTGTGAAACCTTACTGTCCCTTTAACTCAGGGACCCTTATGAAAATGTAATTCCGCAGGGCGGCACAGGAATAAATGTAACCCTGCAGAGTGTGTTTTTTATAAGTTTCCCTGATTTAAAGGGGTATATGGTCACCTTAGCTGGTTTGATTGGTGTAGGTTGGATTTGGAGGCAGGGTGGTCGGTTTTGCCCTTAAAATGGGCAGAGAGTTGGAAGAACAACCTGAAAAGCAGCCTCTGTCTTTGGGGACCCGGTAACTAAGTATTAATGCGATAGTAATGTTTCATAATAAAAACAGCTCTAATTAATCATCATAGTATTTGGACTTTGGAGAGTGTTATTTCAGTTCTGTGAGAGCTGTAGTTCAGGAGTAATTCAATGACAAAGTGTCCCCCTCCTGCCCCTTTTACTGATGTAACACTGCTCAGCCAGATCAGAAGGGAGGTGCCCAGGTAGATTGCACAGAGGGACAATCTTCAATTAAGATAAGAGAAAAACCTGAAAAACTTGTCAAGGGGGGCAGGGCTTTCATTGTTCTCATAGGAAGAAGTTTGTCCCCTGCTGTTATCTGTCTGGTCTATGGACTGGATTCCACATCTGAGAAGAGATGGCTTACACTAGGTAAAAGGGGCGGGAGGGGAAACTTTGCTTGTGAATATCTCTCAAACCATAAAGGTTTGAGAGATAAGACTTATATCATTCTTCATGTTTTTTTAATGCCTACAAAATAAAATAAAGTTAAAACGAAGTATTACTATCCCTTTAAAACCAGAGTTTCTGGGTCAGATCAGGAGCGTTCCCAGGTATGTTTGTGGATGGAATGTGGAGATGAGGGGCAATGTGGAGATGGGGGGCAATGTGGATGGAATGTGGAGATGAGGGGCAATGTGGAGATGGGGGGCAATGTGGATGGAATGTGGAGATGAGGGGCAATGTGGAGATGGGGGGCAATGTGGATGGAATGTGGAGATGAGGGGCAATGTGGAGATGGGGGGCAATGTGGATGGAATGTGGAGATGAGGGGCAATGTGGAGATGGGGGGCAATGTGGATGGAATGTGAAGATGGGGGACAATGTGGATGGGATGTGGAGATGATGAGCAATGTGGATGGAATGTGGTGATGAGGGGAAATGTGGAGATGAGGGGATATGTGGAGATGGGGGGCAATGTAGAGATTGGGAGCATTGTGGAGATGTCCAGTGGAGATGTCCAATGGGGGAGCCGATGTGGTCGGAGGGGGGCCATGGTAACTTTTGCACCAGGGCCTGGTGGCTTCTGGATATGCCTCTACTCCTTCTCTTCCCCCGCTTACTCTATTCAACTTGGCACCACTCAGTGAATGCCCATGGGAAAGGATCCTTCTATTCTAGTTTTGATCACTGGACGGTGCCATAAGGTACACTATGTTTCTTCTTGATATGATCTCTGTCTCCTACCCATATTAAACTTGATGTTTCAACCTGTTATGTTATCTGACTTCTAAATATCTCCACCATTGTACCTACGGATTGTATCACTAGCACTCTGATATGGTTGCTACTTATATTCCTGACTCAATAAAAATTATTTTAAAAAACTGTGCCGTGTACTTGATTATAGTAAGTGAGTCACAGCAAAAGGGACATTAACACTTAATACAGAATGAAATGTGAAGGCAGTGCAGGTTTGGGGACACCCCTGGATTTTGGACAGCTGATGCAATCATTACCTCAGTCCTTCTGACTGCAACACCTGTGGACAGTCTGGGCTATCCCAAAAATGTGCACTGTCTCTGCCCTTTAGGAATGCAGTTTAACATCCTTGTTAACCCTGTAACCTTTTGAGTGCCAGAGGGGTACGGAACGTATTGCAAAAGCAATGCGTTCCGTACCTCTCTGGCACTCAAAGGGTTAAAGACCAGGGGAGTGTGCAAAGCATTCTTTCACAATGTGTTTCGCACCCCTCCGGCCTTGAAAACGTTAAGTAAAAAATAAGACTTTCCTTCTGAGTAAAACAAGGGCACTTCTGTTGCTAGGAGATGCTTCTATCAAGTGTTATTATAGTTCAAATTATATTTGTTTATAGATCAAACTATTTGCAATAGCAAGGTCTGGATTTACATCCCAGGTACCATTAGGCAAGACACTCTAGGTTCACTTAGCTCCTCCCAATGCCACCCCAGTCCTCATATGACCCCACCCACTGTCCCATCCACTGTTTCCTAGAAAAGACAATATACCTGACCTATAACCAACGAGAACGAAAAAAGCTTTAACCCCTTGTTTTGTTACAGAGATCTGATATGCATTGCTCTCCAGTGTGTTGGAGGTCTCTCTACTATCCAAGAGCTTACGTAATAGCATGTAATGGGGTATTAAGCAGGGACATTGAGATTGCTCTGGTCACACCCGTGATTCAGAATATGGGTGTGGCCAGCACAGCTGAGGCACCGCCCCTCAAAATATGGCATTCTAACCAGTTGCCTACTCTGCCTAACAGGAAATTCAGCTCAGGCTATTGCACAAGAGGGTATCCATAAAGTTATAGCAACAGCACCACCTGGCAATCACAAGAGAGAATTGCAATTTAATTTAAATTAAAAAAAAAAAACAGGATCCCATTATATGCAAAGCCCTGGAACATGCATATTTTATGGAGGATGCATGTTAAATTTTCACTGTGAAGGACTGCACAGGGAAGAGTGCAATCCTACAGTGTTCCAGATTAAAATAGTGATCTGCCCACATTAGAGTTGCAATAAGTTTTGAATGAAGCATCATGCATGTGGGAGAACCCTTTTAATCCCACAAGAAAAGCATTAGTCTCTCTCTCTCTATATATATATTAGGTTAGCACCCATCATTCGAAGGGTGTAGGTCATGAGCATGGCGGCGGGGGCGGGGGACAGCGGTGGTATTGTGGTGATCCCCGGAGCGTGCCGCTCTACCAATGCTTTTCCCTCTACAGCCGCTGGACGCATTGATCTCTGTGTCAGTGAGTGTTACGCCCACAGGGAGCAACGCATCCTACCAAATTATATATAGAGAGATATATAGTCACACATAATATATTATATACATTATTCCATAATGAAACATTACTTCTCCACTAATTAAGGGCACTTGTATCCTACTATAACCTTGAATGAAGACTGTCAAAGAGTGGAAAGGGAGTAAATATAAAAGATATCTAAATAAATACACTCTACTTTACTCTAATCTGCACAATTTGAAGGCACTACCTAAACCTTTTAATCATGCAGTTTTCCTGTAAGGATATCCATCTGCCTCAGTCCAGGTGCTATAGAATGTCTAAGTCAATGAATATTCCACCTGTTCTCACAGTCATATCCATTTCCTTAAAATTCTGGCCTCTGAGGACTGTTTGATGACTGTAAGTAAGTGATCAAGAGTCCCGCTTGCTGGCAATTTGGGTCAGACTGGGGAACCTATTTACTAAACTGCAAGATTTACCATGAGCATGCCTCCCACCATTTTAAATGGACAAAGAGGGACACTTGTTTTTTAGTTAGTATTACTGGAGACGTTGCTGGTGAGTGGGACATTACTGAGAATTTGTAGGTTATTTCATGACATTTTGACACCTCTTTGTGTAAGTAAATAAATGATTTAGAACAAGAACAAAGTATTTTATTTATACAGCCTAATGTATATACACATATACTGAAGTTTATACAAACATAAATGTGAGTTTTATTGCTGTGGAGCAGTGTGATACATTTATATATACACCGCACAGTCTGATCTCCTAAACACAGGGACAGCAGGGTGATACATTTATATACACACCACACAGTCTGATCTCCTAAACGCAGGGACACCAGGGTGATACACTTATATACACACCACACAGTCTGATCTCCTAAACACAGGGACACCAGGGTGATACACTTATATACACACCACACAGTCTGATCTCCTAAACACAGGGACACCAGGGTGATACACTTATATACACACCACACAGTGTGATCTCCTAAACACAGGGACACCAGGGTGATACACTTATATACACACCACACAGTGTGATCTCCTAAACACAGGGACACCAGGGTGATACACTTATATACACACCACACAGTGTGATCTCCTAAACACAGGGACACCAGGGTGATACACTTATATACACACCGCACAGTCTGATCTCCTAAACACAGGGACACCAGGGTGATACACTTCTATACACACACCTCACAGTCTGATCTCCTAAACACAGGGACACCAGGGTGATACACTTCTATACACACACCACACAGTCTGATCTCCTAAACACAGGGACACCAGGGTGATACACTTCTATACACACACCACACAGTCTGATCTCCTAAACACAGGGACACCAGGGTGATACACTTATATACACACCACACAGTCTGATCTCCTAAACACAGGGACACCAGGGTGATACACTTATATACACACCGCACAGTCTGATCTCCTAAACACAGGGACACCAGGGTGATACACTTATATACACACCGCACAGTCTGATCTCCTAAACACAGGGACACCAGGGTGATACACTTATATACACACCGCACAGTCTGATCTCCTAAACACAGGGACACCAGGGTGATACACTTATATACACACCGCACAGTCTGATCTCCTAAACACAGGGACACCAGGGTGATACATTTATATACACACCGCACAGTCTGATCTCCTAAACACAGGGACACCAGGGTGATACACTTATATACACACCACACAGTCTGATCTCCTAAACAAAGGGACACATGGGTAATACATTTATATACACACCACACAGTCTGATCTCCTAAACACAGGGACACCAGGGTGATACACTTATATACACACCACACAATCTGATCTCCTAAACACAGGGACACCAGGGTGATACACTTATATACACACCACACAGTCTGATCTCCTAAACACAGGGACACCAGGGTGATACACTTATATACACACAGTCTGATCTCCTAAACACAGGGACACCAGGGTGATACACTTCTATACACACCACACAGTCTGATCTCCTAAACACAGGGACACCAGGGTGATACACTTATATACACACCACACAGTCTGATCTCCTAAACAAAGGGACACATGGGTAATACATTTATATACACACCACACAGTCTGATCTCCTAAACACAGGGACACCAGGGTGATACACTTATATACACACCACACAATCTGATCTCCTAAACACAGGGACACCAGGGTGATACACTTATATACACACCACACAGTCTGATCTCCTAAACACAGGGACACCAGGGTGATACACTTATATACACACAGTCTGATCTCCTAAACACAGGGACACCAGGGTGATACACTTCTATACACACCACACAGTCTGATCTCCTAAACACAGGGACACCAGGGTGATACACTTCTATACACACCACACAGTCTGATCTCCTAAACACAGGGACACCAGGGTGATACACTTATATACACACCACACAGTCTGATTGCAAATGTGTCGATACCTCTTTGGCACACAAAGAGTTAAAGGATCATTAAAGCAGATGTTTCATGTCCTGACATCCCCAGCCCCATTGCTTCAATACATCGAAACATCACTAAAGCTGTCTAGATTTTCTTTAAAAGTGCATTCTCCTACGGTAAATGTTGCCTATTTGTGTTCTGTTATTGTGAGGGAGAGAGCCGCCATCTTAATTACATATCCGATGATCGGCAGCGCTCTCCCACTCTGGATTGGCCAATCTTCTTCCAAAGTCTGCTTCTTCACTCACAAGCATGGGGATAGTTGGGACGGGTGGTTGGACTAGAACCTGAGACACGAACGGTGAGGTACAGCTTGTACCGCACTGGTTCACTTTTGAAATGTCGCAATTGAAATATTATGCGGCTACATGCTGCATTAAGCAAGTCGCTGTGATTAAAAGGGTGACATGAGAATCTCGCCCTGCATATAAGCGCGAGATTCTCATGTTGCCTTATGAAAGGTTGCTGCATGGCATGGTTTGATAGCGCTACACCTTCCATAATCCTTACCCATCTTCATTGCCAGCGATGAAAAAGATAAGCACAGATAAAACATGTTACACATGTTGCACATTACGTATTGTGGACTTTAACATCTTGGCTAAGTCTGTCACTATTCTGGCAACCAAGGAGAGTTAGACAGCTAGAGTGCCATGCATTGCAGTGTGCTGGCAACCAGGGAGACTCGTCTCACTCAGATCTGTCACTTTGTAGTTTTACACTGTCATGGCACTCTGATTGTCTACCTCTCCCCAGTTGCGAGGTAAGGATTATGGGGGTTGTAGTGCTATCAAACCCGGCCATGCAGTGACCTTTCTTACGGTGACATGAGAATCTCTCGCTTACATGCAGGGCAAGATTCTCATGTCGCTCTTTTAATCATAGTGACTTGTTTAATACTGCACGTATCCGCACAATATTTAAATTGCGACGTTTTAAAAGGAAACCTACCGCACTGACGTCAGAGGTAAATTTTCAATTTGCTTTCACTATTATACAAAATTGAATTAAAAAAAAAATAATAATAATAAAGAATTTATACACCATTTTCTCAGCTTGACTTAGTAGATTCAAGTTTAGTGTGGATGACAGTTCCATCTTAAGGGCAACATATATTGTAGGGCAGTGGTTACCAATCCATTCTGCTCCAGGTACCCGGAATACACAGTCGTGAATTTCCAGGGCACCTCCTAACATCACATATTTCATTTGTCAAGGACACATTGAAGGGACAGATATATAAAATATAAAAAGAGATATATAAAATATGTAGCTGTTCTTAGGCATCACAATCAGAATGACAAAACTACCGTACTGAGGGTTCACTATTGAAAAATTGCCTTGTATTAGGCGAGCAACAAAACTGCACATTCAGAATGTTGCAAGGTTGAAAACGCCAATGTAACAATGTTGACTGCAGAATGTCGCCCCATGCAGTTCCCCATCTTAATCATTTGAGCACAAGAGAGTTATGCAACGCATTGCAAATACCTCTCTGGCACGCAAAGGTCGCTAAGTGTCCTTACAAGTAATATGCTTCATTGTTGGCAGTCCTTGGAGATAAAACACTAGTTAACCCTTTGAGCACCAGAGAGGTATAAAATGCATTGCAAAACAAGGGTGCTTAAAGGGAAAGTAATACTTAAAATGTAAAAAAAAATATGTTGTAGGGTTTATCCCCCTGAGTAAAACAAGAGTACTCCCACTGCTGAAAGGTGTTTCATTCAAATGTTATTAATTTTCAAAGTTGAATTTTTTAGGTGCAATATCACAGTGGCCTGAAATTGTACAGTGGCGCTGTTGCAACACCATCCTATGGAGATTTATGGTCCCGGGACAAGAGCTGTCCATAGGATGGTGTAGCAACAGCGCCACTGTACAATTTCAGTCCACTGTGATACTGCACCTAAAAAAATTCAACTTTGAAAATTAATAACTTTTGAATGAAACACCTTTCAGCGTTGGGAGTACTCTTGTTTTAATCAGGGGGATAAACCCTACAACATATTTTTTTTTACATTTTAAGTATTACTATCCCTTTAAAGGGATAGTAATGGCTGTTTTTAACCAAGTGTGATATTGTAGATATGTAAAAAAAAATAAATTAATTGATGTAAGTCCAGTATGGTTTGAGAGCTACACGCTTCTAAAGTTCCCCCCTCCCTCCCCTTTCACAGACGTCATCAATCTAGCTGACAGGAGATGATACTGGTCCTGGGACCGGCCCTTGGCTCTTCAGCAGAGCCACAATAGTGCTATTCTGAAAGGAATACTTCACTGGAAAGGTCTACAAAGTTTGCCTGGTTTGCAAGCACACTTTGTAGACCGTTCCAATTAAGTATTCATTTCTAGATAGCGCTATTTCAGCCCTGCTGAAGAGCTGCCGTTGGGTCTCATGACCTGAATCTCATACTGTCTGCTAGAGCGCTGATGTCTGTGAAGGGGGGGGATATAGACGCGTATATCTCTCAAACTATACAAGTTTGAGAGACCGGACTTACATCAATGAATTTCATTTTTTACATATCTACAATTTCACAGTTGGTTAAGAAATGCAATTACTATCCCTTTAAGTGTCCTTATGAGTAATAGGATACCTTTTTACCATCATCAGGGAGCCTTGCCATTCTTAGAAACACCACATATGGGAAAAGCAGCAAGGATCCAAATAAACAGATGATCACCATCCAAGATCCAAATAAACTGATAATCATTTATTGCACCTTAAAATATTATGTCTGTCCGCTAGGTCAGTCTCCTGACATCTCAGTCTTCTCTCTGTGCAAGACCAGCAGGACAGAGAGAAGACTGACTGAGAGGAGGACCTGAGAGGAGACTTGAGAGGCGGCTTTTCAGTAGGATACACATAATGACAAGTTACATAAATATTAATTAGAAATACCATAGACACAATTTTGTCAAAATCTTTGTACAAAAAAATGCCACCCTTGGTGCCCAAGATGTACCAAAGTGCCATGGCACACTGGTTGAGAACATGTGTTGTACAGCTTTTCCCACAAGGCTATTTCTGCAGCTGGCAGATGCTTTATCTAAAGCTTATTACAGTTCAAACTGTAACAAAGTGATGGAGCTTTTTGTACACTCTATGGTGTTATTAATACTAATGAGGCCATGTACACACATTAGAGTACCTCACACACATGTACACTCTCACACACACACAAACACACAGACTACAGTACCTAACACACATGTACATACACACACACACACACACACACACACACACATATAGAGATAGATCTGATTAGATTAATTGATAACACGGTACATGGTAATGATGGTTCGGTAGTACCGGATCTGATTAGAGTCATTGATAACACGGTACATGGTAATGATGGTTCAGTAGTACCGGATCTGATTAGATTCACTGATAACACGGTACATGGTAATGATGGTTCACTAGTACCGGATCTGATTAGATTCATTGATAACACGGTACATGGTAATGATGGTTCAGTAGTACCGGATCTGATTAGGTTAATTGATAACACTGTACATGGTAATGATGGGTCAGTAGCACCGGATCTGATTAGAGTCATTGATAACAAGGTACATGGTAATGATGGTTCAGTGGTACCGGATCTGATTAGATTCGTTGATAACACTGTACATGGTAATGATGGGTCAGTAGCACCGCATCTGATTAAGGTAATTGATTACACTGTACATTGTAACACAGTACATGGTAATGATGGTTCAGTAGTACCAGATCTGATTAGATTCACTGATAACACGGTACATGGTAATGATGGTTCAGTAGTACCGGAACTGACTAGATTAATTGATAACACGGTACATGGTAATGATGGTTCAGGTACCGGATCTGATTAGATTAATTGATAACACGGTACATGGTAATGATGGTTCAGTAGTACCGGATCTGATTAGATTAATTGATAACACGGTACATGGTAATGATGGTTCAGTAGTACCGGATCTGATTAGATTAATTGATAACATGGTACGTGGTAATGATGGTTCAGTAGTACTGGATCTGACTAGATTCATTGATAACACAGTACAGGGTAATGATGGTTCAGTAGTACCGGATCTGATTAGAGTCATTGATAACACGGCACATGGTAATGATGGTTCAGTAGTACCGGATCTGATTAGAGTCATTGATAACACGGTACATGGTAATGATGGTTCAGTAGTACCGGATCTGATTAGAGTAATTGATAACACGGTACATTGTAATGTTGGTTCAGTAGTACCTGATCTGATTAGAGTAATTGATAACACGGTACATGGTAATGATGGTTCAGTAGTACCGGATCTGATTAGATTAATTGATAACACGGTACATGGTAATGATGGTTCAGTAGTACCGGATCTGATTAGATTAATTGATAACACGGTACATGGTAATGATGGCTCAGTAGTACCGGATCTGATTAGATTAATTGATAACACGGTACATGGTAATGATGGCTCAGTAGTGCCGGATCTGATTAGACTCATTGATAACACGGTACATGGTAATGATGGTTCAGTAGTACCGGATCTGATTAGACTCATTGATAACACAGTACAGGGTAATGATGGTTCAGTAGTACCGGATCTGATTAGATTAATTGATAACACGGTACATGGTAATGATGGCTCAGTAGTGCCGGATCTGATTAGACTCATTGATAACACGGTACATGGTAATGATGGTTCAGTAGTACCGGATCTGATTAGACTCATTGATAACACAGTACATGGTAATGTTGGATCAGAACAAGAAACTAGTATAAAGTTACGCCAACAAAAATGCTGATTTGTTAAAATCTACTTATATTGCAGTGAAATGCCTAGCACAATACACAGACAGTTTCTTTTTATCTTAAACATTAAGTAAACTTATAAGGGGCCAGGGGCCAGGTAAGGGAGACTGGTAGTAGTTAAATGTGGAACATCATTCAGAGGGGGTTAAACTCCCCATGTGGGAATGTTCAATTGTCCCCTATGGTGTCCCAGAATTAGTCCACTTTGCGCCTTTGTATTAGGGCCATGTAGACAGGGAAGCAATGAGGACCCTCAACCCCTTTCCTGTGCCCGCACACCCCCTGGTTCGTGTCCCCCAAGTCTGGAATATTCCATGTTCCATCGGTGGGAGGTGCCAGAGCAGCATCCAGTCTGGGCTGTACTCGATCGCTGGGGAAATAGAAGCCAGACTGTGTGTCGGGAGGAGGAGCCGGGCAGCAGGAGGAGGGATACACCGCTTCACTGCAGCTCCAACTCAGCTCTCCGGGTACTTGTCGCTGGGCACACCGGGCATCGCACTGTACGCTGCAGAACTCGTAGGACAGGCGGCTGGGTGCAAGTCGAAAGGCAAAGAGTTGGTTACAAGTTGCAGGGCACAGAGCTGGGTACAAGTGACTGCACATCGCGGAGCCAGAGCATTGCACCTTCCGAAAGCCCCGCGGGGGGTCAGTATGCCCCCTGTGCCCTGCTGAGTACCACTGAACCCACTGGAACCTCTGACCCTCAGTGACAGGTCTTGTGTCCGGCTGTACCATGGCCCAGGAGCGGCTGCAGCCACGGCTGTGCCACATACACAAGGGGGAGCAGGGATACGGCTTCCACCTGCACGGGGAGAAGGGCAAGACCGGCCAGTACATCCGCAAGGTGGAGCCCGGATCACCGGCAGAGGCTGCGGGACTTAAGGCTGGGGACCGAGTACTGGAAGTCAATGGGGAGAACGTGGAGAAGGAGACTCATCACCAGGTGAGGATGATCTGGACTTTATATACTGACCACTGGGTGACACTTTGTGGGACTTTATGTACTGATCCCCTTCCTGCCACTAGGTGACACTGAGGTGGACTTTATGTACTGATCCCCTGCCACTGGGTGACACTGAGCTGGACTTTATGTACTGATCCCCTTCCTGCCACTAGGTGACACTGAGCTGGACTTAATGTACTGATCCCCTGCTACTGGGTGACACTGAGCTGGACTTTATATACTGATCCCCTCTTCCACTGGTTGACACCGAGCTGAACTTTATGTACGGATTCCCTGCCACTGGGTAACACTGAGCTGGACTTTATGTACTGATCCCCTCTCTGCCACTGGTTGACACCGAGCTGAACCTTATGTACTGATCCCCTGCCACTGGGTAACACTGAGCTGGACTTTATGTACTGATCCCCTCCCTGCCACTGGGTGACACCGAGCTGGACTTAATGTACTGATCCCCTGCTACTGGGTGACACTGAGCTGGACTTTATGTACTGATCCCCTCTCTGCCACTGGGTAACACTTTGCGGGAGTCGGGACTTTATGTACTGATCCCCTTCCTGCCACTACGTGACACTGAGCTGGACTTTATGTACTGATCCCCTTTCTGCCTCTGGTTGACACCGAGCCGAACCTTATGTACGGATTCCCTGCCACTGGGTAACACTGAGCTGGACTTTATGTACTGATCCCCTCCCTGCCACTGGGTAACACTGAGCTGGACTTTATGTACTGATCCCCTCCCTGCCACTGGGTGACACCGAGCTGAACCTTATGTACAGATCCCCTGCCACTGGGTGACACTGAGCTGGACTTTATGTACTGATCCCCTCCCTGCCACTGGTTGACACCGAGCTGAACCTTATGTACTGATCCCCTGCCACTGGGTGACACTGAGCTGGACTTTATGTACTGATCCCCTCCCTGCCACTGGGTGACACTGAGCTGGACTTAATGTACTGATCCCCTCCCTGCCACTGGGTGACACTGAGCTGGACTTTATGTACTGATCCCCTCCCTGCCACTGGGTGACACTGAGCTGGACTTTATGTACTGATCCCCTCCCTGCCACTGGGTGACACTGAGCTGGACTTTATGTACTGATCCCCTCCCTGCCACTGGGTGACACTGAGCTGGACTTTATGTACTGATCCCCTCCCTGCCACTGGGTGACACTGAGCTGGACTTTATGTACTGATCCCCTCTCTGCCACTGGGTGACACTGAGCTGGACTTCATGTACTGATCCCCTCCCTGCCACTGGGTGACACTGAGCTGGACCTTATATACAGATCCCCTTCCTGCCACTGGTAGACACTGAGCTGGACTTTATGTACTGATCCCCTCCCTGCCACTGGGTAACACTGAGCTGGACTTTATGTACTGATCCCCTCCCTGCCACTGGGTGACACTGAGCTGAACCTTATGTACTGATCCCCTCCCTGCCACTGGGTGACACTGAGTTGGGCTCTCTACTGATCCCCTTCTTGCCACTGGGTGACACTGAGCTGGACCTTATGTATCGAGCCCCTTCCTGCCACTGCATGACACTAATCTGGACTTTATATAGTGACCCCCTGACCTCTGGAGGACACTAAGATGGACTTTGTATACTAACCTTCTGACCACTGGGTGGCACTTTACTGGACTTTATTTACTGACCCACCAGACCACTGGGTGACACTGAGCTGGACTGATCTACACATCCTCTCCCATTTGGTGACTGAGTTGGACTTTAATTACTGGCCACTTGGTGACACTGATCTAGGATCTAGACTTTACTGATCCTTTGCCATTGAGTGACACTGAGCTGGACTTTACTGCTCCCCTGCTGCTGGGTGACACTGAGCTGGACTTCATGTTCTCATTCCTGCCACTGGGTGACACTAATCTGAACTTTATATACTGACCCCCTGACCTCTTGGGGACACTGAACTGGACCTTGTGTACTGACCTTCTGACCACTGGGTGGCACTTAACTGGACTTTATTTACAGACCCACCTGACCACTGGGTGACACTGAGTGTACTTATCCCCTGCCACTGGGTGACACTTTTGCTGGACTTTATGTGCTGAGCTGGACTTTATTTATTGGACACTTAGTGACACTGATCTAGACTTTACTGATCCCCTGCGGCCGAGTGACATTGAGCTGGACTTTATGTACTGAACCCCTGCCACTGAGTGACATTGAGCTGGACTTTATGTACTGATCCCCTGCCACTGGGTGACACTTTACAGGACTTTATGTACTGATCCCCTGCCACTGGGTGACACTTTACAGAACTTTATGTAGTGATCCCCTGCCACTGGGTGACACTTTTGCTGGAGTTTATGTACTGATCCCCTGCCACTGGGTGACACTTTACAGGACTTTATGTACTGATACCCTGTCACTGGGTGACACTTTACATTATGTACTAATCCCCTGCCACAGGGTGACACTTTACAGGACTTTATGTACTGATCCCCTGCCACTGGGTGACACTTTACATTATGTACTGATCCCCTGCCACTGGGTGACACTTTACTGGACTTTATGTACTGATCCCCTGCCACTAGGTGACACTTTACAGGACTTTATGTACTGATCCCTTGCAACTGGGTGACACTTTACAGGACTTTATGTACTGATCCCCTGCCACCGGGTGACACTTTACAGGACTTTATGTGCTGATCCCCTGCCACTGGGTGACACTTTGCTGGACTTTATGTACTGATCCCCTGCCACTGGGTGACACTTTACATTATGTACTGATCCCCTGCCACTGGGTGACACTTTACATTATGTACTGATCCCCTGCCACTGGGTGACACTTTACAGGACTTTATGTACTGATCCCCTGCCACTGGGAGACACTTTACAGGGCTTTATGTACTGATCCCCTGCCACTGGGAGACACTTTACAGGGCTTTATGTACTGATCCCCTGCCACTGGGTGACACTTTACATTATGTACTGATCCCCTGCCACTGGGTGACACTTTACTGGACTTTATGTACTGATCCCCTGCCACTGGGTGACACTTTACAGGACTTTATGTACTGATCCCCTGCCACTGGGTGACACTGTACATTATGTACTGATCCCCTGCCACTGGGTGACACTTTGTTGGACTTTATATACTGGACCCCTGCCACTGGGTGACACTTTACAGGACTTTATGTACTGATCCCCTGCCACTGGGTGACACTTTACTGGACTTTATGTACTGGACCCTGCCACTGGGTGACACTTTACAGGACTTTATGTACTGATCCCCTGCCACTGGGTGACATTTTACAGGACTTTATGTACTGGACCCTGCCACTGGGTGACACTTTACAGGACTTTATGTACTGATCCCCTGCCACTGGGTGACACTTTACAGGGTTTTATGTACTGATCCCCTGCCACTGGGTGACACTTTACAGGACTTTATGTACTGATCCCCTGCCACTGGGTGACACTTTACATTATGTACTGATCCCCTGCCACTGGGTGATACTTTACAGGGCTTTATGTACTGATCCCCTGCCACTGGGTGACACTTTACATTATGTACTGATCCCCTGCCACTGGGTGACACTTTACTGGACTTTATGTACTGGACCCCTGCCACTGGGTGACACTTTGCTGGACTTTATGTACTGATCTCCTGCCACTGGGTGACACTTTGTTGGACTTTATGTACTGATCTCCTGCCACTGGGTGACACTTTCCAGGACTATATGTACCGATCCCCTGCCACTGGGTGACACTTTACAGGACTTTATGTACTGTCTCCCCCACCTCGAACCACTGTGCGACACCGAGCTGCACTTTATATACAGATTCCTTGACCAATTGGTGACACTGACCTGAACTTTATGACCTGACCTCCTGCAACTGGGTGACACTAAGTTGGACTTCATATGCCAACATCCCCTTACCACTGGGTAACACTGAGCTGGACATTATACAATACCATCACCACTTGTTAACACTGAGCTGGACTTTATATACTAACCCCTCTGACCACTTGTTAACACTGACCTGGACTTCTGTAGACCTTCATACCTCTTGGTGTTTGACAACAGGAAAAGTCAGCTCTCTGACCCAAGTAACCCTTCTCACAGCACCCACCTGTGCGATTATCCCCTCCTCTCACTCCTACGGTATTCTTCTTCTAAAACTCGGAATATGAATAATTTTGTTACAGCCGGTCAAGCATCAATGTTAAATGGCACATACAGCCGTTTTGGGGACCCACGAAAATGTCATATGTTTTCCTTTTGGGCTCTGTATGTATAACATGAGCTGAAACTGCCTGTATTCACTATTCTACCTACTGTGGCCTCTGATCACCTGCTTGCACACAGCCCTCATCTGCATAGCCTCTGGTTAACCCTTTAAGGACTAGGGAGGTGAGGATCACATTTCATGCAATGCATGCACATCTCTTATGTCCTTTAAAATGTTAAGTCAGCAAGTAATATTATTAAACTTTTGGTTTACGTTCGATAAAGGGGTAATCCATTAACCCTTTGAGTGCCAGAGGGGTGCGCAGTGCATTGCTCTGCAATGCGTTGCATACCCCTCTGACACTCAAAGGGTAAAGGTGTGATAAAAAGATGATGAGAGAAACTATTCAGTGAGGGAAAAGCTTCAATTGTATCAAAGTGCTAACGAATAGACAGACACATTTCTCTGCGTTGGGAAGGATTATGTTGTTCCCATTTTATGGGATTTACTGCGGCAAAGTTTGAAGTTGCTGTAACTTACATATTCAGCCTAATTTGCTATGTAACTATATAATTCCTATGTTATTCTATGCAGCCTGAGACGTGAGTCATCAATCCTTGGCAATCCAGCAGTTGGGGACTAAAAATCCTATTAGTTGGGGGATGATGGGAAATGTAGTCCGCAACAGTTGGAAGTCCAAAGATGTCAAAATTAGAAAAGAAGCTGCGTAGAATATTATAGGAACCGGAGAGTTGATTCCACTGGAGAGATTCTCATCTTTGTGCATGACCCACTGGGGGGAGGTGAACTAAGGCAAGGGTGTCCAAGTCTGAGCCTCAAGGGCCACTATCAGGCCAGGCTTTAAGCCTCTGAGTGTCCGAGAGGTTTGGATACCTTTTTTGGCACTCAAAGGGTTAAGGATTTCCCTGATTAAGCACAGGTGAGTTAATCAGTGGCTCTTTCATTTTGATTGGCCCACCTGTGCTCTAACAGGCTAATCCTTAACCCTTTGAGTGTCAGAGGAGTATAAAATGCATTGCAAAGGGGTACACAACACAATGCTTTGCATACCCCTCTGGCGCTCAAAAGGCTAAATCCTGGACTGTTGGTAGCTCTTGGGGACCGAACTTGTAGACTCCTGAACTAAGACAAGTCCCTGCATTAGTCTACAGAGCTTGTGCACTAACGTGTCTCAAGTTGGAATGAAGTTACTGCTTGGACTGCACTGAATAACACAGGAACTGGAGAGTGTATGACCCTGGAGTTGTATCTCATTCTTATCACACCACAGAGCATCATCCCCTGAATCCAGAAGAATCCACCATGTTTTATACAATGGCCATCTGTGCTCAGAGAATAAACAGAGAAATTCTTTAGGCAGGCAATTTTACCTAGTGGTTTCCAGATTGTCCCTTTAACACTCTGAATGACAGAGGGGTGCACAACGCATTGCTTATTGCAGAGCAATGCGTTGTGTACTCCTCTGGCACGTAAAGGGTTAAAACTGGACACTCATGAAAACTGAAGTCTGCAGGTGTGCAATTTAGGGTGACCAGACCTCACCTTTAAAGCGGAACTTTAACATATTAATAAGTCGCCCTAGTGACGTCCGTGCGCCTGCGCTGTCAGTCCCCCTTTAAATTCCCAGCCTCAGTCAGTGGGAAGTTTTATTTGTTCCCTGTAATGTACTTAGTGTGCCACCGAATGTCTCCACTTTCTCTTTTGGTCATATGGCCCAGTGTAGCTGATCCAATGAGAACTAAGCCACCTTGCCCTAGATTTTAGTGTCTCCTCTATGGTCAGCAGGTATTGCGAAAACGCACAACCTTTACCCACAGACTATATCTGGAGGCAAACATTTCTAGAAAATGGATAGAGACATTGAACGCTCACAAACATTGTTGATAGTCACCCACGTAACTGACAGGTGAGCTAAGGTAAATACTCCGCTCCGCAAATCAGCTGCACCATGAGACAGTTGTTTAACCCTTTGAGTGCCAGAGGGGTACTCAGTGGTTTAAAACCCTGGGGCCTTATGCAAAAAAGCAAAAGATCAGTAATTCTGGAGAATGCACCACAAGAGATCATTTAGACTTGAGACTGATTTAAATGGAGTTTTAATCTAGATTAACCAGACCATGCCTTTAAAGTGGATCTCTCACATCTTTACAAGTAATGCTCATTAGTTAAAGCATTTTAGCGAATAAGTTTAAAATGTTATTCATTTTTTTTTAAAGAAAACGTTATTTGCATAAAAATTAGGGTTTGAGGGGTGCCCAGCACCCTACTTCAGGCTGGCCGCTCTGCCCCTGCTCCCGTCCCACTGCCCCTGTTATTTCAGATACCCCAGTATTTGAAGTAACAATGCTTTGCGCTCACCACTGGTCCTTAAAGGGTTAATTATCATCCAACATCCCAATTCCTTAGGCTCAGTTGACACTGTTGGTATGTTTGATGCGTTGGAATCTCATTTAAAATCGCATTAAATAAATATGCAAACCGCATGAGATTATTGTGAGTTTCCCAATGGGTTTTGATTTTGTGAATCCGTACATTTTTCTACCCATAATACTTTTCTGCAGATTCAACATTGCAGCGTCAACCTCGCATAGTTATCGCATTAACCTGCAATGTTTAGTGCTATAATATTGAACTCAATATAATGGCACTGCATCTTCCAACACAGCAGGAACAGTACCATCTAACATTATGCCAGTTTCATGCTTTCCTTTCCCTGTGATTCAGTTGCCAGAGTGAAATTGTCATTAACCCTTTGCTTGCCAGAGGGGTATGCAAATGGTTAAACAAGGCCAGCTGTTAAGTTGTAATTACAAATCCGTTTTATAGATTCACCCCATAGGCTGTGGTCACACTGGTGACATGGCTGCACTGTGTTTTAGTACATGCCAAGCTGCTACTGCCCAGTGCTCCTCCTGAGATTCTCTCTTATGTTGGCATGGAGGTGGTGTGTCATAAGGCCGGCCCACATCCCAAAGCTTGGAGGAGAGAAGAGAGAGAGAGAGGGGATATGATAGAAACATTCAACTGCATGAAGGGATTCAACATAGTGCAGGAGGGAAGTACATTTCAAAGGAGTAGAGATGTTAGGACAAGAGGCCATAGTCTAAAACTAGAGGGACACAGGTTTAGATGTAATGTAAGAATGTTTTACTTCACTGAGATGGTAGTAGATAAGTGGAATAGTCTACCAGCAGAAGTGGTAGAAGTTAATACAGTGACAGAATTTAAAGGGATAGTAATACTTCAAAATTACTATCCCTTATATTGAGGCCCTTAAAAAACTGAATTAAATGCCATCAGTGGCATCTTTCAAACCTTTATGGTTTGCGAGATAGCCGCTTTTAAACTTCGCTCCCCCCTGCCTCTCCCCTGACATCAGCGTTCTTGCTGCAGCAGGGGAATCTGTTCATTGAATCAAGAGGAGGCTCTTCAGCAGAGCCGAGATCTCGTTATAGAAGAAACTATGCTTCACTAAAACGGTCTTCTACGTGTGCTTGGTAACCAAGCACACGTAGAAGACCGTTTTAGTGAAGAATCTTGTCTTCCATGACGATATCTCTGCTCTGCTGAAGAGCCTCCGCCGGTCCCGGGACCGGATTTCCCTGTTGCAGCAAGAACACATATCCCTTTAAAACAGGGATGCTCATGAAGACGTCATTTTGCAGGATTGCACAGGAATCAGTGAAACCCCGCAGTGTGTGATTTTTTTTATTATAACAGATGAGAATTGGTACCGTGTTAGCCATAGAAATACAGTAGGCAAATATAGTCAAGTTGATACCTTTATTGTCTAACTAAGCAGATTTAAGATGCAAGCTTTCAAGACCTTTATCTTCAGAGACCTAAGAGGTCTTGAAAGCTTGCATCCTAAATCTGCTTAGTTAACCAATAAAGGTATCAACTTGACTTTATTTGTCTCCTGAATTTTTTTATGAATCTCTGTTTTAAAAAGGGATATGTGGTCACTTTGTGGATGGAGGCCCATAGCCACCATACTAATATTAACACATATCCCTTTAAATTACGAACACACACAGGGACGGATTGTAGGGGAATACCAGCCTGGGCATTTTTTTTTTTAAGCAGCCCACTAGCTGCACCAACGTCCCTATTGACGCCCCCTTGTGGTCCCTGTGCGGCATGGGAGAGCAGTCGCCAGGATATTATGTCCCTTTGAGTGCCAGAGGGGTTGAAAAAGCAATGCGTTGCATACCCCTCTGGCACTCAAAGGGTTAAGAAGGAACGCGAATGGTGTCACAGAGAGTGCCTGTACTGGTGGCAACACAGATCTCTCCTTCAAAATATCATGGGACGGTGAGGTGAGATCCTCAGATCTCCCCCACCGGCCCATGATAGGATAATCCGCCCATGGACACACATATACCACACACTGCAGGATTACACTGATTCCTGTTCACGCCAGTAGAACAACATTTTCATAAGTATCCCCTGATTTAAAGAGACATGTTGTCTCCTTAACCTGCTCAAATCAGCTTGATGTAAACCGGATCTGTCCAACAAATGAAGACACCCAGGTTGCATAATGCTACACTGGAACATTCTGCAAGGTGGAAATTACCAGTTTGAATCATGCCATTGGGAGCGTAGCTGTCCTACATGGGTGTGTTTAGCTCAGCATTAATAGTTCTGCACTTAAAGGGATAGTAATACTTCGTTTTATCTTTATTTTATTTTGTAGGCATTAAAAAACATGAAGAACGATATAAGTCTTATCTCTCAAACCTTTATGGTTTGAGAGATATTCACAAGCAAAATTCCCCCTCCGGCCCCTTTTACCTAGTGTAAGCCATCTCTTCTCAGATGTGGAATCCAGTCCATAGACCAGACAGATAACAGCAGGGGACAATCTTCTTCCTATGAGAACAATGAAGGACCTGCCCCCCTTGACAAGTTTTTCAGCTTTTTCCCTTATCTTAATTGAAGATTATCCTTCTCTGCAATCTACCTGGGCACCTCCCTTCTGATCTGGCTGAGAAGTGTTACATCAGTAAAAGGGGCGGGAGGGGGATACTTTATCATTCAATTACTCTTGTACTACAACTCTGACAGAATTGAAATAACACTCTCCAAAGTCCAAATACTATGTTGATTAATTAGAGCTGCTTTTATTATGAAACATTAGTATCCCTTTAACCCTTTGAGTGCCACAGGGGTACCTGCAACGCGTTGCGTACTCCTCCAGCCACCCGTGTAACCATAACTTTAAAGACATACCTGTAAACATTGCTACCCCACCCCATCCTCAAGGTAAAATTGGACATAAATACCTTATGGGTGTAGGAGGCTCAGAATGGACTTTGGAGTGGAGCAATTTAGGTTTATGATGAAGGATGACAGTTGGGTTGAAGAATCAGTAAAATTTATTATAGAAAATAAAATATATTGTAGGGATTTTCCTGCTGAGTACAACAAAGGTACCCCCACTGCTGCCAGATGTTTCATTGGAAAGTCATTACAGATCAAACTGTTAGTGAGTCGTGGAGCTTTTACATCACAGTCTTTGCAGAGCTGTAGCCCGTGACTCTGCTCTCTCATAGAATGCAGTAGGAAAACTATCTGGACACCAAGGGGGTTATGCACTAAGGAGTGCTAAAGAGGTGATACAGTGTGCTAATGTCTCCAGTTCCTATGTTATTCTATGGGAGAGATTTAGTTATAGACTACAGGGGAGATGTACTAAGGTGTGATAAAGAGGAGATAACTTCTCCAGTGAGATAAACTCTCCAGTCCCTATGTTATTCTATGGGAGATCTTTAGTTATAGACTACAGGGGAGATGTACTAAGGTGTGATAAAGAGGAGATAACTTCTCCAGTGAGATAAACTCTCCAGTTCCTATGTTATTCTATGGGAGATCTTTATTTATAGACTACAGGGGAGATGTACTAAGGTGTGATAAAGAGGAGATAACTACTCCAGTGAGAGAAACTCTCCAGTTCCTATGTTACTCTATGGGAGATCTTTATTTATAGACTACAGGGGAGATGTACTAAGGTGTGATAAAGAGGAGATAACTTCTCCAGTGAGATACACTCTCCAGTTCCTATGTTATTCTATGGGAGATCTTTAGTTATAGACTACAGGGGGAGATATACTAAGGTGTGATAAAGAGGAGATAACTTCTCCAGTGAGATAAACTCTCCAGTTCCTATGTTATTCTATGGGAGATCTTTATTTATAGACTACAGGAGGAGATGTACTAAGGTGTGATAAAGAGGAGATAACTTCTCCAGTGAGATAAACTCTCCAGTTCCTATGTTATTCTATGGGAGATCTTTAGTTATAGACTACAGGGGGAGATGTACTAAGGTGTGATAAAGAGGAGATAACTTCTCCAGTGAGATAAACTCTACAGTTCATTTGTTAGTCTGTGCCAGGTGAGCAACATTAGGCCCTCCAGCTGTTTCCAGACTAAAACCCTGATCATACCCCACCAGTGGTTGGTCCTAATCTGTGCACTAACAAGTCTTCAACTTGAGAAACCCTATTTTAATAGGCTCCATAGAATAACACAAGAGTCTTTAGCACTTCTTAATGTATCTGCCCCCCCCTCCCACACACACACATACACACACTTCTTGGACTGCTGTATGAAGGACTCCTAGCTACGTTCTGTTAAATTTAGAACCACTGTAGTCCTACAGATATAGTTCACTTTTAACTCTTTGAGTGCCAGAGAAGCATCCAACTCATTGCAGAGGACCGGAGAGCTCCGTTTCAGTCCTTCTGTGTTCTGCTGGTACATGTGATCACTACTACAGCGGTCACATGTACCAGCATTTTCATTCACAAAGGCAACGTGCTTTACACATAGCCTTTGTGACTGCTCTCTGCCCCTCTCTTCCTTACTGTGACAGTAAGGAAGAGAGAAGCACAGAGCAGAAATAAAATAAAATTGGGCAAAAGTTGGGGGTATTAACCCCTTTAGTGCTAGTGCTGAGGGCAGGCCGGTACAGGTCCATTTCTGACCTGAAAAGAGCATATTTTTTCTTTTTTAATAAATTCAAAACAGAGCAAATATTTTATTTAAACATACAATGTATTAAACAAATCTGTTGAAGTTTAAACAAAAAAATAATGGGAGTTTTAATGGCGTGGAGCAATGTAATTCACTTATACATACCACCAAGTCTTATCAATAAAAAACGGGACATAGGGATTTTTACCCCGGGGGGACATGGCCCACTTAAAACTGCCCATTTTGTAGGTATGAACGACTGGCCATATATTTCATGCAATCACCATAAAAATGTAACCCTTTGAGTGCCAGAGGGGTACGCAAAGCAATGCGTTGCGTACCCCTCTGGCACTCAAAGGGTTAACCCATTGCACCCAAATGATAACAAGAGAAAAAAATAAAAATGGTGTTTTAGTTTAGTTTTTTTTTTTACATTTTTTTTTTCCGTTTTCTTTAATTTTAGTAAAATAAGGGGTGGGTTATCCGTATATATGTGGTATCAAAAGAAAGCCCTAATTGTGTGTGTGTGTGAAAAACTGGTATATAATTTGTGTGGCTGAAATAAAAGCCTTAGAGGGAAAACATTGTTGAACAAAGACATAGTAAAAAAGGTCTGAATTGCTCTGGTCCTTAAAGGGGAACATTCACCAAAAAAAAAAAAAATTGAGCAAGGGTTTTAACCCATAACCCATAAAGGAAGGTTTTTTTGGGTTTTTTTTTTTTTTTACTTACCTAACAGCGGAGATATTAGGTCTTCTAAACGGGCACTTCTGCCTTGTGAGGCACACAGTATGTGCGGCACGGCGGAGCAGGACTTCACATCTCCCGCATTCACGCTTCCCTTCATAGCTGTATTTCTGTGGGCTAACGTTACAGCAAGCTCCGTTTACAATGCTACCGATGTTGCAAGCTCAGTAGTAGCATGGAAAACAGAGCCTGCTGTAATGTTAGCTGAACGCACTCCCTGAGGCAGCTGGGAGGAAGGTGGAAGTCCTGCTCCGCGTGCCTCACATACTGTGTGCCGCACAAGGCAGAAGTGCCCGTTTATAAGACTGAATATCTCTACTGTTAGGTAAGTAAAAAAAAACAAAAAACCCAGCGCTAACCTTCCTTTATGGGTAAAAACCCTTGCTCAAATTTTTTTTTTTTTTTAGGTGAATGTTCTCCTTTAAAGTGATAGTAATGTTTCATAATAAAAAGCAGCTCTAATTAATCATCATAGTATTTGGACTTTGGAGAGTGTTATTTCAATTCTGTCAGAGTTGTAGTACAAGAGGGGAAACTTTGCTTGTGAATACCTCTCAAACCATAAAGGTTTGAGAGATAAGACTTATATCGTTCTTCATGTTTTTTAATGCCTACACGTGACATTTTCATTCTGCCGGACTGCAGAGGAACCGGTACAAACCCTGGAGCATGTGTATTTTATAAGCATCCCTGATTTAACCCTGTGAGTGCCAGAGAGGTATCCAACGCATACCTCTCTGGCACTCTAAGGGTTTTATGGATATGTGGCTACCTTAGTTTGGGGATTTTTTTCTCATAAAGTGCAGATATTGCTCCTGAATTGCACCTTTTGTGATTGTTGACCGAGGGTCTTTTACTTATAAAAGAAAACTGCCATAATTCTGGGGTGAACCAACTGCTCCTTTGGGGACAAATGTAAATTCCTCAGAATTCCTATTGATATTAAATGGGACTTTTAACCCCTGAAATGCTAAAGAGAGCTCCATTTATTCCTGTAGGCATAGTTTCCCTTTAAAGGGATAGTGATACTTAACATGTAAAAAATGTATGTTGTAGGGTTTATCAGCCTGCGTAAAACAAGGGAACCCGCACTGCTGAAAGGTGGTTTATTCAAAAGTTATTGCAGGTGAAACTTGATTTTTTTTTTAAGTGCAGTATCTCAGTGGTGCTGTTGCTAGACCATCCTATGGAGATTTATGGTCAATTGACCAGAGCTGTCCATAGGATGGTGTAGCAACAGCGCCACTGTACAATTTCAGGCCACTGTGCTAGTATACCTAAAAAATACAAGTTTGAGCTGCAATAACTTTTGAATAAAACATGCCTCTGCAGTGGAATTACCGATGTTTTACTCAGGAGGATAAACACTGCAATATATATTGTTTCACATATTTGATATGACTATCCCTTTAAATACAGCGCTCAGCTGCGCCTGCAGTCCCGAGATGACTCTGGTCTCTTAAGGATTTGTTTAAATACTGAAAAAACAGCTTGCACACAGTCTTATAAACAGAACACCATTCGTTCCTCCAGTTTAACGCATACGGAGGCTGTGACTGTGGGATCTCTTGTCTCTAATTGGTTGCCTTTTGCAGACAGATAACTGTCCCAGCAGTCAATTGCTGGCAGTGTAATTAATAGAGCAGATACATTGTTATCCACGTGAATTCAATTAATAAACCACTAATGGAAAGTAAGCCAGCTTTTCTGTCTGATCCCAAAGAACAGCTGGTAATGAATAACAACGTGATTCAAAGGATAAATCTGTCATTATGATTTTTTATTTTTTTTTAACAACAACCCAGTATTTGTTGTCTAGAATTAAAGAGTTCTCAGCATTCAATGGGTTAACCCTTTGAGTGCCAGAGGGGTACTTGGCAATCAAAGGGTTAAAAGCAGTGGATGTCTCGGGGATAGAAAATGTGTTGCCCCCCCCCTCCCCGGCACTCAAAGGGTTAAAAGCAGTGGATGTCTTGGGGACAGAAAATGCATTGTGCACCCCTCTGGCACTCAGAGTTAACACTTTGTGTGCCAAAAGGGTATCAATGCATTGCATACCCCTCTTTCACTCAAAGGGTTAAAGCAGCGGTTGTCTTGGGGACAGATATTATGTTGTGCACCCCTCTTTTGTTATTTTCTCAGCAGTTTAGGTATGTGTGTGTGTGTATGTGTATATGTTTGTGTATATGTATGTGTGTGTGTTTGTATATATGTGTGTGTGTGTATGTCTGTGTGTGTGTGTGTGTGTGTGTGTGTGTGTCTATGTGTGCATGTGTGTGTATGTGTGTGTGTGTGTATGTCTGTGTGTGTGTCTATGTGTGTGTGTGTGTGTGTGTGTGTGTGTGTGTCTGTGTGTGTCTGTGTGTGTGTGTGTGTGTTTTGGTCCTCTCCAGTAGATGATGAACTATTCCCTTGCTTCATTGGGACTTTGGGGGAGGGAGTTAGTAAAAATCTGGACTCATATTAAAAATGTGTGCTGCAGGGCTGCAGTGGTTCCCATATATCTGTTGCCTGTGTGGGAATGATGGAAATTGTAGTCTTCAGCAGCTGGAAAGTCAAAGGTTACCTGCTGATGACACAGAACAATTAAAGGGCATGGAGGAGGTCCGTCGTATAAAGGCAGGGCTAAGCGCACCTAGATGGTCTGTATTATTGCTACCTGAGATGTAAATCCATCTCTCCCAGATGAGGATGAGGGGGAGTTTTATTTGTCTAACAGCAGCAGGAGAATTATAGTTTTCCCACCAAGGGGTGATATGATTACCATTTACAAATATATTTAAGGTCAATACAAAAAACTCTTCAATGAAATATTTACTCAAAGAGCTGAGCTAAGAATGAGAAGTCTAGAGGAAAGGTGCTTTTGACTAAAAAAAAAAAAGGCAGAGATTTTTAACAGTAAGGCTGGTAAGGCTTGGGATACAGTGGTTGCACATACTGTAACTTCTGTACAAATGTAATGGATGTCTATCTAGCACAGAACAATAATGGTAATTATGACAGCTGTCTTTAACCCTTTGAATGCCAGAGGGGTACAGTATGCATTGCAAAGCAATGCATTCCGTACCCCTTTGGCACTCGAAGGGTTAATGCAGATAGGTTGTTGATGCAGGGAACTATCTGACTGCCATTTGGAGTCAGGAAGGAATTTTTTTACCCACTTGAGGCTAAATTGGTAATGGCTTCTGTTTTGTTTTTTTGTTTTGCCTTCCTGTGTATCAACAGGGGTGATTTGTCATGGGCTGGACTTGATGGAAGCATGTCTTTTTTCAGCCTCATCAACTATGTTACTATGTTACCTCTGATCTCAACCCTTTGAGTGCTAGAGTGGTGTGCAACGCATTGCTCTGCAATGTGTTGCTCACCCCTATGGCACTGAAAGGGTTAATAGTGTTTACATTTTGTGAGCGAAAGGGTTAACGCTGTGTCACATAGTGTCTGGTTCTGTCCTTGCCACTGATCTCAGTGTCACATTGTGTCTGTTCTTTCATTGTCGCTGAACTGTGCAACATTGTTTCGCTCTGCCATTGTCACTGAGATCCGTCACATTCTGTCTTAGATCACTGTTCAGGGTTTGTTTTTCCATTTTATTAAAGGTTCTGTGGGCGCCCAAGGTTTTTTAATCATGGGCCAAGTGATCAGAGATGAATACGTGTGAGGGCAGCATTATTGTCATTCTGATTAATTAATTTTTTTTTTTTTAATAAATAACAATGGTGAATAATATGTTAGCTATTGAAAAAAAAATATATATTTTCTGACATTAATGAAAAAGCAGTACAAAAAAGTCTAATTGGTACTTTCCTGTTATCCCAAACCATTTTCAAAACTATCCTATATAATAATCCGCTAAAACGTGTGTAACGATGCAGTCATGCGCAGTAGAGACTGCCCGCGCCGCAGAGCTCTGTATCAGCTGCGGCACGGTCAGTCTCTACTGCGCATGACTGCCCTGCGACCGGCTGGCAGTGGCACTGTGGCCCGTGTAATGGGCTCTTCAACTAGTATATATTATAATATACTATATATTATAATATTATAATAAAGATTTCGTTTAAAAATGTTTGAAAAATGTTTTGAAAATGTTTTTTTTTAAAATGGTTCCAGATAACAGGAAAGTACCGTTTAATCAAATGTATTTGTTTAATAGTATACAGTTTGACTTGGTGCTTATCGTTGATCAAGTCGGTGTGAATACTGGTATATAGTGCAGTGCAGTCTACTCACTGGAGACTGGGACTGATGGCGCAGGCGTGCAGACAAGATGTCTCTGCTGTATCCTGGGTTCCAGTCTCCTTCAGTTATGGTTTTCTTTAGATTGGGCTACTTTTGAAAGGTAAAATATATATTCTAAAGCTAGTCGCTACTTGTTTAAAGTGGAACTACCACCCGACATAATTTTTAGCTTCACTAAGTCCTCATCTGGCAACTAGCTGCTTAGTAGCGCTAATCGCCAGAATTATTACCTTATTTAATAGATTTCTGCTCTCTTCCATGGGTGACAGGCAGGACGGAGCGCGGACATCTTGCCATTGTGACATCCGCGCGCCTGCGCTGTTAGTCCCAGCCGGAGTCAAATGGCTCCTAGCAACGCCTCCTGGAACCAGCTGGGACTGACAGCGCAGGCACACGGACGTCACAGTGACGAGATGTCCGCGCTCTGTCCTGCCTGTCAGCTGGGGAAGAGAGCAGAAATCTATTAAATAAGGTAATTATTCTGGTGACTAGCGCTACTAAGCAGCTAATTGCCAGATGGGGACTTAGTGAAGCTAAAAATTGTGTCGGGTGGTAGTTCCCCTTTAAACAAGTAGCGAATAGCTTTAGAATATATATTTTACCTTTCAAAAGTAGCCCAATCTAAAGAAAACCATCACTGAAGGAGACCAGAACCCAGGCAACAGCAGAGACATCTTGTCTGCACGCCTGCGCCATCAGTCCCAGTCTCCAGTGAGTAGACTACACTGCACCATATGGTTACCGGAAGGGACTGACAGCGCAGGTGTGTAGACTACGCTAACACAGCCGTCATTCTTCTACAATTACTGATTTCCTTAGATCGGGCTACTTTTGAAACGTAAAAGATATATATTATAAAGCTAATCGCTACCTGCTTAATTATAGCATGTCGACTTTACAGTGGATGAAAGTTCTGCTTGAACTATATTGAAGTAGTAAGTGTGAGGGAGGTATCAAATGCATTGTGTTATCTCCCTGGCACTCAAATGGTTAAAGGCGTGTAAGGTGTCATTTACTCAGTGGTGACAGTGGAAAGGTGGTTAGGCCCGGCAGGCCTTAGTTCATTTTAGCTAGCTTATTAGGTAAAAAATTATATAGGGTTAAAAATCTCAGGGATCAGATTGACTGTGATGTTGGGTGCCTGTATTCAGGCCAAACTAACTCTACCAGGGCTGTCCAAGTTCAGTGCTCAAGGGCCCCCTACAGGCCAGTATGTAAGGATATACCTCATTAATCACAGGGGAGTCAGTCACAATGAATGATCCACTGATTATCTCACCTGTATTTAAAGGGATAGTAATACCTGGATTTACCCACGTCCGCGCTCTAGCTGACAGATCGAGATTCTGGTCATTTGACTGGACGGCTCTTCAGCAGAGCCGAAATAGCGTTATCTATAAAGAAATACTTCAGTAGAGGCAGGCACACTTTGTAGACTGTTCTAATGAAGATGTGTTTTTTCTGCAATAAGCTGGACTTATTGAGCTAAAGTATAGTATAACTTTGTATATCGCTAGATTGGTAATATATTCGGGGGCAGTTTTATTAACATGAACGTTCCGCTTTAAATCCAGGTATTACTATCCCTTTACAAATGTAAGGATTTCCCTGATTAAGTGCAGGTGAGTTAATCAGCGGATCATTCATTGTGACTGACCTGTGCTTAATCAGGAAAATCCCCAAATCCTGGCCTGTTGGTGGCCCTTGAGGGCTGAACTTGGACAGCTGCCCACCAGCCACTCCCACCAACCTCACCCCCCTGGCAGCACCATCTAAAACAGTGGTTCTCAACCTTTCTAGTGCCGCGACCCTTTGATCACATTTCCCAAGTTGTGGCGACCCCTAACAGTAAAATTATTTTCGTTGCTCCTTCATCGCTGTAATTTTGCTACTGTTATGAATCGAAATATACATATCTGATGGTTTTAGGCGACCCCTGGCAAATCGTCATTCGACCCCCGAAGGGGTCCCGACCCACAGGTTGAGAACCACTGATCTAAAACAAGTCTCCTTCTTTGGCCATTTGAAATGTTGGGAGGTCTGCAAATGTTTAACCCCTTAACGACCCTTGATGGTCATAGTACGTCATGGGTAAATCTGAGTTAACGACCCATGACGTATTATCAACGTCATGGAATTCCGGGCATCCCCCGCGGCTGCACGCCGTTCTGGGAGTCCGGAATCCAAATTAAAAAAAAAAAAAAATGCTCTGTGGTCCTTTAGTGACCGCCGTGTGCCTGCGCGGCCGGTCATTAAGGGGTTAAAAAAAGAAAAAACAAACAAACGAAAAAAAACCTTGTAGTCTCTCCTTTACCTTTCTACCACTTTGTTATCCAAGCAGTTGAGAGTTTCCTTATTTTTAAACAAACCCACAAAGCAATTTTCATTTTTTTCTCAACCAAGCCTCTCCCTCATCAAACAGACAGAACTGTCATCAGCAGCCAAACACAACGTCAAAGAGAAAGTGAGAGCAGCACATTACACAGCACTTCCCCAGCAATTTCATCTCATCACGAAAGAGGCTGATTGTTTTCTCTGTTGAGATGACATCACCGAGGCTGATGTAGTAAGAAAAATTGGTGTAATTCTGGAGCAAACCAATCACACAGTAAAGGACAAAAACATTCCTCCAATATTCATTGATTAAAAGGGATAGTAATACTTAATCCTTTAAGGACTAAGGACGTACTTGTACAATGAGGGAAAAAATTATTTGATCCCCTGCTTGTTTGCCCACTGACAAAGAAATGATCAGTCTATAATTGTAATGGTAGGTTTATTTGAACATTGAGAGACAGAATAACAACAAAAAATCCAGAAAAACGCATTTCAAAAAAGTTATAAATTGATTTGCATTTTAGTGAGTGAAGTAAGTATTTGACCCTCTATCAATCAGCAAGATTTCTGGCTCCCATGTGTCTTTTATACAGGTAACAAACTGAGATAAGGAGCACTCTCTTAAAGGAAGTGCTTCTAATCTCAGCTTGTTACCTGTATAAAAGACACCTGTCCACAGAAGCAATCAATCAATCAGATTCCAAACTCTCCACCATGGCCAAGACCAAAGAGCTGTCCAAGGATGTCAAGGACAAGATTGTAGACCTACACAAGGCTGGAATGGGCTACAAGACCATCGCCAAGAAGCTTGGTGAGAAGGTGACAACAGTTGGTGCGATTATTCGCAAATGGAAGAAACACAAAATAACTGTCAATCTCCCTCTGTCTGGGGCTCCATTCAAGATCTCACCTCGTGGAGTTTCAGTGATCATGAGAATGGTGAGGAATCAACCAAGAACTACACCGGAGGATCTTGTCAATGATCTCAAGGCAGCTGGGACCATAGTTACCAAAAAAACAATTGGTAACACACTACGCCATGAAGGACTGAAATCCTGCAGCACTCACAAGGTCCCCCTGCTCAAGAAAGCACATGTACAGGCCCGTCTGAAGTTTTCCAGTGAACATCTGAATGATTCAGAGGAGAAGTGGGTTAAAGTGTTGTCGTCAGATGAGATCAAAATTGAGCTCTTTGGCATCAACGCAACTCGCCATGTTTGGAGGAGAAGGAATGCTGCCTATGACCCCAAGAACACCATCCCCACCGTCACACATGGAGATGGAAACATTATGCTTTGGGGTTGTTTTTCTGCTAAGGGGACAGGACAACTTCAAAGCATCAAATTGACGATGGACGGGGCCATGTACCATCAAATCTTGGGTGAGAACCTCCTTCCCTCAGCCAGGGTATTGAAAATGGGTCGTGGATGGGTATTCCAGCATGACAATGACCCAAAACACACGGCCAAGGCAACAAAGGCGTGGCTCCAGAAGTAGCATATTAAAGTCCTGGAGTGGCCTAGCCAGTCTCCAGACCGTAATCCCATAGAAAATCTGTGGAGAGAGCTGAAGGTTCGAGTTGCCAATCATCAGCCTCAAAACCTTAATGACTTGGAGAGGATCTGCAAAGAGGAGTGGGACAAAATCTCTCCTGAGATGTGTGTAAACCTGGTGGCCAACTACAAGAAACGTCTGACCTCTGTGATTGCCAACAAGGATTTTTGCCACCAAGCACTAAGTCATGTTTTGCAAAGGGGTCAAATACTTATTTCACTCAGTAGAATGCACATTTTTATAACTGTTTTGAAATGCGTTTTTCAGGATTTTTTTTGTTGTTATTCTGTCTCTCACTATTCAAATAAACCTACCATTAAAATTATAGACTGATTATTTCTTTGTCAGTGGGCAAACGTACAAAATCAGCAGGGGATCAAATAATTTTTTCCCTCACTGTACATCATGGGGAAACCTGCGTAAAGGACCCATGATGTAAATGTACGTCCTGGAATTCAGGGGTCCCCGCTTGGCTGCACAAGTCTCGGGGATCCCTGAATCTGTTGCGCAAATCAAAAAAAAAAAAAGGTTGTGGTCCTTAAGTGTGGCGCAGCCGGTCCTTAAGGGGTTAATATGTGAAAAAAATAAATATTGCAGTGTTTATCCCTCTTGAGTAAAACAAGGGTACTCCTGCTGCTGAAATGTTTTATTCAAGAATGATTATAGCTCAAACATAATTTTTTAGGTGTAGTATAACAGCGACCTGAAATTGTACAGTGGCGCTGTTGCTACAACATCCTATGGACAGCTCTAGACCAGTTGACCAGAAATCGCCATAGGATGGTGTAGCAACAGCGCTACTGTACAACTTCAGGCCACTGAGATACTGTACCTAGAAAATTTGTATTTGATGCATTTTTAGTTTGCAGTTGGTTTGCACCAGAATTGTTCCCTTTTTAACCCCTTAAGTACCACGTGATGTACTCTGCCTTAAGGATCTGTGACGGTCATAGCACGTCATGTACTTTTTACTTAAAACACTCTTGCGGGAACGTTGTAAGTAAAAACAGAGTCTGAAATTGACCACTCCAAGACTGGAGCGGTCTCTCTAAGACCCCAACTCGGCGCGTCGATACATGTAACAAGTCATGTGTACCTGCGTATCAGGAAGGATCAACTTGGTCCATAAAGAGGATCTCTCACCTTGTCCAACATTGACTTCCTCTTGTAGTGTAACGTTGTTGAAGCGGTAATCCTTTGTTTTTTTTATTTTTAACCAAGTAGTTGCTGAGATAAAGGCTTTTAAAGTTGTCCTCATGACGTCAGCTGCTCTCAGGCTGCGGGTACAGCTCCGGCCCCCAGCCTGTCAATCTTGTTCATTTACTCTCCCCTTGTAGTGGCTTTTCTCCTCCGATGATGGAGGAGGACTTCATATAACCTGCTGCGCTCTCATGCATAAGCGCGTCCAGGTCAATGTGTGTGCATAGACGGAGATCATCCATTATAATCAGTGCCAATCCGCTTGCCTAAATCAGAGGCAAGCAGACTAGCACTCATTATAAAGGATGCGCTCCACCTATGCATACACATTGACCTGGACGTTCTTATGCAGGACAGAGCGCCAGGTCATATGCAGTCTTCCTTTGTCATCGGAGGAGAAAAGCCACTACAAGGGGAGAGTAAATGAACAAGATTGACAGGCTGGGGGCCGGAGCTGTACCCGCAGCCTGAGAGCAGCTGACGTCACAAAGACAACTTTAAAAGTCTTTATCTCAGCAACTACTTGGTTAAAAATAAAAAAAAACAAAGGATTACCGCTTCAACAACGTTACACTACAAGAGGAAGTCAATGTTGGACAAGGTGAGAGATCCCCTTTAAGGGAAGGTAACTTCCCTTGCCCGCTGGTAGTTAAAGATTTAACCCTTTGAGAGCCAATGCATTGAATAACTCCCCGGCACTTAAAGGGTTACATTATGAAACAACCTGATCTGAAATAAGTGTCCCAACTGCTTGTAAGGACACATGCCTGCTTCCTAGAACTACCAGGTTGTGTGTGCCTAGCTGCCAACTGACCCTTATTACCCAGGACAGTCCCTGCTTTTGACTCTCTATCCCTGGATCCTGCTTTCTCACTCTTTGTGTCCCTTATTGTAAAACTGAATATCATCCCCAAAGTATGCGTGCTTGTCTTGAAAAGTTTTAACCCCTTAAGGACCCTTGACAGTCATAGCACATCATGGGCTGTTTTTTGCTAACGACCCATGACGTGCCAGGACTGTAATGGAATTCTGGGCTCTCCCCGCGGCCAGGGACGGATTTACATCTCAGGAGCCTGTAGGCACAGAAATCTGAAGCGCGCCTCCCCCCTTTTGGCCATCTCCACTGGACACCTCCGCAATGCTCCTAATCTCCACATTGCCTCCCATCATCTCCATATTGTCCTCACATTGCCCCCAATCATCTCCATATTGCCCCCATCATCTCCATATGGCCCTCACATTGCCCCCATCAGCTCCATTTTGCCCTCACATTGCCCCCATCATCTCCATATTGCCCCATAAGCTCCAAATTGCCCCCCATCAGCTCCATATTGCCCTCACATTGCCCCCATCATCTCCATATTGCCCCCATCAGCTCCTTATTGCCCTCATCATCTCCATACTGCCCTCACATTGCTCCCCTGTATCCATTTCCTACCTACCTGGTAGTCCAGCGGCAGAAGATGTCTGTGCCTCCTTCTGCACAGACCTGTAGTTGCTGCAGCTCATGCGCGGTCTTCACTTTAGGAATGGAGAGTGCTGGGAGATGATGTCATCTCCCAGCATTTTGCATTACTAAAGAGCCAACGGGGAGCTCAGCAGCTACAGACAGGTCTGTGCCGAAGAAGGCACAGACCTCACAGGGCGGCAGGCGGCGGCTACTGCGCACAGTGAGGATATTTAAAAAAAAAAATTCCAATGACAGGTGCCCCTCTGTGGGCTGCGCCTGTAGGCAGATGCCTACTCTGCCTTATGACAAATCTGGCCCTGCCCGCGGCTTCACGCCATTCAGGGAGCACAGAACCGGAAAGAAAAAAAAAAGATCAGTAGTCCTTAAGTGCCGGCCGTGTGCGCGTGCGGTCGGTCCTTAAGGGGTTAATAGGTTATGACAGAGGTGGACAAAAATATAAACATCTTTGGAGCCACTCAGATTTCATTTGGAGCCAGTGACGGGGTTCACGCACATAGCTGTATATAAAATACCCCAATAATTTAGGAGTCAGTAGTGAAATTTTAGGGGTTCTGATTCCCAAATTCCTGGGATTTTTTTCTCCCTGGAGTTATGAACGCCCCCACGTTAACACTGTTTATTTTTATGTGTGTTCATATTGTATTTCAGTGGGGATAATGTCTTTGCTGCTGTAAAAGTTCAGTTTTAAAGGGATAGTAATGTATGAACATAAATGCAGCTTTGATTATTCTTGATAGTTTTGGGGCCATGTAGAGCATTATAACGATTCTGTATGATGTGTAGTTCAATAGTAATTGAATGATAAAGTTTCCCCCTCCTGTCCCTTTAACCTAGTGTAAGCCACCTCCCCTCAGATTGGGAACCCGGTAATTGGATCAGACAGGTTGCAGCGAGGGGCAGTGTTGTTGCTGTGAGAATAAGGAAAACACTGCCCCCTTGAGGAAGGAGGGAAGATTTTTCCTTATGCTCATAGAAGATTGTCCCTCATCACGATCCATCCGGATGGTCTTGCGGCTCTGAGGAAAGCAGCATTATGCAGGTAAAACAGAAGGGAGCAGGACATTTCATAATTCAATTAGTCTTGAACTACACATCTTACAAAATTTAAATAATGCTCTACATGGTTCCAAAACTATGACAAATAATTGAATCTGAATTTATGTTCAAATACTACTATCCCTTTAAGTCTGTTGTACGAGGTTTACCGTTGGTGTTGTGCTACGTGGTAAAATGGAACATTAGTGATGCTCTGTCACGTGACTGTCCAGGGGAATAGTGTTCCGGAAATGTTTTTCAAAGTTGGCAGACTGGGGTAAGTAGGCAGGTATGGCTACGTCATCAACATTTATTCCCCAAGCTGCATATAATGTAGGTGGCATAGCTGATGTGCCCCACATGTTATGTTATGTCAGTATCAGGCTGCAAATTGTTCTGAAAATTATTCCTGATAACGTGCTGATTCTAAAAAAAATAAAAATCCTTATATAATGTATTTTTTTGCTTTACTGCTCATTTAAACCACATTTGGCAGACAGCTCCAGTGGGTTATTGATACCTGCTGTCACAGCTGGATGCATCTTGGTGTTGTTGGGGATTTGCCCAGTTGGCACTACCCATCTGACCTTCTCATGTGTCTAATCCTCATTGTATAGAAATAATCAGCCATTGAAAGGAGATTGGGCATAGTTATGCTGTGAGCCTGAGAGGTGTGTTCCTTATCGCTAATGATATCAATGAGTCTCATGTTCTAAGATAACAGTAGGCTCCGGGGCCACTTTTGGCCCACGGATGCTGCTCCAGTGCCCGGGGCCCCCAGACTATTCCCTGGTACAGTGAGAAGGGGTGACATTTCCCTTTACCACATCATACACTTTGTTTCACCCCAAAAAAGCTCTGCATCTCTTTCTTTTGCCTCAGAGCATACCTTGCTTTGTGTATCCCTCTGGCACTCAAAGGGATAATCTATTGGTTACTGTAGAGGTCTCCATCACATTGTGAAGCATCCAAAGAGTTAATTTCCTTTTGTCTGTCATCCAATACAGGTTACTGGTAACTCTGGGTAGGCGATCTGCCCCTTTAAGTAGGCAGGAACAATTCTAGAATTGATTGCAGGGGGTGGAGCCTACCTTCCCTCCTTGGCTGCAGCTAGCCAACAAGCTCCAGAAAGATTTGTTCCTTGGTGAAGACACAGGCAAGAGAACAGTTCTGCTATAGCTTTAGAAGTTTTTTATTTTTGTTAGAAATGGAATACCACCATTAGGCGGATTACCATAACTGACAATGCCCTTAGATGTGGCTAGCTCAGTGACCAGGTGCTTTTTGTGGACCTTATGCCCTGGGGGGAAAATCTTGGTTACAAGTTCTTTCCTCAGGAGTTGCCCACCGAGGCTTCTTCTTTAAACATGGTAATCTGCAGGAAAGGTGAGCAACTCTTTGAGTGCTGCAGGTCCACTTGTACCACAGGGGGTGTTTTCATTTGGAGTTCCTGTTGCACACTCCTGCACTCATTGGGTCTATTTGTATGTCTGTTGGGTGTTTTGGAGGGGGTGTAATCCTTTAGCTGCTGGATTGGCTTTTTTTGGGGGGGGGGGTTCTAACACTTTTCCTACTGGTTTAGTGTTTTTTGGGTTTCCTAACATGTTCTAGTGATGTTTTAGGTATTTTAGTTTTACATTTTCAATTTTGTAAAATTTGAGTTACCGCATAGACGCCATTGCTCCATTCACTTCTATGGGACTGTACTGTTTGGAAAATATCTCTGCAACCGTTTAACCTAGCGACTTCAGAGATGGCTCATTTTACTTGTCTGCCCTTGCTCTATCATCCGGTTCATGTTTCTAGTGTGTTGGGGGGCTCAGGGGGCTTCGGGCACTGTTTGGGGTACTTTTCTGGGAAAACTACATTTCCCATGAGTGCTTGCTTCGCGCTCTCGTTTCTGATCGGCTCCCGCTGTGGCTACTTGGCTAAATCGTTTCAGTACCAATAATAACTAATGGAAAGTGTGTTCTTTTTTAAAAAAAATCTGCCCGTTTGAAGAAATTCTCAGTTTAAATGTACCTCCGTTCCTACTTCCGGCAGACAGTGCTGACCGGATCTGTACCGTAGTCTCAGCTTCTATCCAGCCTCCTCCGATGACGGAGGCTGTCTGTCTCTAAGCTGGAGGACTTTCATTGGCAGAGATCGATTTCTGGCCAATGAGAGTGCTCCAGCTTAGAGACAGACAGCCTCCGTCATCGGAGGAGGCTGGATAGAAGCTGAGACTACGGTACAGATCCGGTCAGCACTGTCTTCCGGAAGTAGGAACGGAGGTACATTTAAACTTAGATTTTCTTCAAACGGGCAGATTTTTTTTTAAAAAAGAACACACTTTCCATTACATATTATTGGAACTGAAATGATTTAGCCAAAGTTGTGAAGGGGGTAAACATCTCCTTTAGAGTGAAAGATTACAGAACTGCGGCGCACTGAGAAGTCCACTTGTTACGTGATTGGGATGGAAATAAGAAATAATGTCTGCAGTGATGCATACCTATATTTTTCCTCTTTGTGCTCAACCTTTAACCACATGGCTTCAAACGGATTTTTGATCAGTGGGAACCTTTTGTTTGGGCTGCTTGCCCAAAAAATTGAGAACAATGGACATTGTCCCCATTAAAAAAAAAAAAAAGCTTTTCCATAAATAAATATGGGTGTATCAAATATCAGCGCCCCCCAGGGAGTAGTACAGAACAGTGCGTGTAAACACGGGCAGCACTGAACGGACCTACAGATCAGTGTTAAAGCATCTGGAGAATTTTGAGGATTTTTGGGGACTCTGATATTTGTATATTTTTAATATAATGTTACCCCAGTGGTCTCTTACCAGGATGCTATGACAATTTACCATGTCTTGGACACCATCTTTGCTGCCATTATTTTTCCGTTAAGATTTTGGCAAAAATGTGAAGGTGGAATTTCAGGTTTATATTTATGGAAATTTCTGTGCATAATGCATAAGAGACTCGTTTGTCATCCTGATGACTTAAAGGGATAGTAAAGTTTCACAATAAAAGCAGCTTCAATTAATCTTCATAGTATTTGGGCCATGGAGAGTGTTATTTCAGTACTGTCAGAGTTGTAGTACAAGAGTAATTGACTGATAAAGTATCCCTCTCCCTCCCCTTTTTACTGATATAACACTGCTCACCTCAGAGCAGCAAGACTGTCCAGATGGATCGCAGAGAGGGACAATCTTCAGCGATCACAAGGAAAAACCTGTCAAGGGGGTCAGGGTTTTCCTTATGATCATAGGAAGACGATTGTCCCTTGCTGTGATCTGTCCGGTCAAGAGACCAGATTCCACATCTGAGGTGAGCAGTGTTACACTAGGTAAAAGGGGTGGGAGCGGGATACTTTATCATTCAATTACTCTTGAACTACAACTCTGACAGCATTGAATAACACTCTCCATGACCCAAATACTATGAAGATTAATTGGAGAGGCTTTTATTGTGAAACATTGCTATCCCTTCAACCCTTTGAGTGCCAGAGGGGTATGCAACACATTGCAAAAGGGTTAAGAGTAGTTTATGTATTTCCCCACACCTATGACAAATTAAGATGTTACGGATGCCTAGAAAATTCCTGAGCACGTATGAGAGATAACATGAACAAAAAAACAGATTGAGAACCATTGTGTTAACCTGAATATTTAGCATTTTTTACAGAACAATGTTATAAGTTTTCTTAACTTTTTAAGGACCAGCGGCGCACGCAAATGCTTCGATTCCTGATGAATTTGCACACCTCCTGATCCTCCTGTTAACTCTTTGAGTGCCAGAGTGGTGTCTGTTGGCTACCTCTGTGGCACTCAGAGAGTTAAAGGGATAGTAATGTTTCACAATAAAAGCAGCTCCAATTAATCTTCATAGTATTTGGGCCATGGAGAGTGTTATTTCAATACTGTCAGAGTTGTAGTTCAAGAGTAATTTTCCCCCTTCCGCCCCTTTTACTGATGTAACACTGCTCACCTCAGAGCAGCAAGACTGTCCGGATGGATCGCAGAGAGGGACAATCTTCAGTGATCATAAGGAAAAACCTGTCAAGGAGAGGCAGGGTTTTCCTTATGATCACAGTAAGGGGCAGGAGAGGGATACTTTATCATTCAGTTACTCTTGAACAACAACTCTGACAGTATTGAAATAACACTCTCCATAGCCCAAATACTATGAAGATTATTTGGAGCTGCTTTTATTGTGAAACGTTACTGTCACTTTAAAGAGAGACAGAGAGACATGAAGGTTGATGTATGAAGAGAAACTGGGGAAATTCTGGGTCAGACCAGCTGCACCAAGTGGGAGAAGATAACATTTAGCATTGAGTTAAATGTAGCTTTTAACTACTTGAATCGATTGTTACTGTCTTAAAGGGATAGTAACACTCAGGGCTCAAAATTTCAGTGGCGAGTGGAAATTTAGCCCTGGCGAGTAGAAATTCAGCCCTGGTGGGTATGCTATGGCTTGCAGTGGCGAGTAACTTTTCAGGTCTGGCTAGTAGCAAAAGACTTCAAATTTTAAGCCTTGGTAACACTTAATAAGTAAATATATATATATATATATATATATATATATATATATATATATATATATATATAGTAGGGTTTATCCTTATGAGTAAAGAACGGGTTCTCCCACTGCTGAGAGGTGTTTTATTCAAAAGGTACTGCAGTTCAAACCTGAATTTAAAAGTACAGTATCTCAAAGGCCTGAGATGTTACTGTGGAGCTGTTTCTACACCATCCTATGGACAGTTCTGGTCAATTGACCATAAACATCAACAGGATGGTGTAGCAACAGCGCCACTGTACAATTTCAGGCCACTGAGATACTGCACCTAAAAACAAGTTTGAGCTGAAATACCTTTTGGATGAAACACCTCTCAGAGGTGGGAGTGCCCTGGTTTATTCAGGAGAGTGACTCCTACAAGATATATCCTTTTACATGTTACTATCCCTTTGAGTACATTCATTAGATCAGAGGAGCCCAATGGGTAGAACTCAATTTGCCAGTACTTTAGTGAGTGGTTAGTGGCAGACAGAGAGAAGATTCAGGCTGAGTAGTGTTTGCACTGGATGTCACTCAGAAACAATGTTTAAATCCAGGAGAAATCTGGAACTGTTTTTTTTGTTCCCTATCGTACAGTTAGTTTGCTCCAGAATTGCTTGCATCAGATTTTTTGACACTGTTCTGCATGGTGTTTTCGTGCAGTTTTAGTCTATACAAACAGGTAATCTAATCAGTCATATACTGGGCAAGGTGTGAATGTGATATTGAGGGTCAGTTGGCGTAAGGGGACCTTCCCTGAACCATGGGGAGAGCTTGACCACTGTGCACATCTCCATATTTTTGGTTAATATTTTCTGCATGCAGAATGACAGGGCGGAGCAGAGGACACAGAGACAAGGGGAGACGGAGCCCGGAGCAGCTCTGAGCTTGCACTCAAGGGGTTAACAACACAGTTCTCTCATCTGGTCAAGCTGGATGCCGAATACAAATTTAATAAAATAAAGTACTAGATGCGCTGTTTAATACCGGCGACATGAGAATCTCATGCTTTTCGGACAGGGTGAGATTCTCATGTCACCCTATAGATCATGGCGACATGTTTCGAGCACTGGGACAAAGTTTTAAAAGTGAACAGTGTGCTACATCCTCGCATGAACTTTAAGTTGCCCTTCTGCCCTCCCTGTCTGTGGTCACAGTGCTTTTTAGTTGGTTGTAGAAATATTGGTCCTCGCCAATGACCTTTCAGGGCTTTGGGGCGTTAGTCCCTCACCCGCTGGATAATGGTTCAGGTGGTGGCAGAGACTCTTGGCTCAGGACTCTGGCTGGGAGCAGGCATATTGTTTCTTGTTGGGTTAAAAATGTTCACAAATGCTGTGGCCTGTTTTCTTCCTCAAATTGGTGTTGTTTATTGGGTGGGAAACAGGGGTTTTCTTTCTCTTTTGGGAATTAAGGAGTATGTGCCGCTTAAGCGTCTGGTAGTAGACCATGCTACAATTATTATGGAAAAGCATATCCCAGGTCACTAGTCATTAGATGTTAGGGAGGTCTACAACTTAAAGGGAGAGTAACCCCCCCAACAACTTGACGCGAAAATACAGCAAGCATACACACATAATGAACACACTTAGTCCCATCTCTCAAACCTTTATGGTTTGAGAGATGTAAGGCAAGAGAGTCCTCCGGTCCCTCCCCCTTCTGCCTGACGAGCTGTAAAGCTGTCAGAGGCAGAATCCGGTCGCCCGACTTTCGGCGGTTCTGCAGGAGCTCTGACATCTAGATACCTCCGTATAATTACTTCATAGGAATGGTCTACAACATGTGCTTGCAAGTCAGGCACATGTTTTAGACCATACCCATGAAGTAATAATACAGAGATATGTAGATGACAGTGCTCCTGCAGAGCCGCCGTCTGGTGCTGGAAGCCGGATCTCATGACGTTGGCTATACAGCGGACGTATGAGAAGGGGGAGGGAGCGGAGGTCTGTCTTGCCTTACATCTCTCAAACTATAAAGGTTTGAGAGATGGGACTAAGTGCATTCGGTATGATTGTATGCTCGCTGTATTTTCGCGTCAAGTTGTTGGGGGGGGGGTTACTATCCCTTTAAAGCGGAACTATCACCTAAAACCAAACTTTTACCATGCGTTTTAATGTTTAACCCAACATTACTGCTGTGTGTGTGTTCTTCAAGTTGCCTCGTAGTGGAGATATTTGCCCTGCAAAATCGGGCACTTCTGCTTTCTGTGGGACATGACATCTCAGGACTTCCCAGCTGCCCCAGGGAGCACGTTCACGCTGCCCATCGAAGCTGGATTTCTGTGATGTAGTGTTACAGCAAACTCCGTTTACAATGCTACTGAGGTTGCAACCTATAATACAACTGTATACAACCTCAGTAGCATTGTAAACAGAGTTTGCTGTAACGCTACATCACAGAAATCCAGTTTAGAAGGGCAGCGTGAACATGCTCCCTGGGGCAGCTGGGAAGTCCCGAGGAGGTTCAGGGTACCGTAAAACGTGGAAGTGCCCGATTTTGCAGGGCAAATATCTCCACTACCAGGCGACTTGAAGAACACACACACACAGCTCTAATGTCATGTTAAACATTAAAACACATGGTAAAAGTTTGGTTTTAGGTGATAGTTCCGCTTTAATCTGTTGTGGACCTTTCTAGCATGCAAGAGTTTAACCCTTCATGTGCCAAAGGGGTATGCAACGTATTTCCCCGTAATCTATTGCATACCCCCTGGTACTCAAAGAGTTAATTTGCCCTACACCATTGTTATTTTCAATATATTCATTTTATTTATCACCAAAACCTTCCAGAGCTTTGGACTTAAATCAACGATGAATATTACTGAAATAATTAATAAAACATAATGCGCTCTGGTTGGGTTGATCCTGCTCATAACACTGCAGTCTTGATGCAGAGGACAGTGCTTGAAAGGGTTAAGCTATAGTGTCAGTCCCATTTTGCAGGTGTCCTTTTTTGGTTTGAACTACACAGTAAGATAAGAAGCGTACTTCATAGCTAGTTTATTATGGATATCAAGTGACTATAGATTAGACTGTATGAAAGAAGTACATTGACCTCATTACACAGTTAAATTTTTGGTTGAATCATAACATTGGTCTCAGGTGTGCAGTAAGATAAGACATATATTTTTATGGATATCAAGGGTATATAGTCTGCAGAAAGAAGTGACTTACTCAGTCCCATTATGGACGTGTATTTTTTTGGATCAGTTATAATATTGGTCTACACCAGTGGTTCTCAACCCATGCCCTCACTGGCTACTAACAGGCCAGGACTTGAGAATTTCATTTTAAGAGCACAGGTGAGTTAATCAATATGACTGAGTCTCTGATCAACACACTTGTGTTCTAGCAGTGAAATTCCTAAGTCCTGGCCTGTTAGTGGCCACTGAGGGCATGGGCTGAGAACTTCTGGTCTACACTATGCTAAGACCTGTGTTTTCATGGATAGTTTAGTATGGTTCCCAGGTCGGCACAGTGACATGTTTAGGTCTAAATTAAGTAAGCCTATGCCTAGGTAGGTAGATTAGTTAGAGCAGCAGATTTAGCAGCTTTGCCACTTTTTTGCCTAAAGAAAATGCAGTGTTTTAAAGGGGAACTTTCACCATAGGTAAAGTCGCCCTGCAATAATTAGGCAGGTGTCGACTAGCTTAAAGGGATAGTAATTTTTCACAAAAACTGCAGCTCCAATTAATCTTCATAGTATTTGGGTCATGGAGAGTGTTATTTCATTACTGTCAGAGTTGTAGTTCAAGAGTAATTGAAGGATAAAGTTTCTCCTCCCGTCCCTTTTACCTAGTGTAAGCCATCTCTTCTCAGATGTGGAATGCAGTCCATAGACCAGACAGGTAACAGAAGGGGACAATCTTCTTCCTATGAGAACAATGAAAGCCCTTCCCCCCTTGACAGGTTTTTCAGCTTTTTCCCTTATCTTAATTGTAGATTGTCCCTCTCTGCAGTCTACCTGGGCACCTCCCTTCTGATCTGGCTGAACAGTGTTACATCAGTAAAAGGGGCAGGAGGGGGATACTTTGTCACTGAATCACTCTTGAACTACAACTCTGACAGAATTGAAATAACACTCTCCAAGGTCCAAATACTATGATGATTAATTAGAGCTGCTTTTATTATGAAACATTACTATCCCTTTAATAATAGTTATCTTACCTCTTAGAAATCCTTACTCTTCCAAGACCGGAAGCCAGGCATCAGCGCAGACATCTTGTCTGCGGCCTGCGCTGTCAGTCCCGGTCTCCATTGAGAACTATTGCAGTGTGCCTCAAGACTGACAGCACAGGCTCGCAGACTGCACTAACCTGGCCGTCATTTTTGGAAGATTAAAGATTTAGAAAGGATTAATTCTAAGAGGTAAGAGAACTATTATTAATGTTTAATTATTGCAGGGTGACTTTACCTATGGTGGTAGTTGCACTTTAAATATGTATGATTCTTAAGGGGCAGAGTTGATAGTACTCACATATGCTCCTCTTTCCCAGAGTGGACGTACTGAAATCCAGGAGAGTTATACATTAAGGCGTGATAACGAGGTGATAAAGTAGAAATTACTTCTCCAGTGTTATAAACTCTCCAAGTTCTATGGTGTTCTGTGGAGCCTGTGCACTAAGATCGCTCAAGTCAGAACTATCTTAGAGCATTGGCGCCATTGAATAACATTGGACTTGGAGAATTTAGAACACTGGAGAAGTCAATCAACTCCACTTTACCACCTCTTTATTACACCTTAGTGCATCTCCCCTCAGATTGAAGCGGTGCTCAAGCGAGGTATGAAATGCAAATACAGATCAGAACAATGTTGAAAGGACTGGCACACCAAACGTTCATAAACCTTGGCGTTTATTCAGCGTATATAAAATCTCATCACTCCAACGTTTCAGCCCATAGAAGGACTTTCATAAGGTAGACAGCACAGGTATTGTGAGTTTTATGAACTTTTGGTCTGCTTAGTCTTTCAACATTGTTCCGATCTGTGTTTCCAAAGTAAATATACCCAAATGGTTTTCCTTAATAAATAAATATTTCCACACTCAGTTGAGACAACACAGGTAACAAGTGTTACAGGTGGCTTGGAGTGAAAGAGGCCTGAAGCTTTATGGATAGTTTAGTGTGACTGTCAAGAGGGTGTCAATATTTAGATCCCCAGCTGTTGGAGACTACAATCTCCATCATTCCAACTATCCAACAGTTGGCTGGGAATGATGGTAGTTGTAGTCCTCCACTTCTGGAATGCCAAATATTGACTGCTCCTAGATTAGGTGGCCATGTAGACATTATTTTGTTTTTGAATAGTGGCCCTTATTTATTAAAGCAAACTGGAGATCTGCTGGAGTAAACCAACTGCACATATAAAAATTCCTAATTTCACATTGTAACAGACCTGCGGCTGTTACTACAGCCCAAATTTAAGGACCAGAGGAAGTGGCCGTCCCTGTATGTGGGAGGCCCGGCTGCAGTACCCAAACTCGGCCGGGCATTCAGAATTCCCCACTGCCCATTGTAACAGACCTGCGGCCGTTACTACAGCCCAAATTCAAGGACGAGAGGAACTGGTCGTCCCTGTATGTGGGAGGCCCGGCTGCAGTACCCAAACTCGGCCGGGCATTCAGAATTCCCCACTGCCCATTGTAACGGACCTGCAGCCCTTAATACAGTCGAGAGTTGAGGACTGTGAGTGCATCTGTAGTACATGTAACGAATGCTGGACCCCTGTTTTGGGAACTTGTTTGGACTGCGATCTTGCATGGGCCTGCAGGGGTTAAATTGTGTGTTGTCACGTTATGGTCTTCCATTGTGAATGTCCCACTGTCAGGTCCAGATATGATTAGGTGTTACTTCCCTAATCCCTTCACCACTGTTGTGTATTCACCATTGTTATCTGTGTTATGAGATTAGTCTAGTGCTGTGGTTGTCTGTAAAATCTGCTTCCATTTCATACCTCCCAAGTGTTCCTCTTTAGGAGGGACAGTCCCTCTTTTAGATCTAAATCCCTCTGTCCCTCTTTCCCACCCTGATGTCCCTCTTTTTAGGAGATTAGATTGTGTGGTGTGTTCATAAGTGTTTAATATTGCTCTCCAGCAATAACACTCACATTATTGCTTGATTAAATGTGAGTATATGTGTTTATAAATTAGTGTGTGTAAATAAAATACTTTGGTCTTGTTCTAAATAATTTATTAGGTTACATAAGGATGTGACAATAGGTCATGAAATAGCTTAAAAATTCCTGGTAATGTCCCGCCCACCAGCCACGCCTCCAGAAACACCCCCTAAAATACAAGTGTCCCTCTTTGGCAATTTGAAATGTTGGGAGGAATGCCATTTTGCTATGTGTTAAATCTATTAATCTGATTGCATGTCACATGCCCATTCCCCCTTTGAGCAATTCTGTGCCCTGTTTTAAAATGATTCGTTCGTCAGCTACTTGCAACAGTTTTGAACAGACTGTGCTGATTTTGTTTAATAAAAAGCACAATTTACCTGACTGTTCCCTCTTCCTCTTTCTGCCCAGGTGGTTCAACGCATCAAGGCCGTGGAGAATGAAACGCGGCTGCTAGTGGTGGACAGAGAAGCGGATGAGTACCTGCGGCTAAAAGAAAATAACCCACCTACCGAGTCCCAACCCAACTCCAGTGCTCCCTCCTCCCCGACAGGACGCAATAACAACGGCGAAGTCTGGAAACCGAAAGAAGATACCACCCACGAGGATCAGCTCCAGAACAACCACAGCACGGAGAATGGCAAACAGGTATGTGGGAAGCAGCACTGATTTCCAGCAAGGTCAACCCAGGTTGATTGCCCATTACCATTTTTTTATCTGGTGTTGGATGAGATCACCAGGGCAACATACCACTGCCTGTTACAAATAAAACCATGTGCCATTACATGCCACGAGTAGAGCAATGCACGATAACATGACACTAGCAGGACAACACACCATTAAAGCGGAACTACCACCTTTAAAGGGATAGTAATGTTTCATAATAAAAGCAGCTCTAATTAATCATCATAGTATTTGGACTTTGGAGAGTGTTATTTCTATACTGTCAGAGTTGTAGCTCAAGAGTAATTCAATGACAAAGTATCCCCCTCCCACCCCTTTTACTGATGTAACACTGCTCAGCCAGATCAGAAGGGAGGTGCCCAGGTAGACTGCAGAGAGGGACAACCTTCAATTAAGATAAGGTAAAAACCTGAAAAACTTGTCAAGGGGGGCAGGGCTTTCATTGTTCTCATAGGAAGAAGATTGTCCCCTGCTGTTATCTGTCTGGTCTATGGACTGGATCCCACATCTGAGAAGAGATGGCTTACACTAGGTAAAAGGGGAGGGGAAACTTTGCTTGTGAATATCTCTCAAACCATAAAGGTCTGAGAGATAAGACGTATATCCTTCTTCATGTTTTTTAATGCCTACAAAATAAAATGAAGATAAAACGAAGTATTACTATCCCTTTAAGAAACATGGCCCCAAATAATTCCTCATCTGGCAACTAGCTGCTCAATAGCACTAGTCACCAGAATTATTACCTCGTTAATGCAAAGACAGGCAGGACGGAGAGCAGACATCTTTCCATAGTGACGTCTGTACACCTAGGAGGCGTTGCTAGAAGCCGTTCGGCTCTGAAAGGGACTAACAGCACAGACGTGCAGACGTCACTATGGAAAGATGTCTGCGCTCCGTCCTGCCTGTCAGTCCCGCGATATATAAAGAAGTAAAATTATATTTTGTTCATTTCATCTATACACTTTTTATATATTTTTTTATCTATTTTCCTATACTCATTTCTCACATATGAGAATGTGTTGACGTGGAAAAGCCTCTGATCAAGGCAAAGTTAGATTTTGTTTTATTTTTCTACTGAATGCTATTGCTACCTGTTGTGGGAACTGTGTAAAGGGTTTGTTTTTACATACTGCTCTGTGATCTGTGCGAGCATTGTTCCTCCTTTCGTTTATATGTTTTGAGTACTTGGCTTCCCTATCCAATTTCTGCAGTGCAGCACCGGAGGAATTACACCATCTGATCACTCCATAACATTGACAATATCAATAAATAAATATACATTTTTGTTGATTTTTTAATTTGCATTAGGCGTTTCTTTTTATGCTTTGGATACACTGGGACAATAATTCAAGTTTCATTTTTTAAATATGTATTTTCACAATTTTCCCCTGGTTCTGAACCCATTTGTTAAGCACACGGAGGCAGCTGGAGCGCTTCCTTCCTCTGGGTCTGAACCTGTTTGTTAAGTCCCCGGAGGCAGCTGGAGCACCTCCTTCCCCTGGGTCTGAACCTGTTTATTAAGCACACGGAGGCAGCTGGAGCACCTCCTTCCCCTGGGTCTGAACCCATTTGTTAAGTCCCCGGAGGCAGCTGGAGCGCCTCCTTCCCCTGGGTCTGAACCCATTTGTTAAGTCCCTGGAGGCAGCTGGAGCGCCTCCTTCCTCTGGGTCTGAACCCGTTTGTTAAGCACATGGAGGCAGCTGGACCACCTCCTTCCCCTAGGTCTGAACCCATTTGTTAAACACGGAGGCAGCTGGAGCGCCTCCTTCCCCTTGGTCTGAACCCGTTTGTTAAACACACGGAGGCAGCTGGATCGCTGGGAATGTTGGGAAGTTTAATTTCTCGCCTATGGGGCTTTTGGTTTGCTCCAAAACTGCTCCCTGTGTGCGTGAGACCTACTTCCAAACGGAGAAAGGAGACAGATTTTTTTTTTTTACACTTTTCTGGAATTTTTGCAACACAGCTAGTTGAAGTTCGGGGATGGGGGGGCATGACAACCTCCTGTTGAGATTAAAAACTCTTTGAACCCTTTGAGCGCCAGAGCAGTGTGCAGTGCATTGCAATGCAAAAAAAAAAAACCCGCTGGATTCCTTTCTGATACTCGAAGGGGTTAACCCCTTCCTGCCATGATTCTATGAAATGAATGTTATATGAATTGAATGTTTGCACTGATCACGTAATTACAGGCTCCCCCTATACTTTGAGTTCCATTTGGAGTATCCCAAGTGCCTGGGGTCTGTTTCCTCTACTCCTTCCCCCTTCCTGATTCACAGGCGGCTCTGCAGCCTCACTTTGGGGGTGGGGGGGGGAGGATTGATTTGTTTAACAAACATTAGTCCCCAGCTATGAAATCTTCTAGTGACATGAAACAGATGAGAGGCGAGCTGGGTACAAAACAGAGGGGGGGAATGGATGGACTTGCCAGGGATCTGCTTGCTGAAGGAACACGACTGACCTTCCAACTTTTCTTTTCTTTAACCCTTTTGGTTGCTGGAATGGAGGTGCAATGCATTGCACACCTCATCCAGAAGGCAGAGAGTTAACAGATATCTGCGGCAGTGCTCACTGTTAGAGGAAACCTGAGACCGTATGCAAATAGCCAAAGAAAACCATTCTGGGAGAAACCAACTGCACCGCGGGGAACATTCGCTCATTTCTAATTAATTTAAATGGTGTTTTTAACCCCTTGAATGTCAAAGAGGTCTCCAACGCATTGCGAGGGGTTAAAAGTACCATGTTAAATCAACGAGAATTTTTATTGATCCCCTGTGGGGTCATTGGTTTGCTGGAGAATTGCTCCTCATTTTTTTTAACCCTTTGAGTGCCAGAGGCCGGCACTCAAATGGTTAATGCATTTGGCTCATTGAACTATTGTACAGTGCTACGGAATCTGTTGGAGCGTAAAGGGTTAGTAATGTCTTCTAGAAATAAAAAATAATATTGTAGATAATTAACCCCTTAAGGACCCATGAGGGTCCTGGATCGTCATGGAATTCCGGGCTCCCCGCGCGGCTGCATGCCGTTCGGGGAGTCTGGAATCGGATCGCATTAAAAAAAAAAAAAAAAAAAACCCCAAAACTCTGTGGTCCTTAAGGGGTTATAAAAGAAATTCATTGATGCCAGTCTGATGTCTCACACCTTTATGGTTTGAGAGATATACAGTGATAAATTTGCCCACTCACTAATGTCAGCTGTAAAGATGACAGCAGGAGATTTGTGTCGAGGCGGCTCTTCAGCAGAGTCGAAATACTGCAATCTAAAAAGAAATACTTTATTAGAACCGTCTACAAAGTGTGCCTGGTTTGCAAGCACACTTTCTAGACCGTTCCAATGAAGTATTTTTCTTTAGATTTCGGTATTTCGGATCTACTGAAGAGCCACCTGCTAGTCCCCGGACCAGAATCTCCTGCTGTCAGCTTTCAGCTGACGTCAGGGAAAGGGAAGGGAGGGGGAAATTTAAAACGTTCTATCTCTCAAACCATAAAGGTCTGAGAGATCAGACTGGCATTGATGGATTTCTATTTTGATTATCTACAATATTACTTTTTATGTATATAAGACATTACTAACCCTTTAATAAATAAACGTTAATAAAAATAAAATAGCACACAATCCATCTATGTTTCTGATGGTACCTTGTAGTTTAGCCAGAGCGGCGTGTTCAATGAAAACATTGCTTTTCTCATAGTATTCTGTAGCCTTCTGGCTTGCGAGGGGTTAAAGTGGACCTTACAACTTAATTCAAGTTTGCATATTAGAAAACTGCATTAAAAACTGCCTATGTGTCACGTTAGCCAAAACACCAGCAAATGTACAGTTAAGAAGATATTCACCATATGCTAATGTGTGCTAATTTCGGCACCTTGCAGTACCAGTGACATGTCATATGCTAATTAAAGTGGAACTAACACCCCTACAAGATGTAGCCTCAATTAGGTTGTTATAATCCGTTAGAACGCGCTGTGTAATTATTATTATGTTTTTTTAAACGTGTTATTAAAGAATAAATAGTCATTGCAAAAAGTACCTGGTGAAGTCTTTGCCCCAGAAAAGCGCATTGCGCATGTCAGCAACAGAGCCGATCGGCTCTCTTGTAACTCCCCCCGGCTACACGAAAACACCTACGTCATCAGGTTTAGATTCTCGGACCAGCAGGAGAATCTAAAGCTGATGACGTAGGTGTTTTCGTGTAGCTGGGGGGAGTTACAAGAGAGCCAATCGGCTTTGTTGCTGACATGCGTAATGCGCTTTTCTGGGGGAAGACGTCACCAGGTACTTTTTGCAATTACGATTTATTCTTTAATAACACGTTTAAAAAAAAATAATTACACAGCTCGTTCTAACGGATTATAACACTCTAATTGAGGCTACATCTTGTAGGGGTGTTAGTTCCACTTTAAGTCTTTTCAGTGACCTGTCATACGCTAATGAAGGTTTCAATGATGTTTCATATGATAATGAAGCTTTGTGCAGTACCAGGAAATGCTCACTTTCACTTTTACTCATAAATAAAAGTGTGAAAGTCTCCGAAACTGTACATATGCTGGAATTTTGGTTAACATAACATACAGGCAGATTTTAGTGCAGTCTTCAAATATTCAAACTTGAATTATTGTGAAAGTTCCACTTTAACATTGTTATTAGAAAACAAGTCTGCTAAACACTGTCCAGAAAGAAAGATCTTTATTTATTTTTATGGACAAGCTCCCCACGCTGAAACATCCAAATAACAATGAAACAGCTGTCTGTGGACAGGTCTGCTGGCTTAGCTTTAACACTTTGAGGGCAAGAGATGAATCCAAATACATTAATATGCAATTCGTTGGATATTACTATACAGTTCATTGGATAAATCTCTGGCACTCAAAGGGTTTTCACTTTGAGATTTTCAATGCATTGCTTGACTCTGATATAAAAATACAGTTTGCTGTTGTGTGAAGCAATAGGCTGTAACATTAACATATAGTTTTGTAAAGTTTATTATACTATGATAGAACTTAGAATATATGAAATTGCATATACTACGCTTCAGCAGGTTGGGGGTAATCCATTTTCTGTTGCACACCTCACTTCCTGGTCAGAAGGCTGTACTCTGCATTGTAAGACAAGGCAGGAAGTGTGAAGTGTAATGCAGATATTGGTACCCCAGAGGGGTATGAAATGCATTGCAAAGGGTTAAAGCTAAACTTTCACCCTCTATAAAGTCGCCCTGCTATAATTAAGCAGGTAGAGAGTAGTTTAGAATATATCTATTACCAATGAAATGTAGGGCAATTTAAAGAAATCCTTTATTGTAGGAGACTGACGTCCAGGTTAGCGCAGTCTGCCGCCTGCGCCGTCAGTCCCTTCTGGTTACCTTGTGGCATAATGCAGTGCTTCTCAATGGAGACCGGGACTGACAGCGCAGGCGCACAGACAAGATGTCTGCGCTGTAGTCTGGGTTCCGGTCTCCTACAATAAAGGATTTCTTTAGAATGGCCTTCATTTCAGAGGTAATAGATATATTCTAAAGCTAGTCGCTACCTGCTTAATTATTGTAGGGTGATTTTACAGCGGGTGAAAATTCTGCTTTAAAGGGATAGTAATACTTCATTTTAACTTTATTTTATTTTGTAGGCATTAAAAAAACATGAAGAATGATATAATTCTTATCTCTCAAACCTTTATGGTTTAAGAGATATTCACAAACAAAGTATCCCCCCCCTGTTCAACCAGATCAGAAGGGAGATGCCCAGGTAGACTGCAGAGAGGGACAATCTTCAATTAAGATAATGGAAAAAGCTGAAAAACTTATCAAGGGGGGAAGGGCTTTCATTGTTTTCATACAAAGAAACTTGTCCCCTTCTGTTATCTGTACTGTCATACAACCAGACTCACATCTGAGAAGAGATGGCTTACACTAGGTAAAAGGGGCGGGGAGGGGAACTTTGCTTGTGAATATCTCATAAACCATAAAGGTTTGAGAGATAAGACTTATATCATTCTTCATGTTTTTTTAATGCCTACAAAATAAAATAAAGTTAAAACGAAGTGTTACTATCCCTTTAAATATTGCTAAGGTGTGGAGACCTTTTAAATAGATATGTATGGATGTAACTACAGGCACCTTCATACACTAGTAATTAACGTTTAGTATTAAGAGGTTAAAGGTTTTGTTACCCACAACAGGGATCTTTTGTGAGTGGATAGAAGCGGAAGTTGATACTGCTGTGCGTGTTCTATCCCCAAAGGTTTCTGGCTGCCCTGGAAACAGAGAACTCTGGGAAATTTCTGTGATAATGGCGTGCAGATGTGCTCCTATGTTTTTGTTTGCGGTACAAAAATATAAACATGCACACATGCTGTTGTAGAATGGATTGCTCACACATACACACACATTCTACACTCACGCATACACACATACTCTAAACAAACATACTCATACACACACTAAACACACACACACATAATATATATACGATGCATTGCGTATGCCTCTGGCACTCAAAGGGTTACGTTTTCTAAGTCCTGCCCCCACTCGTGATTAAAGGGATTGTAATGTCTAAACACAATTATATATCCAATTCTTCTTTAGATTATAAGAAACACACTGCGCTGTTTAAAGGAGCAGTAAACTTTTTTTTATGAAACAATATATATTGTAGGGATTTTCCTATTGAGTAAGATAAGGGTACTCCCACTGTGGAGAGATTTATATTTCCAGAGTTATTACAGTTTAAACCCATTTTTGTTTTTTACATTAGCAGTGCCCTCTAGTGGTGAAATTCTAATTAGATTTCCTGTTAGATTCTAATGGAGAGGAAAGTCAGAAAAGTCAGAGACATACAGTTCTCCACAGAATGTGATAGAAACTGCCTGTCACTTCCTGTCAGTTAGACCTATCAGGAAGTAAACACAGTAAATTCACTTCCTGTCAGTTAGAGGTAACAGGAAGTAAACACAGTAAATTCACTTCCTGATTATTTTAACTGCTGTAAATTTTGAATAAAACATCTGACAGCGATGGGAGTGACCTTGTTTTATTCAGCAGGAAATGCTCTATAAAATATGTGTTTTCATAAATAAAAGTTTACTGCTCCTTTAAAATCTCTTACTTTTGTGTTATTCTAAAGTTATGAAGTGGAGAAGGATCCCCTACCCACCCCTTCTGGCCGCCTCCCACTGAATGGCTAGTGGTGTCATGTGACCCGACGACTGCAGCAAGGGACAAAGTTCAGTAAGTATAAGGAAATTCCTGCCCCAACTTGATGAAGGAGGACAGGATTTCCCTTTGCTTACTGACGTTTGTCCCTCACCGCATCCATCCAGCCCTCAGAGAGCTGCAGCAGTGACGTATACAGAAGTGGTGGGCGGCGGATCCTTCTCCACTTCATAACTTTAGAACAATGCAAAAGTAAGAGTTTTTAAACAGCGCAAAGTGTTTCTTGTAATCTAAAGAAGACTTGGATATATAAGTGTGTTTATGTCAGATCTCTCCCAGGTCTATGGGCCATATGTTCAAAGAAGTAGCGAAATAGCTTTTGTCGTTTGTAACGACTTTTCAAAGTACAATGTCTTTGGGATCATTAATATTTTCAGAGAGTGTCGGTTGTGATTGGAAATATGTAGTTTGTCCTGACTGAAATTGTCAAAACACACAGCAGCATATGTCTCTTGTAAGGCCTCTTTCACATGGTCGACAACTATCGCTCCTCCTGCTACAGATCTGGCACCCATGTCCTTTCACGCACCTCTCTCCTGCCAATCTGGACACAGGAGGGGCAATTGATGGGAGGCCCATGTGAATGTCTGATAATATTACTGGTTGCTTCCAGTAACGTTCATTGGAGGTTGTAAAGAGTATTACAGAATCCATCAGTGCTTGCATGCAAGGTCTGCAGGCGGCCCCATAGTCCTCCGTACACAACTTTACAGTAAACATGTAGTATGTTGGATTTTGATACATTCACGCAAATAGAAACAACACAGTACATTGCCTAATGGGCAACAGCACCCACATAACATCGATGTTGGTGTCCCCTGTGTGAAAGGGTTAAAAATTTCTTTGAGTTTTTTCCTGTTACCTTATCATCTACTTGACATTTTTATCTACTCTTTGTTAATTATTTGTAACATACACAATAGCTTTTTTCAGTTTTATCTTTTTTACCTACTATAGCCTTGAAAACCGTTACATGTGCTGCTAGCGCTGTATGAAGGATCTTATTCAAAAGTCACAAATAAAAATGCATGCAACGCATAAGCCTTGGTTCTCACAGGCCACTTGACTGTGCTGCATTGTGGCACCAATCAGGCCTCCAATGTAAACCTTACCCGTGAGGTCCCTGTGTACCCCAGATGATGTTGAAAAGGGGGTATTCCAGAGTATACCTGCCCCAAACACACACAGTAAGACCCATTTCACATGGTCAACAACTACAGCTCCTCCTGCTACATATCTGTCACCCGAGTGCTTTCACTCACCTCTCTCCTCCATTCCGCAGCCAATCCGGACACAGGAGAGGCTGTCCATCAATAACCATTGGCTGGTGTGTGAGCCGAAGATTATTGGTGGACTCCTACTTGGGCTGGCCATAGATTGGATGGTTGAGGTGAGCAATACAGTGATCCAATCATGGTGTGAACTATCTGCACCGTGGCCTCGTAGGCCATCTTGCACATCTTGCACATCAGCACTGCTAAATCTTTTCCTGCATTAAACATAGAAAAGTTTCCAAAAGCTGTATTTGAGCTGCATGATGCTAGGCAAAGTTGCCTGTGTGAACGGCCCAGTCTTAAAGGGACAGTAATGTTGCAACATAAAGTAAGCGTCGATTATTCGTCATATGTTTTGTACCATGCAGAGTGTTATTACAATTCTGTACATAGTGTACTTCATTTGTAATTACATTTAAAGTGTCCCCCTCTCGCTCCTTTTACATACGTAACGCTGCCTCTCCTCACAGCAGCAAGCTGGCCCAGATGGATCGCTAGGAGGGACAATCTTCTGTGAGCATAAAGAAAAACCTGCTTTCCTTCACCAAGGGCATGGTTTTCCTTATATTGTCAGCCAGGAGATTATCCATCACTTCAATCTGCCGGTCCGATGTCCAGATTTTAGATCTGAGGGGAGGCAGCTTAAAATATATAAAATGGGAGGGAGGGGGGACATGTTATAATTGAATTACAAATGAACTAGACAGCGTGAAAACTTGTAATAATGCTCTGCGTGGTACAAAATATATGATGTTGATCGAAGCTTACTTTGTGTAGCAACATTACTATAGCTTTAAAGGGATAGTAATGTTTCACCATTAAAGGGGAACTACCACCCCGCAAAAACCTAACCTGTATTGATTCTTCATTTGGCGACTAGCTGCTTAGTAGCGCTAGTCGCCAGAAATATTACCCGGTACTGAAGATTTTGTCCTTTTTCTGTCTGTCACTGGAACAGGAAGCACGGACACCTCGTCCCAGTGACGTCCGTGTGCCTACGCTGTCAGTCCCTTTTGAGCCGGCCGGCTGCCCCGCAACCGGCTGGCAGTGGCACGTATAACAGACTCTTTAGCTAGTCTCTTATAAGTACACGGTTCTGAAATATTCATTATTCTTTGGAGACTGACTGCCGGGCTTCTTGCTTCAGATCCACCTGCACCATCAGTCCCTTCCGGTGCCTAGAGGAGACTGGGACGGACAGCGCAGGTGCGCAGACGTCTCTAAGACAAGATGTCTGCGTGCAAGCCTCGCTTCCGGTCTCTGAAGAACAAGGATTACTTCAGAACCGGGTACTTATGAGAGATAATAGCACTATTATGAAGCTAGTTGCCATACGCCTCATTATTGGAGGGCGACTTTATAGAGTGCGAAAGTTCCTCTTTAATGTGTCTTTTAACACCTTGAATGCCAGACAGGTCTACAACTTTCTCAGGTTTGAAGACTTTAGAAACACGTTTGCAAGTAATTCTAGTTCACCACATTTTAGTGCACAGGAGCAGGAATATCACATTCACAGTGGAACAGCAACACAAAAAATCTAAGTATCTAATGTTAACTCCGCACCCTCCAGCGATTTACACTCCGCTCTAGTGATGCGTCTGTTGTCAGCCGAGTTCCTTTGGTGCAGATCCCCAGTGGCTGCTCTTATAAATGTAACCTCCCTACGGAGCCTTTACTTCAGTAATTGTTGCCACTGGCTTCTCCTCGTTTGTGTTCATTTGCCTGTTTCCAAAGAGGTTGTCGCTTTTAAAGGAGCAGTAAACTTTTTTTTATGAAAACACATTTTTATAGAGCTTTTCCAGCTGAATAAAACAAGGTAACACCCACTGCTGTCAGATGTTCTATTCAAAATTTATAGCAGTTTAACCCCTTAAGGACCAGGGAATCCGCCCCGCGACCCGACTGAACGACCACAGAGCAATTTTTTTTATTGCTCCGTTGCATTCCGGATTCCCCGAATGGCATGCAGCCGCGGGGGGAGCCCGGAATTCGATGACGGTCATAGTACGTTATCGGTCGTTAAGTCAAATCGACCCTTGACATACTATGACCGTCAAGCGTCGTTAAGGGGTTAAATGACCAGGAAGTTAATTTACTGTGTTTACTTCCTGATAGTTCTAACTGACAGGAAGTGAATTTACTGTGTTTACTTCCTGATAGTTCTAACTGACAGGAAGTGACAGGCAGTTTCTATCACATTCTATGGAGAACTGTATGTCTCTGACTTTTCTGACTTTCCTCTCCATTAGAATCTAACAGGAAATCTAATTAGAACTTGACCACTAGAGGGCACTGCTAATATAAAAAAACTGGGTTTAAACTGTAATAACTCTGGAAATATAAATCTCTCGGTGGTGGGAGTACCCTTATTTTACTCAGTAGGAAAATCCTTACGATATATATTTTTTCATAAAAAAATAGTTTACTGCTCCTTTAATTTGCAGCCTGGATGTTCAAGTAACTTAAAGGGGAAGTAACGCCTACTAATAAAAACCACACCTCCCAACATTCTAAATGGCCGTAGAGGGACCCTTGTGTTTTAGGTGGTGTTGCTGGTGCTGCGTACCTCTCTGTCAGTCAGAGGGTTAAGTTTGGCCTGGAACAGAACTAATTAGTTTAATGGGAAGGGAAACGCATTAATTGTCGTGGTGTGCCACCAAAACATGAAACCCCAAAAAGAAAATTCTGGATGTATGGTAACCCTAAAATATATGTGATAAATATCACTATTTTCCCTAATGTGATTGTAGCTCAGATTCAGACAAGAGTCTATTCATTTTTATGACGGGATGCAAGGTGAAAATTGTCTGGAAGTAAAGACAATTTAGAGCAATTACCTCTAGAAGAACAAGATGTCAAATCTCTCAGCAAGAATGAGTTATTATCACCAAACCTTCCCAGAATCCTCAGCTTCAGCTCAGATCTGTGTGACGTTCTGTACCCTCATTTCAAGGCTGGCAGAAATGAAGACCAAGCTGCTAGGTATTTCCTTATAGAAATCAAAGTAATTAACTGGTGGCACAGCAAGTTCCGGATCTTACTGTCACATAATTACACTAATAAGCTATTTAGTGACAAGCTAGATATAATACGTAACCCATTTTTGTAATCTTAAAGTTGACACGTCACTATGGTTTGTTAATCTTTAAATTATAGAACACTTAATATGAAGAAAATATATATTGTAGGGTTTACCCTCCTAAGTAAACCAAGGGTACGCCTACTGTTGAGAGGTGTTGTATTGAAAAGTTATTGCAGCTCAGACTTCAATCTTTTAGGTGCAGTATCTCAGTGGCCTGAAATGTTAAAGTGGTGCTGTTGCTACACCATCCTATGAACAGCTCTGTTCAAGTTGACCATAGATCTCCACAGTATTGTGTAACAACAGCGCCACTGTAAAGTTATAACTTAAAATGGTGAGACACTAGGCTGAATACCTAACCCATGTTTGTTATCACTATAATTTTAACCCCTGGAGCATACCTGGGAACTTTGTCTTCTTGAGCCCCCAGACAGAGCTCATGTGATGCTACTGGGGGATGTAAATGATGCAGTTTGAGTCACAAAGGGGTGGGTATTAACAGCTGTGTCATAAAGTGCGTGGGAAGTGGGAGGAATAGGGTGGAAAGGAGGAGAAGTGGGAGGGATTGGGAGGAACAGGGTGGGAAGGAGGAGAAGTGGGTGGGAAGTGGAAGGAACAGGGTGGGAAGGAGGAGAAGTGGGAGGGATTGGGAGGAACAGGGTGGGAAGTGGAAGGAACAGGGTGGGAAGGAGGAGAAGTGGGAGGGATTGGGAGGAACAGGGCAGAAAGGAGGAGAAGTGGGAGGGAAGTGGAAGGAACAGGGTGGGAAGGAGGAGAAGTGGGAGGGAAGTGGAAGGATCAGGGTGGGAAGGAGGAGAAGTGGGAGGAACAGGGTGGGAAGGAGGAGAATTGGGAGGGATTGGAAGGAACAGGGCAGAAAGGAGGAGAAGTGGGAGGGAAGTGGAAGAAACAGGGTAGGAAGGAGGAGAAGTGGGTGGGAAGTGGGAGGAGCAGGGTGGGAATGAGGAAAAGTGGGAGGAGCAGGGTGAGAAGGAGGAGAAGTGGGAGGGAAGTGGAAGGAACAGGGTGGGAAGGAGGAGAAGTGGGAGGGAAGTGGAAGGAACAGGGTGGGAAGGAGGAGAAGTGGGTGGGAAGTGGGAGGAGCAGGGTGGGAAGGAGGAGAAGTGGGAGGAACAGGGTGGGAAGGAGGAGAATTGGGAGGGATTGGAAGGAACAGGGCAGAAAGGAGGAGAAGTGGGAGGGAAGTGGAAGGAACAGAGTGGGAAGGAGGAGAAGTGGGTGGGAAGTGGGAGGAGCAGGGTGGGAATGAGGAAAAGTGGGAGGAGCAGGGTGAGAAGGAGGAGAAGTGGGAGGGAAGTGGAAGGAACAGGGTGGGAAGGAGGAGAAGTGGGTGGGAAGTGGGAGGAGCAGGGTGGGAAGGAGGAGAAGTGGGAGGAACAGGGTGGGAAGGAGGAGAAGTGGGCAGGAAGTGGGAGGAACAGGGTGGAAAGGAGGAGAAGTGGGAGGGAAGTGGAAGGAACAGGGTGGGAAGTGGGAGGAGCAGGGTGGGAAGAAGGAGAATTGGGAGGGATTGGAAGGAACAGGGGAGAAAGGAGGAGAAGTGGGAGGGAAGTGGAAGGAACAGGGTGGGAAGGAGGAGAAGTGGGTGGGAAGTGGGAGGAGCAGGGTGGGAATGAGGAAAAGTGGGAGGAGCAGGGTGGGAAGGAGGAGAAGTGGGAGGAACAGGGTGAGAAGGAGGAGAAGTGGGAGGGAAGTAGAAGGAACAGGGTGGGAAGGAGGAGAAGTGGGTGGGAAGTGGGAGGAGCAGGGTGGGAAGGAGGAGAAGTGGGAGGGAAGTAGGAGGAGCAAGGTCGGAAGGAAGAGAAGTGGGAGGAACAGGGTGAGAAGGAGGAGAAGTGAGAGAAACAGGGATTCTGGGATGGCAGAGTGCATGCGGCGGCGGTACCGTCCCAGATTTCTATAACAGGACTGTCACTGGTCCTTATCACAAATCCGCTGGTCTTAAAAGAATAGTAAAAGTGTAATCATTGTACAATAAATAAATATCCCCTAAATTCTGATCGATTTAAATGGGATTTTAACACCTTGAATGTTAAAGAACTTTGCAATGCATTGGAGAACTCTCTAGCATTCTAGATTCTTGAAAATATTCATTTTAAAGACAAAATTAACAATTTTTAAGTGTAATATTCACCAAGCTATTTTTCATTCTTTATGACCCATTTTCAAACATGACGAATTTACTTCTGAAATTACGGTCCTTTTACCAGCAAATCATGATCCAACAATTTTTTCGTTATGACAACATTTTGAACGTTTCTCTCTCAGGGTGCTTGGTTGTATACCTAGGGGCATTAGTAGCAGAAAATGGGAAGTCGTCATGTCACTCTACAGATCTCTGGTTAGACCCAGGCCTGGACTGGCCATTGGGCATACCGGGCAATTGCCCAGTGGGCCGGTCCGGGCGTTTAAAAAAAAAAAAAAATTAATCATTAAACGAGTTTGGGCTGTCTTTCACTTTTTGAAAGATGGCCACCTCGTTACAAGTTTCCTGGTGGGTGGGCAATCAACGTGCAGCCGTGCGGTGCAACGCATGTGATTATAAGCTCCGCCCCCCCATGGGCTGCTCAGCCTTAAATTCCTGGGCCTAATTTTTGTCCCAGTTCGGACCTGGTTAGACTTCACCTAGAGCATTGTGTACAGTACTGGAGGCCCCATCTCCAGAAGGATATAGATACTGTAGAGAGAATTCAGAGAAGGGCTACTAAAATGGTGACTGGTTTACAGGAAAATATCAGGATAGACTAAAGGATCTGAACATGTATAGCTTGGAGGAGAGAAGAGAGAGAAGGGGATGTGATAGAAACATTAAGATACATGAAGGGATTCAACAAAGTGCAGGAGGGAAGTACATTGCAAAGGAGTAAAACTGTTAGGACAAGAGGCCATAGGCTAAAACTAGTGGGACACACGTTTAGACGTAATGTAAGAAAGATTTACTTCACTGAGAGGGTAGTAGATATGTGGAATACTCAACCAGCTGAAGTGGTAGAGTTTATTATAGTGAGGGAATGTAAGCTCGCATGGGATAGGCATAAGGCTGTCCCAAACATAAGACAAGACCAAGGACCAAATAAGGTTTGAGGTTTTTACAGTAGGAAAATGGGCAGACTAGATGGGTCAAACTTTTATGCGTCCCTATAGTGCAGTTGGTTTAGCCCAGAATTGTTCCATTTTGCCGTTATACATAATAGCCATTGTTGTTTTTGTTTTGTACAATGTTCTAGATCTGATTAAGACACAAGTGGCCTCCCGTTCCGCCCAGGATAGGGTGGTGTACCGAGCCTCTGCTCTGATAATGCGTCGGGGAAGGAAGACATCCTTGTTGGCCATCGCCCAGGCCTGCAATAAAACTGGCCTGGGTCCAGCCTACAGATCTTATCCTCCCAAAATCAGGGGCCATTGTGTGAGCAGGGATCGCACTTCTCAACAGGATCAGTGTACCATATGCACAAAACAAAAGTGGGACAATTCCACCAGCTGCACCATAGGGAACACATCAGTCCTCTGATTTAACCCCTCTGGATCTCAATAGGTTAAATGCGTAAGTTAACCACTTGAATACTAGATAGGAGTTCTAGTATGTAAGGCGTTGGTGACCCCATCTAGCATTTAACCCTTTGAGTGCCAGAGGGGTATGCAACGCATTGCAAAAGCAATGCGTTGCATACCCCTCTGGCACTCAAAGGGTTAAGGTGTTAAAACCCCATTTAGATCAATAGGAATTTTTATTTGTTCCCTGTTACGCAGTTATTTTGCTTAAGAATTGCTCCATTTTCTTTGTGTATGTGGGCCCATATATGTTCAATCACAAGCAGACTTATGGGGGAGGATGTACTAATAGGATTCTATTGTAAAATAATCTGGAATGATCGTTGTATGAACTGTACCTGCCTAAGTCATATCTACTAAGTACTTATGATGAAATTGTCCGCTGTGCCCCATTTGCACCAAGTGGAGGGCAGTGTGTGACTGTACGGGCGTTTCATGGTGTCCGTTCCGCTGCACTAACAAAGCATAGAGAAGATCGTCTAAAAATCATTCATTTTCCTGCACGTGCTAAAGGGCTGGCATTCTGGGCTTGTTCACATGAACTGTTTAAGAACCAGAGGGGTGCATAACCATACTAGGAACTTTCCAGATTTGCTCCAGAGACTCTGGTTTTTGCAGTGAATTACCGGGTCTCCTGGGACAGAGGCTGATTCTCCGGTGGTGGGGAGTTTCTTATGAATCTCTGCCCACTTCTCCTCCTTCCCACCTTGTTCCACCCACTTGTCCTCCTTCCCACCGTGTTCCTCCCAGTTCCTGCCCACTTCTCCTCCTTCCCATCCTGTTCCTTCCACTTCCTGCCCACTTCTCCTCCTTCCCATCCTGTTCCTTCCACTTCCTGACCACTTCTCCTCCTTCCCCACCCTGTTTCTCCCACTGCTCCTCCTTCCCCACCCTGTTCCTCCCACTTCCCATCCACTTCTCCTCCTTCCCAGCCTGTTCCTTCCACTTCCCACCCACTTCTCCTCCTTCTCCGCTCTGTTCCACCCACTCTCCTCTCACTTCTCCACCTACCCACTCTGTTCCTCCCTCTTCCTCCCACTTCTCCTCCTTCCCACCCTCTTTCTCCCACTTCCCACCCACCTCTTCTCCTCCCCACCCTGTTCCTCCCTCTTCTTCTCCTTGCCAACTGATTCATCCCAGTTTCCAACCTCTTCTGCTACTTCTCACACTCCACCCCACCCCTTTGTGACTCTAATTGCATCATTTAAATCCTCCCACTGGCACCACATGAATCCCGTGCGAGGACGATAGGAGAAAACGTTCCCCAATATGTGCATAACGCATTACGTAGAAATGCATTGAATGCCCTTCTGGTCATTAGGGGGTAAAAGTCATAACCCTTTGAGTTCCAGAGAGGTATCCAGTGCATTTTGTTTCAATGTGTTGGATATCTTTCTGGCACTCGAAGAAGAACCCTTTGCGTGTCAGAGGGGTGCGCAACACAGCACTCAGAGGGTTAAACATGAAGTCTGTGTGTGAGTGTGTGTGAATGTGTGTGTGTGTGTGAATATGTGTGTGTGCATGTGTGAGTTTGTGTGTGTGAATGTGACTCTGTGTGAATGTGTGTATGTGTGTGAGTGTGTGTATGTGTGTGTGAGTGTGTGTGAACGTGAGAGTGAGTATGTGTGTGAATATGTGTGAATATGTGTATGTGTGTGAGTGTGTGTGAATGTGAGTGTGTGAATCTGTGTATGTGTGTGTGTGTGAGTGTGTGTAACCTGTTACCTATAAACTATTACCTATATAGAACCGTTATATTATCTGTATTACTTACAGTTTCACATCTTATTGAATGGAATCATTCTTGTTATTAATATACCGCATTTTAGAATGGAAAGAAATCAATATTTTTTCCATTAAAATGTCAATTTCCTAGTACCAGATTTTTACCTGCATTACTCAATGGAGCTTGATATCAGTGAGTCTAGTATAATAAAGTAATTGCAGAACAATTTTATTTACCTGCTGTGCTTGTGATTAGAAGAAATCATTACTATTTTCCATTTCATGGGTGGTCAACCTGTTGCTCTACAGCCTCTGTTGGATTACAACTCCTATTATCATCATCATCTGGCATCAGAGGATAATGGGAACTTTAGTCCAGCTGCAAGAGAACCACAGGTTTCCATACTTGCTCTGCTTTGTCATTAAAAACATAGAATTTGACGGCAGATAAGAACCATTCGGCCCATCTAGTCTGCCCATTTTCCAACTGTAAAAACCTCAAACCTTTTTTGGTCCTTGGTCTTTTCTTATGCTAAGGACAGCCTTATGCCTATCCCATGCATGCTTAAATTCTGTCACTGTATTAACTTGTACCACTTCTGCAGGTAGGCTGTTCCACTTATCTACTACCCTCTCAGTGAAGAGCAGTTTTCCCCAGCCCCTCTCCTCAGGCCACTAATTTAGGATTGCCCTGCTTGAGTACTGAGGAGTTAATCAGGGTCTGCTTCACTTGATTAAGTCACATGTTCACAAGCAGGGACATCCTAACGAGATGGCCTTTAAAGGGGATCTATCACCCCTATACACGTTTGTCCAAAACGTTAATGTGTATATAGCGATTGGATTGAAAATGTTTTCATTTTAAAAAGAAGATTATTTTGCCCAAATTAACCCCTTGGCGTCCGCAGTCCTGGGAAGTAACCTTCCCTTAAGGACCACTTTGAAGATTCCCATGTGCCGACACACGTGACCTGTAACGCGTACCGGCACACCGCGCTGGGGACTGAGAGAGACCGCTCCAGTCTTGGAGTGGTCAATTTCACTCCCCGTTTTTACTTACAGCACTCCCGGAGGAGCGATGTAAGTAAAATGTACGTGATGTGCTATGACCGTCACCGGTCCTTAACGCAAAAAATGTGTGACGGTCATAGCACGTCACTCGGTCGTTAAGGGGTTAAACATCTAACGATTACCCTGCACCTTCCTTCCAGACAGACTGCGGTTAGCAGCTCTGTACCACAGTCTGTCACTCTTCCTGTGCTCCCCTCCCTCTATCCAGCCTCCTCCAATGACGGAGGCTTTCTGGAGAGGTCTCTGGCCAATGACGACAGTGTAGGAAGCAACTGTACTAAACAAACATTCAAAGATGACAAATACTGCTGCAAATTCTACTTCTACTTACTATGATTAACCCCTTAAGGACCAGCGGTCCTGGGACGTTTCCATCCCATAAGGACCACTTTGATCCTTGCCGACTCGCCGGTACACGTGACCTGTTGCGTGTATTGGCGCGCCGCTTCTGGGCCTAAGTGAGTCCGCTCCAGTCTTAGATTTTAAGCCCTGTTTGTACGTACAGCGCTCCCGGTGGAGCGCTCTAAGTAAAAAGTACGTGACGTACCATGACCGTCATCGGTCCTTAAGGGTATAAGGACCATGACAGTCATAGTACGTCATGTAGTCCTTAAGGGGTTAAAGAGACACTTACACCTATATACAAAGGTGTCCTTATGTTGTAGTACTCTCTAGCACTGATGGGGTTAAAAGTTCCATTTAAATCAAGCGGAATTTATATTTGTCCCGTATCGAGGAGTTAATTTACCCCAGAATTTCACCTCTCCACTTTTATACATAACATCATGGGGGGAGATGTACAATAACTAATGATTGAAGACAAACTCAGTAATGGGTTCAGTACGCTGTTTGCGCTAGACCATCAGTATAAATACATTTGCACCAGCTTCATACATGCCTGCTTAGCTTAACCCATTAAGGACCCAATGGTGGACCATCATGGCATCATGGGAAAACTTGTGTTAAGGACCCATGCCGGTCCTGGCACGTCATGGAATTCAGGGGTCCCCGTGAGGCTTCACGCTGTTCAAGGACTCCTAAATCCATTGGGCCAAATTAAAATAGAAAATGCCCGTGGTCTTTAACCCCTTAAAAATGGGGCCTAAAATTGACCGCTCCAAAACTGGAGCAATCTCTTATAGGCCCCAAAGCAGCGTGCCGATACACGCAACAGGTCACGTATACCGGCGTGTCGGCAAGGATCAAAGTGGGAAACGTCTCAGGGCCGCTGATCCTTAAGGGGTTAAGGTCAATTGAATAGGTCCATAAGTGGGATCTTCTAACAGTGTTCTACTTGTGAGTACAATTGATTTGAAATGGTTTTATGGCGGCTATTATAAACTACTTAGGCTTCCTCCTGTTCCTGTAATTTATAGCCTTATCTCAGTAAGGTGTGAACCCTTTGATAACATACTCATTATGATTGGGATAATGTGTGATCTCTGCTGAATTGTACTTCATCATTAACCCAGTATAATTTGCTAGGATGCGTTGCTCCCTGTCTGCGTAACAAGAACGGACACAGAGACAGATGCCTCCAGTGGTGGTGGAGGGAAACGCAGCGGTAGAGCGGCTCCAGGGATCACCACAATACTACCGCTGCCCCCCTCCCCCGCCGACATGCGCATGACCTACACCCTATCACGAGTGTTAAATGGATAGTAATACTTAAAATGTAAAAAAATATATGTTGTAGGGTTTATCCCCCTGAGTAAAACAAGAGTACTCCCACTGCTGAAAGGTGTTTCATTCAAAAGTTATTAATTTTCAAAGTTGAATTTTTTAGGTGCAATATCACAGTGGCCTAAAATTGTACAGTGGCACTGCTGCTACACCATCCTATGGACAGCTCTGGTCCAGGGACCATAAATCTCCATAGGATGGTGTAGCAACAGCTCCACCGTACAATTTCAGGCCACTGTGATATTGCACCTAAAAAAATTCAACTTTGAAAATTAATAACTTTTGAATGAAACACCTTTCAGCAGTGGGAGTACTCTTGTTTTACTCAGGGGGATAAACCCTACAACATATTTTTTTTTACATTTTAAGTATTACTATCCCTTTAACCTAGTGTGTGTGTATATATATATATATATATATATATATATAATTTTTTTTTTTTTTTCTTAAGGATCAGTAAACAAAGGTGATATTAAGATTCCTGTCCATTCCTTGTCTTAGGTCGCTTAACCCTTTGAGTGCCAGAGGGGTAACCACTCACAGGGTTCAAGTCGGCTTGTTACCTTGAATTCACTGTTGCATACTGAAAACTGCACATCCCTCCAACAATCAAAGGGTTAAAGTCACAAACCCTAATTGATTCTAGTTATTTAACAATGCATTCGTTAGTTTCCGCTGATGTCCAAGGTTTAAAACTATTTTACGTTTGCAACTGTCTGCTTTTTTTTATAGTAAGATATTGTCAGTATAGTAGCATGTCTGTTGTAAACAAACTGAATGTAAATCAGTCACTGCATGTTAAGGGTGCCTTGTCCAAAAAAGGCTTGAGAACCACGGAGTTAGACGGGGAGACAGGCTAAATCAAACATAGGAAAACTTTGGTATTCCATCTTTTGGGAACTACAAATTCCATCACTCCCCAACCAGCCTGTAGTCCCCACAACTAGACGTCCGACAACTGATTATACCTAGACGAACAATGTAGACAGAGAGACAGACAGATTAGATAGACATATTAGATATAGACAGATGAATGGAGAGACAGATTAGATAGACCATTTAGACCAGTGGTTCTCAATCTTTTTTTGCTCAGGGCACCCCTAACACATAATCTAGAACATTTGGGGCACCCCTAACATATTTAATGTACTTTATCAAGGGCACAATGAAGGGTACAATACATAAATATACAGTTATTATTAGGTCTTACAATCATAGTAACAAAACTAAACATATTGTGCATAACAATTTCTATTAATCTTTATTTAAAAGCCCATTTTTGTCAGTCTTCATAGAAAATGTGGGGCACCTTAAGATGATGTCCGTGGCACACCAAAGTGCCATGGCACCCTGGTTGAGAATCACTGATTTAGACAGACATGTAGATGGATGGATGGATAGACAGATTAGATAGACCATTTAGACAGACATGTAGATGGACGGATGGATAGACACAGATTAGATCTGTGTATGTGTAAAGCTCTTGGAAGAAGTGTAGCAGTCAGACATTGGACGTGCTTTACATCCCATGAAGATGCACTATTCCTGCTCAGTACAGCTGCAGGTCAGATGTCAGCGGAGGGCTTTTGGAAGGGCAAGGGGATCTGGGAGTATCTTTCCCTCCCGAGGATCCTGTTTCCTGCTCCCTGGCTGGAAATAGAGTTTGGGGACTTAATGAGGGACTTGCAGTCCTCCCTCAGGATACCTATCTGTGCCCTGCATACGGAATAACTTTTACACAGAGCTGCAAGAAATATTTCCCATAAACCTTTGGGAATGCAACAGTATCTCAGTCAAACCCCTTCGCTGCTTCCCCCTTATTGACAAAGGATCTGTCATTGCAGTCCTATAAGGTGATTAGTCTCCTTTATTTTTTTTAAACTCCAGTGTATTTTGCCTCTATCTAGATAGCCTTGCAATGCGATGAATACCCCTCTGGCATCAAACGGTTAAAGGGACAGTAAGTAACAATTATTAAAATTATATAAGCCAAAGAGCTTTGTCTGATAAGTAAAACGGGGGCATTTCCAGTGCTGTGAGATGATTCTTTCAATAGTTATTGCAAGCTAATTTACATTTTTCTGATAGTTTAACCCTTAATGACCAATGACGTTCCAGGACTGTCACGACGGTTGAGGCGTTAAGGACGGGGATGGTCGTGTCACATCATGTAATTTTGTGATCACAGTGCACCTACACGGCGTTCTGTGATCAATTTGCAGGCCGGGCAGAAAAAAAAAAGTGTGACCTGGACCGCTCAGTCTTTAAGGGGTTAAGTTCTAGATGTTTTACTGCTATGCGGTGTTGTCGTTATCAGACCCCTGTTTGGCGAGCCAGCAGACATGATCAGTCATGTGTGCCACCTCGCTGAATGAGATCAAAGTGGTCCTCAAAGGGATAGTAATACTTCGTTTTAACTTTATTTTAATTTGTGGGCATTAAAAAAAATGAAGAACGATATAAGTCTTATCTCTCAAACCTTTATGGTTTGAGAGATATTCACAAGCAAAGTTTACCCTCCCGCACCTTTTACCTAGTGTAAGCCATCTCTTCTCAGATGTGGAATCCAGTCCATAGACCAGACAGATAACAGCAGGGGACAATCTTCTTCCTATGAGAACAATGAAAGCCCTGCCCCCTTGACAAGTTTTTTAGGTTTTTCCCTTATCTTAATTGAAGATTGTCACTCTCTGCAATCTACCTGGGCACCTCCCTTCTGCTCTGGCTGAGCAGTGTTACATCAGTAAAAGGGGCGGGAGGGGGATACTTTGTCATTGAATTACTCTTGAACTACAACTCTGACAGAATTGAAATAACACTCTCCAAAGTCCAAATACTATGATGATTAATTAGAGCTGCTTTTATTATGAAACATTACTATCCCTTTAAAGGGACGCCACTCCCCAGGACCGTGGTTGTTAAGGGGTTGAAGGAGAACAAATACTAATAATAATCTCCACTTAACTTAATGTGGCTATAAAATCCTAATGGCCCCTATGAATTTTGCCCTTTTGTGCTTTTGTTCAAAAGATAACATCTCCAATCGGTCCTGAATGTCTTGTCTGAAGCAAGCAGAGTGCATGAGCAAACTTAACCCTTTAAAAAAGCAATGCGTTGCACACATCCTCTGGTCTTTAAAGGGACAGTAATGTTTCATAATAAAAGCAGCTCTAATTAATCATCATAGTATTTGGACTTTGGAGAGTGTTATTTCAATTCTGTCAGAGTTGTAGTTCAAGAGTAATTAAATGACAAAGTGTCCCCCTCCCGCCCCTTTTACTGATGTAACACTGCTCAGCCAGATCAGAAGGGAGGTGCCCAGGTAGACTGCAGAGAGGGACAATCTTCAATTAAGATAAGGGAAAAACCTGAAAAACTTGCCAAGGGGGGCAGGGCTAAAACGAAGTATTACTATCCCTTTAAAGGGTTAAGAACACCATGTGCTGTGAGCAGCATTTGAGATCTTGTGGTCCTGCTACCAACTGTCACGTCCGCCTCCAACGTCATGACACTAACCCTTTGAGTGCCAGTGAGGTATGCAGTGCATTGCTCTCTTAAAGCAAGGAGCAAGGGAAAAAGTCATAGGGACTATTATGAATTTCTAGCAATAGCAAGGTAGGAGAAGCTAGTTCCCCTTTAATATAAATAACCCACAGTGATGATATAAAGACCTTTTGTGCTCTGTGTAGCATTGTCTCTGCACTGCGTTGTGTACTGTAAATTTGTTTATAGTGTAAACCTAGCCTGGAGGCTGCACTGCATTCTCATTGTCCTACTGCATGTGTCAGCAACCTGTGGCTCTCCATCAGTTGTTGAACTACAAATTCCTTTAGCCAGCTGCTGGCTGGATGAGGATGATGGGAGTTGTAGTTCAGTGTCATTGGAAAGCCATAATTGCCCATCTCTGGAAAACTGAACATGATTAACTCTTTGAATGTCAGAGGGGTATGCAGCGCTATGCAGTGCATTGCAGAGCAATGCACTGTGTACCCCTCTGGCACTCAAAGAGTTAAGTAGTAACCAACTGAGGATGATGGGATTTGTATTTCAGTATCATTGGAAAGCCATAATTGCCCACCCCTGGTAAACCGAAGATGATGGAGTGATAACCAACTGAGGATTATGGGAGTTGTAGTCCATCATTAACTGCAGTGCCACAGGTTGCTCACTCTACAGCTACAGTGTGTCTGATCTGCTTGTGTGGTTTTAGGATTATTAATATAAAACTGATACACATTTCACCCCTTCTTCCTCCAGATCAGGTGTATTCAGACCCATACCTCCCCACATTTCAAATGGCTGAAGAGGGACACTTATGGATTAGGTGGTGTTGCTGGCAGTGCGGCCAAGAATGTTTAGGTTATTTCATGACCTATTGACACCTCTTTGTGTAACGGAATAAATGATGTAGGTAGGCTGAGCAGATCTCACCTTTAACCCCTTAGTGACCGGCCGCACACACACGCGGCCATCACTTAACGCCCCGGCTTAGAATTTTTTTTAAATTATTCGTGAGTCCCCGAACGGCGTGCACCCGCGCGGGGACCCGGACTTCCGGGACGTGCATGTACAGCCTCTGTCACTAAGTGACAGTTTTTGTGGTACGTACATTTACGTTCATTGTTGGGAAGGGGTTAACCAGGGACACATAGGAAATAGCCATTTTGCAGTACTTCACTGAAATCAATGCAGTCCTGCAGTATGCATTTCTCCTATGTGTCCCCGGTTAAAGGTGAGGTCTGGTCAGCCTAGATTTAGGGCAAGAGCAAAGTATTTTATTTACACAGACTAATTTATAAACACATATACTGACGTTTATACAAACATTAGTGTTAGTTGTATTGCTGTGGAGCAATGTGATTCACTTCTATACACCACACAGTCTGATCTCCTAAACACAGGGACACCGGGGTGATACACTTATATACACCACACAGTCTGATCTCCTAAACACAGGGACACCAGGGTGATACACTTCTATACACACCACACAGTCTGATCTCCTAAACACAGGGACACCAGGGTGATACACTTATATACACCACACAGTCTGATCTCCTAAACACAGGGACACCAGGATGATACACTTCTATACACACCACACAGTATGATCTCCTAAACACAGGGACACCAGGGTGATACACTTATATACACACCACACAGTCTGATCTCATAAACAAAGGGACACCAGGGTGATACACTTATATACACCACACAGTCTGATCTCCTAAACACAGGGACACCAGGGTGATACACTTATATACACACCACACAGTCTGATCTCATAAACACAGGGATACCAGGGTGATACACTTCTATACACACACCACACAGTCTGATCTCCTAAACACAGGGACACCAGGGTGGGAAAGAGGGACAGATGGATTTGGGTCTCAAAGAGAGAGACTGTCCCTCCTAAAGAGGGACACCTGTGAGGTATGGAAACCTAATATCTCCTAAAGAGGGACACTTGAGAGGTACGGACCCCTAATATCTCCTAAAGAGTGACACTTGGGAGGTATGGACCCCTAATATCTCCTAAAGAGGGACACTTGGGAGGGATGGACCCCTAATATCTCCTAAAGAGGGACATTTGGGAGGGATGGACCCCTAATATCTCCTAAAGAGGGACACTTGGAAAGGATGGACCCCTAATATCTCCTAAAGAGGGACATTTGGGAGGGATGGACCCCTAATATCTCCTAAAGAGGGACACTTGGAAAGGATGGACCCCTAATATCTCCTAAAGAGGGACACTTGGGAGGTACTGACCCCTAATATCTCCTAAAGAGGGACACTTGGGAGGTATGGACCCCTAATATCTCCTAAAAAGGGACACTTGGGAGGTACAGACCCCTAATATCTCCTAAAGAGGGACACTTGGGAGGTATGGACCCCTAATATCTCCTAAAGAGGGACACTTGGGAGGTATGGACCCATAATATCTCCTAAAGAGGGACACTTGGGAGGTATGGACCCCTATTATCTCATAAAGAGGGACACTTGGGAGGTATGGATCCCTAATATCTCCTAAAGAGGGACTCTTGGGACGTATGAAGACCTGTCCCTAAGTACCATATACAGTCTGTGCTTTAACCCTTTGAGTGCCAGAGAGCAATGCGTTGGATACATCTCTAGCACTCAGTGGAATAAAGGAACACATCCCAATAGTAAACACCCATCGGGCCTCTATTAATCAGTTCAGAGTGGATTACTTCTCCATAATTAATCTTTAATTAGTTCTGGATATAATGTAGAGGCAGCGGACGTGATTCTTTGTTGCATGATTAACCCACTGAGTGCAGAAGGGTGCACAGCGCATTGGTTTTCACTCAAAGAGTTAGTAAGCAGAACAGTCTGACACTCAAAGCGTTAATAAGCAAAGCAGTTTTTAAAGTGATAGGTCAGCTTTAAGGCGGAGGATTTGCTATTAGGTGTTTGTGTCCCTGGAGCCTCTTTTTAACCTTTTCATTGCCCGAGGCTTGTCAGACACACCGAAAAAGGGCAACAGTGAGAGTATCTTTGATAATGAGGCTCAGAGAGTAATATAGTGGTTGGGGCACTTTCCTTCACTCAGCCCTTAGTCCATATTAGGCCCAGGGATTAATGCAGTCCTAGCACAGGCTGAACCAGTTACCTGCCAGATCAGGACTGACTCATTGCTACATCTGCACTGAGAAACCTGAGCCCTGTGGTCTGGAATCTGGAACTCGTTAGCTGCGTCTGTTCAGGAAATGAGGGAGTTAAGATCATTGGCTCCAGGGGGCCTCTTAAATGAACCCTTTGAGTGCCAGAGGGGTGATGACTAGGCTGAAGGTAATAAGTGGTTTGGGGAGGGCAGGTGATTCTGGTGGGGGCTCGAGTTCAGCTGTAAATTTTTAGTGCTGTAGATGAATCCCCTTTCGATTACAGGAAACAGTCAATTGCTGGACCTGCAGCGGTTGGGAACTACACCTCCCATCATGCCTAGCCAGGCATCAGTCAGCTGGGATGTTGGAGTTGTAGTCCCAAACAGCAGCAGAACTGAGGATTGACTGCCCTTGCTGTGTTATGTATAGCCCATATTTTAACTCTTTGAGTGCCAGAACTGTATCCAGCGAATTGCAAGATGACTTTCCACATTTCTCCAGCATACAAAAGGTTAAATTGGAAGAAAAAGTGAAATCTTTAGGCTAGGGTGACCAGACCTCACCTTTAACCGGGGACACATATGGAAAATACATACTGCAGGGCTTGTTTGATTTCAATGGAATCCTGAAATATGCCTATTTCCTATGTACCCCCGGTTAAAGGTGAGGTCTGGTCAGCCTAGCCTAGCCAGGCAGGAGGGACAGTCCCTGTTTGACACCCAAATCCCTCTGCTCCTCTATTTAGGAGATCACACGGTGTGGTGTATATACAGTAGGCTGACCAGACCTCACCTTTAACCGGGGACACATAGGAAATAAGCATATTTCAGGAGTGCACCAAAATCAAAGCAGCCTGCAGTATGCATTTTTCATATGTGTCACTGGTTAAAGGTGAGGTCTGGTCAGCCTAATGTACAAGTGTATCAGATTGCTCCACATCAGTAAAACCCACGGTAATGTGGGTATAAACTTCTGTATATATCTGTTAAATTAGTCTGTGTAAAAAAATACTTTCATCTTCTTCTAAATCATTCACTTACAGAAAGAGTAACTTAACCATTTCAGTGCCAGAGGAGATGCAATGCATTGCTTACCCCCTGGCACTCAAAGGGTTAAAAATTCTCTACAATGGTCTGGCACTGTATAGCAGTGGTTCTCAATCTGTGCCCTCAGTGGCTATTAACAGGCCAGGATTTTAGAATTTCCTTTTAAGAGCACAGGTGAGTTAATCAATATGACTGAGCCTCTGATCAACACACTTGTGTTCTAGCAGTGAAATTCCTAAGTCCTGGCCTGTTAGTGGCCACTGAGGGCACAGGCTGAGAACCTCTGCTGTATAGTATACAGTCTGCATGTGTCTGTGTATAAGGACTGGCACTATACAGTATAGGAGGGACAGTCCCTGTTTGACACCCAAATCCCTCTGCTCCTCTATTTAGGAGATCACATTGTGTGGTGTATATACCAGTGTATCAGATTGCTCCACATCAATAAAACCCACAGTAATGTGGGAATAAACTTCTGTATATATCTGTTAAATTAGTCTGTGTAAAAAAAAATACTTTCATCTTCTTCTAAATCATTCACTTACAGAAAGAGTAACTTAACCATTTCAATGCCAGAGGGATGCAATGCATTGCTTACCCCTGGCACTCAAAGGGTTAAAAATTCTCTAAAATACACCACCAGCCACGCCCCGAGTAACACCACCGAAAACACAAGTGTCCCTCTTTGGCCATATGAAATGTTGGGAGGTATGTTACTTACACTGCTCACACTGTATGTATTTATGTTCTGATTTGCAGCTGTGTGTCACTGTTTGTGTTGTCAGTGCATGTGTGTGTATATGTGTGTGTTGCATGTGTCTCTGTCTATCACTGTGTGTACCTTTCTGACACGTACACCCTACGCTATAATTCACTATCATAACATTTATTAAAAAAAAAGAAACATTTCCTGCATAACATGACGGGCAACGCCGTCCCAAACTGCTAGTATTTGATAAAACAGGAGGTAACATTTATCTCCTGCATTTGAATCCAATCCTTAACCCCTTAAGGACCGGTGCACATATGCACGGCCAGCACTTGAGGACCACGGGGCTTTTTTTTTTTGGTAAAGTTCTGGTTCAGGGCTTCCGGAGCGGCATGCCAGGAGCCCTGAACTCCATGCCGTGCCAGGACCATCACTGGTCCTTAAGTGCCGGACTGCCTTGACGGCCCTGGCACATCAATGGTCCTTAAGGGGTTAACCTTTTAAATGCTACCAAGGTCTACGTTTACATCAGTAAGAGTTGTTATTTGTCCAATATACTGGTTTGGTTGCACCACTTTGACCACAATTATCCAAATTTTCCAAATGCAAGATCCGTGTTCTGATGTTTGCTGTGCTCAGTGAAACGGTAGCGTAAAATGATTTGTGTCTTTGAGTGCACTCAAAGGTTTAAATCATGGGTGTACAACTACATGGGTGTAAAACTGATTACAGAGCAATGTGTTGCACATTCCCATGGCACTTAAAGGGTTGATTCACAAAGAAGTGTGGGGAAAAAAAAGAATTGTATTGGTATATAGGAAAATCAATGAGAGCGATAGAGAGTGCAAGAGTTTGATCTATATTTGCATGAAGCCACCTTGCACTAGTAAAGTCATCATTCCGGCCAGGCCTGTTATTCTCTCAGTCACATCTATGTCATTAGATCCTGGGCTGAGAAATGTACTACTCATAAAAGCTTTTTGATAAACATTCCTAGTCTGATTTATAATGACACATTGGAGTAATCCAACTGCACCAATTCCTGTTGACCCAAATGTGACATTTACAGATTTTAACAGATTCCTACCCTGTGCAGTGAACTGATACATTAACTAAAACTGATTCCTGTCCTGTGCAGTGGACTGATACATTAACTAAAACACATTCCTGTCCTGTGCAGTGGACTGATACATTAACTAAAACTGATTCCTGTCCTGTGCAGTGGACTGATACATTAACTAAAACCGAATCTGTCCTGTGCAGTGGACTGATACATTAACTAAAACCAATTCCTGTCCTGTGCAGTGGACTGATACATTAACTAAACCAATTCCTGTCCTGTGCAGTGGACTGATACATTAAGTAAAACAGATTCCTGTCCTGTGCAGTGGACAGCAGACTGATACATTAATTAAAACTGATTCCTGTCCTGTGCAGTGGACTGATACATTAACTAAAACACATTCCTGTCCTGTGCAGTGGACTGATACATTAACTAAAACTGATTCCTGTCCTGTGCAGTGGACTGATACATTAACTAAAACCGAATCCTGTCCTGTGCAGTGGACTGATACATTAACTAAAACCAATTCCTGTCCTGTGCAGTGGACTGATACATTAACTAAAACCAATTCCTGTCCTGTGCAGTGGACTGATACATTAAGTAAAAACGATTCCTGTCCTGTGCAGTGGGCTGATACATTAACTAAAACCGATTCCTGTCCTGTGCAGTGGACTGATACATTAACTAAAACCGATTCCTGTCCTGCGCAGTGGACTGATACATTAACTAAAACCGATTCCTGTCCTGTGCAGTGGACTGATACATTAACTAAAACTGATTCCTGTCCTGCGCAGTGAACTGATACATTAACTAAAACCGATTCCTGTCCTGTGCAGTGGACTGATACATTAACTAAAACAGATTCCTACCCTGTGCAGTGGACTGATACATTAAGTAAAACAGATTCCTGTCCTGTGCAGTGGACTGATACATTAAGTAAAACCGATTCCTGTCCTGTGCAGTGGACTGATACATTAAGTAAAACAGATTCCTGTCCTGTGCAGTGGACTGATACATTAACTAAAACCGATTCTACCCTGTGCAGTGGACTGATACATTAACTAAAACCGATTCCTGTCCTGTGCAGTGGACTGATACATTAACTAAACTGATTCCTGTCCTGTGCAGTGGACTGATACATTAACTAAAACCGATTCCTGTCCTGCGCAGTGGACTGATACATTAACTAAAACCGATTCCTGTCCTGTGCAGTGGACTGATACATTAACTAAAACCGATTCCTGTCCTGTGCAGTGGACTGATACATTAAGTAAAACCGATTCCTGTCCTGCGCAGTGGACTGATACATTAACTAAAACCGATTCCTGTCCTGCGCAGTGGACTGATACATTAACTAAAACTGATTCCTGTCCTGTGCAGTGGACTGATACATTAAATAAAACCGATTCCTGTCCTGCGCAGTGGACTGATACATTAACTAAAACCAATTCCTGTCCTGCGCAGTGGACTGATACATTAACTAAAACTGATTCCTGTCCTGTGCAGTGGACTGATACATTAACTATAACCGATTCCTGTCCTGCGCAGTGGACTGATACATTAACTAAAACCGATTCCTGTCCTGCGCAGTGGACTGATACATTAAGAGAACTGCGCCAGTTGTTATGATTAAATCAGTCTTGGAGAAGGGCATGTTGATCGTTAGTAAATACCATCCTTAGTCATGTCAGGAAACAGTCTGTATTCATGGTAGTAACACTTTTTAACCCTTTGTATGCTTGAGACGTCTCCATCATATTGCAGAAGTAATCAGTAGAGATGTTTTTAGCATCCCAATAGGTTACGGGGTCACAGCGAGATTATTATACAGAGACATTGTTGATAGCCCTAAGGAAACATAATCTCCCCTCTGTCACAGGAAGGCTTGATCAGTACAAGTGATGCGCATTTAGTTTATAATCAGGATTATTGCTTTGTGCACAGATTTAGTGGTGGATATGTGGTCCTTCCTCCTGTGTAAAAAGCTGCCTTTCTTTGCGGCTTTACAGGTTGCAAAGGGTCATGATTGGGACTATTCCTCGTTTGCTGCTTGGTTAACTGCTGACATTTAATCTCCTTTCCTGGGGCTTTGTAATCGCAGTGTGGGAATGTAATAACAGAGAGAGAGCTGCACACACTGGGCCATGTCCATTTCCTTATTATCTGTAAAACCTAACAACCCCTACTTACGTTACTATGGCCCTCGTGAATGTTTCCCTTACTCCTCAATTCAGAAGCTTCCACCTTCAGTCAGTACTGGACGTCACGTTATGGGGGGCGGACATGACAGTTGATAACAGGACACAAACTCCACCACACATGGGATTCTTAATCATTTAAAGCGGAACTACCATGTCACAAAACGTTTAGCTTAACTAAGTCCCCTTCTGTCGACTAGCTGCTTAGTAGCGCTAGTCGCCAGAATTATTACCTGATTTAATATAATAATAATAATCCTTTATTTATATAGCGCACACAGATTACGCATCACTTTACACTCATGTTGGTCCTGTCCCCATTGGGGCTCACAATCTAAATTCACCTATCAGTATGTTTTTGGAGTGTGGGAGGAAACCGGAGTACCCGGAGGAAACCCACGCAAACACAGTGAGAACATACAAACTCATTGCAGATGTTGTCCTTGGTGGGATTTGAACCAGGACCCCAGCGCTGCAAGGCAACAGTGCTACCCACTGAGCCACTGTGGGTAATAAAGCATAGAGATATGCTTTATTCCCCAGCTGTCAGTAGCACGACAAGATGTCCGCGCGCCTGCGCTGTCAGTCCCAGCTGGGTCTAGGAGGCGTTGCTAGGAGCCATTCGGCTCCGGCTGGACTAACAGCGCAGGCTCGCGGACGTCATTCTGGCAAGATGTCCGCGCTCCGTGCTACTGACAGCTGGGGAATAAAGCATATATCTATTAAATCAGGTAATAATGCTGGAGACTAGCGCTACTAAGCAGCTAGTCGCCAGAAGGGGACTTAGTTAAGCTAAACATTTTGTGACATGGTAGTTCTGCTTTAAATTTTAGTGGGATGCACAATGCATTGATTTTAAATGTGTTTCTCACTACTCTGGTCTCTAAAGTGTTAAGTGGGCTTGTGTGAAAAAAAACTGCTAGTAACGGTCATGTCTGCCATAATGGACGTGACATCTAGGCTTGCTTAACCATTTGAGTGCCAGAGAGGTGTGCAGCGCATTGCTGATGACGTGTACCAGGGCTCCGAATGGGGACCTGAGAGAAGCCTCTCCGGTCTTGAAGCGATCAATTTCAGACCCCTCTAATGCTTACAGCGGCAGTGCAAAATCGCTGTAAGCAAAAATACATGACGTGCCAGGACCCTCACCGACCCTTTTGGCACGTTTACCGGTGACGGTCCTGACATGTCACTGGTCATTAAGGGGTTAAATCAACGCAGATATTTATTTGTCAGACTTTGTACAATTGGTTTGCAGCACATTTGGTTCAAGCGGAACTACCACCGCTAACAAACCTGTGCCCCAATAATTCCCCATCTGGCGACTAGTTGCTCAGTAGCGCTAGTCACCAGAATTATTACCTCGTTGAGGAGAATTATCCATTGCTCCTGGGTTGACAGGCAGGAAACAGCGCAGACATCTTTCCATAGTGACGTCTGCGCTCTTGCTCTGTCAGTCCCAGCCGGCTCTAGGAGGAGTTGCTAGGATCCGTTTGGCACCAAAAGGACTGACAGCGCAGGCGCGAAGACGTCCCTATGGAAAGATGTCCGAATTCAGACCGTGGTCCTCTCTGCGCACCTTCCGTCTGAATTCGGAGCGCCCCTCTCCACATAAGCCGTGTCACTGGCAGTCTCTACTGCGCATGACTGCACTGCGACCGGCCGGCACTGTGGCCCGTGTACACTGGCTCTTCAACTAGTGTATTTAGAACATGGAATGGGCAACTTTTGACTCTCCTGGTGTGGTTGTACCACAGCTCCTATCATCTTCACCCAGCCTTTGGCTGGCCGAGAATTCTGAGTTGTAGTCCATCAGCTGCTGGAGAGCCACGTGTTTGCAGTTCCTTAACCCTCCGGCACTCAAAGGGTTAAGCTACCTATTGGATCTCGGCCCATAATTAGCCTAATATTATAGTCTCCCTTTATCGGTGACCATAAGTAGTGGGGGCTGAGTGAGAAGAAGGGTCTTAGATCACAGCTGTGTTTCTCTTTGTGTTGAGGCAGAATGTATAATCCGGCTTTATCCCAGAAGCCTGTGCGTCTGTGCAGCAGCATTCCCACACAGAGAGCCTTTTGTTGGTGTGATGCAGGACTGGGCGGGTGGGTGCAGGTTTAATGTAGACCTTTCACCTCCCGCAGGCTCTTGTGTGTCACCATTTGAACATGACCTTGTTGCCTACCCAAGCTACGTTACTAAATGGAGGCACAGATGTGAGTGGCAACAGGCTGTTAGTTTGATTTACTAAAGTGGGGTTACTATAAATCCAGATTATCCAGGACACGTTGTTCTTTTGGGAGTTTAACCCTTTAAGGATCATTTAATCCTAGTTTGGAAGCCTTCCTTGGTAGAGTTTGAGGTTCTAAGTGGAGACGCAATGAGGCATGATAAAGTCTCCAGGGCGATGCATTCTCCGGCCCTGTGTTGTTCTGTGGGACAGGCGTCCACGTGACAGAAAACCATAAGTGTGAGGGCTGTATTATTGTTTTCATTTATGGTCATATCTGGGAAATCTCAGGATCTGCCCAGGAGACTCTGAATTTAGAGTTCATTACTGGATCTCTGTTTGTCCTTTGGTGGTGAGTTTCTTCTCCTTCCCACCCTGTTCCTCCCACTTCCCTCCCACGTCTCCTCCTTCCCACCCTGTTCCTCCCACTTCCTCCCACGTCTCCTCCTTCCCACCCTGTTCCTCTCACTTCCCTCCCATTTCTTCTCCTTCCCACCCTGTTCCTCCCACTTCCACCCACTTCTCGTCCTTCTCACCCTGTTCTTCCCACTTCCCATTCACTTCACAACACAAGGACATCAAGCCCCACCCACCAAATTATGCCCTGCCCCATTTATGACACAAATCGCATCATTTACATCCCCCTGGTTAGCAGCACATGAACCCTCTCGGGGGGCTGCACGGGAGGAAGCTCTCAGGTATGCTAAAACATTCTGAACAAAACCCCTAGACTTTCCACCCACTTCCCACCCACTTATTTTTCTTACCACCCTGTTCCTTCCACTATCCCACCCAGTTCCTCCCACATTCTGCCCACTTCTCCTCCTTCCCACCCTGTTCCTTCCACCTTCGTCTCCTTCTTCTCACCCTGTTCCCTTGTCACCAGTCCTACGAAGCAGGTATGGTCCTGCAAGAGAGGGAGTGCTAGGGTGCGACGCTGGGGTACGGTGCTAGTAGTGCGGTGACTGTCTACGGCGAAACCTTGCTGAGGCGAGGGCTGTATAAAGGTGCTGGCCGCGAAGCCAGATGTCCGATCCCGGTTGAGCCGGGACCTAGACCAGGATGGTCCCGCCGTACACAGTACAATCTCCTGCGGGGGGAGCGCAGGCTAGGAAGCGATGGCTAGGGATCGTGGATGGAGTACGTGGGCCACTACGTAGCAATAACTCCCCAGAAACATAAATACTAAAGACACCCCAAAGTAATAGGTACAGACCTGTATGGATGGAGAGTCAGAAGGATCTCCCACCAGACTACTGTTAGCAGGATCAGACAAGCCAGGGATCAGCATGGAGAGGTCTGTGTGCAACCAGGAACTGTAAACAGCCAGCAGGGTCAAAGAAGTCAGGAGTGAGATTCACAATCAGAAGCCTGCAAGCAGGGTCAAACAAGCCAGGAGTCAGATACACAGAGAGAGCTCCAGAGAACCAGGAGACGAAGTAAGGCACCAGAACAGGACTGAGCACACTCAGAAACAGGTACCCAGACGATCAAGGAACACTGTGTCAGTGCACCGAGCATCTGGGAGTGTGCCTGGATATGGGCACCAACGAATGACATCACCATTACATGACGCGGCAAACCCGGAAGCGCCGGACCGCACCGAACAGCAGAGAAAGACGGAGAGAGGAGAGAGAAGCGGGCGAACGGCGTGACATCCCTCACCTACGTCTCCTCCTTCCCACCCTGTTCCTTGCACCTTCTGCCTATGTCTCCTCCTTCCCACTCTGTTCCGCCCACTTTCCAAGTACCATGCTGATAAGATCCGCCAACCAGATTAAGTCCCACCTCCTTCATGACACAACTCGCGTCATTTACATCCCCCCGGCCACAGCACATGAGCCCTATCCGGGAGCTCAAGTGGATAAATTCCCAGGTATGTCATTGATGATGAGGATGAAAGCTAATTAGTGCCTGTCAGTTATTCACAAATATGTATTAGTTTATTTATTAATTGATTGATTTGATCAAGTCAGTGACAGTATGTATTTAGCAGACAAATGTTCTTGATCTATACAGTACTGGCAGTCAGGGGATTAGGTCTTACTAGCCTACTAGTCATTCTGTGCTACATAAAAAATCTCATGTGGACCATACCCTCGGGTTAGGTAGGCCACATTTGGCCCACAGGCCACACATTGGACACCAATGGTCTATGGTGTGTACGCACTCAGATGTCTCCAGCCGTTAGCCATTCGTATTTGCTCTACAGATTAACGCTTTGAATACCAGGAAGTTGCACAATCATTTGTAAAGCAATGACTTGCATACCTTCTGATCTTTATATGATAAGTGTTTATTAGGTGTGTGTAAACTTCATTGAAATTGAACCTGAAAAACTGTCACTTTATTTATGGTGATAGTTCCCCTTTAATCTGCAGGTGTTCCTCCAGCTGAGCCTTGTGCCAACGCTTGCTTCGCAATGTTTTGGATACCCCTCCGGCACTCAAGTGGTTAAATCAGTGGAGACTTTAATTTTTTTCCCTTATGATGCATTAGCATTATTTCTTTGTGTGTGCATGTGGCCCTTTGTCCTTTAAAGGCCGGAGACGTTTGTTTTCCGTTGGTGGAGCCGCAGGACGTGCCTGAGATTTAGGAAGAATCACACCCCAGGAGTAAAATTTCCTTTACTGGGTTTATTTTTAGCACCTGACAAAAGCAGCACACAATGGGGCTTGATGCAATATCAGATTGGGATCTCGACCCTGGTTTATTTTAGGAACCTGTCCGCCTGTTAAATAAATGATATAACACAATCATAAAATAGCACTTATATTTGGCATGAAAGCAAAGCAAGGTGAAGGCAGCACAATCTAAAAAAAACATTATATGAACATTAGTCCTTAAAGGGATAATAATGTTTCATAATAAAAGCAGCTCTAATTAATCATCATAGTATTTGGACTTTGGAGAGTGTTACTTCAATACTGTCAGAGTTGTAGTTCAAGAGTAATTCAATGACAAAGTATGCCCCTCTTGCCTCTTTTACTGATGTAACACTGTTCAGCCAGAGCAGAAGGGAGGTGCCCAGGTAGACTGCAGAGAGGGACAATCTTCAATTAAGATAAGGGAAAAACCTGAAAAACTTGTCAAGGGGGGCAGGGCTTTCATTGTTCTCATAGGAAGAAGATTGTCCCCTGCTGTTATCTGTCTGGTCTATGGACTGGATTCCACATCTGAGAAGAGATAGATTACACTAGGTAAAAGGGGCGGAAGGGGGAAACTTTGCTTGTGAATATCTCTCAAACCATAAAGGTTTGAGAGATAAGACATATCGTTCTTCATGTTTTTTTAATGCCTACAAAACAAAATAAAGATCCCTTTAACTGAACACACATGCCTCCTAATATTAACCTGCCCCACACCCAATTTATCAAAATCTTAATGGCCACTTTTAATCAATTTTTCCTAGATTGAATCCTTAAATGACTCTTTCATTAGAACTGAATGTCATGTACACAGAGGCAGAGATGGGTTATTGTAGCAGATCTCCAAGACCACTACTCCCAGACTTATTTGGAAGCCTTCAGTAGGTGGGTTTAAAGGGATAGTAATACTTAAAGGGATAGTAATACTTAAATATTACTAATCCCCATATTGTAGCCATGTTAAAAAGAATTTAATTGTCCCCAGTGTCATCTCTCAAACCTTTATGATTTGAGAGATAACCGTACGCAATGTCCCCCCCCTCCCTTCCCCTTCCCTGAAGTCAGCATTGTACTGATTGCAGGGATATCCGATCTTATTTGCACCAGGCGGCTCTGCAGCAGAGCCGAGATCGCGTTAGTAAAAAATAATTATTTCACTGAAATGGTCTTCTACGTGTGCTTGCAAACCAGCACAAAACTTGTAAATAGAGATGCACCGATACCACTTTTTTTTAAGACCGAGTACGAGTACCGATACTTTTTTCAAGTACTCGCCGATACCAATTACCGATACTTTTTTTTGTGGTCATTTGCCAGTTTTCCAACTACTTAAAGCGCATATATATATATATATATATATATATATATATATATATATATATATATATGCTTTAGGTAACTTGGAAAACTGAAAATGACCTCAAAAAAAGTATTGGTGAGTACTTGAAATATATACACACACACACACATACATACATACATACATACATACACACACACACCACCTTTTGATTCTCCCCTTTTGCCTCTTTCTCCCCCTCTTGATTCCCACCTTTTACTTCATTCTCCCCTCTTGAGCCCCCTCCTTTTGCCTTGGCTTTTTCTCTCCCTTTTGATCCCCCTTTCTCCCCTCCTTGACTCTTGATCCACTCTTTTGCCTCTCTCGCTCTCTCCTGATCCCCCCTCCTTTTTGCCTCTTCTTGGTGCCCCTCCTTTTGTCTCCTGATCCTTCCTCCCTTTTGCCTCTTTCTCCCTCTTGACCTCCTCTCTGCCTCTTTCACCACCCGCTCAATGTCCCATCTTGCCTCCCTTACCCTCCTCTGCCGGGTGCTTGCTGTTCTCTCGCGAGCCCAGGCAGAAGTCAGCGTCGGAGCGTTGCCATGGTAACCCGCAGCAACACTCCGTCGCTACAGGAGGGAGAGAGGCGACTGGGGAGCATTGTGAGCAGCTCTCCGGTCTCCCTCTCTGCAGCACCTACCCTGACACAGGGTATCGGTGCTGGCATCGGCCGCATTTGCGCAAGTACAAGTACTCGTTCAAATGCTGTATCGGAACTGATACCGATACCAGTATCGGTATCGGTGCAACCCTACTTTTAAATTTATTGTCTCTCAAACCATAAAGGTTTGAGAGATGTGATTTGGGGCATTAACAAGCTTTTTTTAAGTTGTGTAAATGACCATTAGTAAAAGTAATGTATTACTATCCCTTTAAATATATATTGGTGCATTACATCACTGGAATACTTTTTATTTTATGTGATAGATCCACTTTAAAGTGATTGAAAAACTACTGATCAGTGTTTCAGTGTTCATGACACTTGGAATGACAGAGAGGCATTCGCTCGTTGCGTTGCAATGCGTTGGATACCTTTCTGGCATTCAAATGGTTAAGCATGAGGAGATGGACAATAGCAATCCGCAGACATATAGGGCAGTCCTGGGAAGGTGCGGAGAGGAGGGTTAAATCAAGATAGTAAGTGTATACTGTGGACAATGGGTCAGGATTGTCCCCATTCAGTGCCTTGCAATGAAATACAAAGAGGAAGAGCTTTTTCTTGATTCAGACAGGAGATAATGACCATTTCAACATTTTTTCACCTATAATATTATGAATTAAAATTAGTTTTATATTGCATTTTTTTTTTCTAATACTTCAAACTTTGCCTAGATTTACAATGCCAAGTGGACGTGTCACCTTGATTTTTTTTTTTTTTTAAACATATTTGAAAACTTAATTCAAAACTGCCTGTGTCATGTTAACCAAAAGTCCAGCAGGTAGATACTTTAGGAAATATTCACACTTTTATTTCTGGGGAAAGTGAAAGTCACCTGGAGCAGCACAGGGCTTCATCTATATAATAATTCGCTAGAGTGTTTGATAGAAGCAGTCATGCTCAGTAGAGACGGCCCATACGCACAGAATGCTGGAGGTGTAGGAATGCTGGGAGTTCTGTGCTGGGAGCATTCTGTGCTTTCGGGCAGTCTCAAAAGTGCGTGACTGCGTTGGAGGCAGTACGCAGAGCAGGACCGGCCTGTGATGTGCTACAAGATAATGTACATAATGCCCAAAGCCTTAGACTATCTTACAAAACAAAATGGCACTGCAGCTCCTGTTTGATGTCATGATCAAGGCTCAGATCTCTGTAGTGTTTAGAGCTCTGCCTGGAAGCCAATTCCTTGCAGCCCAACAGAGGCATCACTTCCTGTCACAACAGACAATGGGCAGTTCTGCTTCTAGTGTATAAGAACTCTGTGCTCTGGAGTCTTCATTCCGGGAATTTGTATTGTCCCAGAAGGGGGCTGCCTGGGACATGGGACACACATTAAAATCCGGACTGTCCTGGGAAATCCAGGATATATGGTCACCTTACCAAGAGATTACTTAACCACATCTCATCACGCCCCTCTGACACTCTGTGATAAATATATTCCTGTTCATCCAGTTCTAAGCTTGACGGTTCCTTTGGTGCAGTGAAGGCTTCTCTTGCTTTTTAAA
>CM074725.1:30266748-30289248 GCA_037306005.1 Rhinophrynus dorsalis
TAACCATAGCGGTTTGAGAGATATGTTTTTTTGCATTTAGCTCAGCTTTTTAAGCTCTTCTAAATGCAAAAATTTTTTTGGGGACATTACTAACACTTTAAGCCCTGGGAGGAAATCTTGGCTACAAGTTCTTTCCTCAAGAGTAGCCCACTAAGGCTTCTTCTTTAAACATGGTAATCTGAAGACAGAAGATCTGCAGGAAAGGTGAGCAACCCTTTGAGTGCTGCAGGTCCACACGTCCCACAGTTCCCCTCCGCACAGGGGTTTACCTTTGGAGTTCCTGTTGGACACTCCCGCACTCATTGGGTCTATCTGTATGTAGGTTTTCATGAAAAAAAAGTTTACTGCTCCTTTAATACATCTCCCCCGCCACTCAGTCTTTCAGTTCAGGAAAGCTGGATATTGGTGGATCCTGGTACATGCTGTGTAGGTGTGTACTTTATTAGCAATAGTTGGAGATAATGGCTGGTGTTCAATAGCTGCAGCCAAATGTATTTTGCTGCATTTTGTAATTTTTCTACTCCCTGTTTAAATCAAATAAAAATTCACTTCCAGGAGGACATAAATCTATACTGTTTCTTAATTTAACAAAAGACCTTACTTTGGTAGGTGCTGTTCATGCAGCAGTCCGTTATATCTCTATCTGTGATGTGCAACGTGTGCCCCTCCAGCTGCTGGCACACTACAATTCCCGTCATCGAATGATGCGAATTGTAGTGTGACAGCAGCTGGAAGGCCTGACGTTTATCCCTAAGCTATATACTATTGTTATTTGCTATTGATTTTTATTGTAGTACATTGCTAGGTGTTTCCGTTTACCGTCTGATAAAGACAAGTGACACATATGAACCATTCTGGACTAATGAAGCCTAATTGTTTGTTGTGACAAGGTGTGACCTAGAGCAGGGATTCTCTAACCTGGTCTTAGGCCTCCCCAGCTGTGCAGGATTTCAGGATCTCCTGTCATGGACACAGGCGAATCAGTCAGTGGTTCCGTCTTTCTGAGGGGTCTGCCTGAGTTAACTATATTTCCATGTGTTTAACCCCTTAAGGACCCATGAAGTGCCAGGACTGTCACAGCGGTTTTGCACTTAAAGGGGAACTATCACCCCAAATAAAGTCTAGCATCTAGCAATACGCTTAACAATCGTACTATTAGCCAGCATAATTACCGTGTTACTGAGAAATCCTACTCCTGAGACTGACGGCCAGGTAACATTGCTTTAGAGGCATCTGCGACCCTGCGCCATCAATCCCTTCTGGTACCTAAAGGTACCGTGCAACGCCTCCTAGAGGAGACTGGGACTGACAGCACAGGGGCACAGACATCTGTAAGCAAAGATGTCTGCACTGTTGCCTGGCCGTCAGTCTCCACACAAGTAGGATTTCTCACTGACACGGTAATTATGCTGGGTAATACTACTATTGTTAAATTAGTTTAAAATTTATTTTATTTTGTAGGCATTAAAAAAACATGAAGAATGATATATGTCTTATCTTTCAAACCTTTATGGTTTGAGAGATATTCACAAGCAAAGTTTCCCCTCCCGCCCCTTTTACCTAGTGTAAGCCATCTCTTCTCAGATGTGGAATCCGGTCCATAGACCAGACAGATAACAGCAGGGGACAATCTTCTTCCTATGAGAACAATGAAAGCCCTGCCCCCCTTGACAAGTTTTTTAATTGAAGATTGTCCCTCTCTGCAGTCTACCTGGGCACCTCCCTTCTGATCTGGCTGAGCAGTGTTACATCAGTAAAAGGGGCAGGAGGGGCATACTTTGTCATTGAATTACTCTTGAACTACAACTCTGACAGAATTGAAATAACACTCTCCAAAGTCCAAATACTATGATGATTAATTAGAGCTGCTTTTATTATGAAACATTACTATCCCTTGAAGCATATCACTACATACCTATTTGTTGGGGGGAGACTTTATTTGGGGTGATAGTTCCCCGTTAAGGACCAGTGACGGTCCTGGCACTCAAAGGGTTTTTCACTACTCAGACCTTTCACCTATTTCCATTTTGTTTGTTTTCCATCTCTTTTTCATTCATTTTCCAGAAGGCTATTGAATTTTCCATAGTTCCGGCCAATCAGATGCAAGTCAGATAAACCATGCTTATTCCTGCATAGGACTGTACAGAACCAGACTGTAACGCATCCAACAGCTGATTTACTAGCAAGAAATGGAATTCTGCAGCAAAGCAACTGCACAGCAGGGGACAAATGAGCATTCCTCAAATTGTGATAATTTAAAGGGATAGTAATACTTAATATGTAAAAAATATAGGTGTATCCCCTGAGTAAAACAAGGGCACTACCACTGCTGAGAGGTGTTTTATGCAAAAGTTTTTGCAGCCCAGACTTGAATTTTTTTAGGTGCAATATCACAGTGGCCTGAAATTGTACAGTGGCGCTGTTGTTACACCATGTTATGGACAGCTTTGGTCGGTTGACTATAAATCTCTATAGGATGGTGTAGCAACAGCGACACTGTACTGTGATACCGTGCCTAAAAATTAAAGTTTGTGCTGAAATAACTTTTGAATAAAGCACCTTTCAGTAGTGAGGATATACCCATAATATATATATATATATATATATATATATATATATATATATATATATATATAAATATATATATATTTAGGGTTTTTTTGTGTTGTTTTTATCCCTTTATACAGCTTTAACCCTTTGAGTGCTAGAGAGGTGTCCATTGCATTTCAAAGCAATTCAGTGGAGACTAGACCTGGCATTCGAAGGTTTAAAAGCATCACTTAGATCAGTGAAACAATGTGGTCCCCTTTACTGCAGTTGGTTTGTCCCAAAATTGTTCCATTTCTCTTAGTACATCAGCACCACCGTGTCCCCATCTGTGGGTGACATGCATTTGCTACATTAGGGCTGATTTGACCTGTGGCTCTCCAGCTGTAGCTTGACTATGACTCCCATCATCTTCAGGTGACCAACAGCCAGTGGAAGATAATGGTAATAGTAGCACAACAACAGCTGAAGGGCAGCTAAGGATTCTGGGTGTTGAAGTCTAACCAAAGACTGAGAATAGTTTAAGGATGGTGAAAAAGTTTAATACAACAATCTCTGAAGTATAATAAAGGATGCTGGAAATTGTAGTCAAACAACAACTGTACTAAAACTAAGAATGCTGAGTGTATACCAGTGATAGCTGGAGTATTGCTAAGGATGCTGGGAGTTGTAGTCCAGTAACAGCGACTTCACTATAGCATACGATGTGAGGAGTTGTAGTCCAGCTGCTGCTGAAGAGGCACGGGTTGCCTATTCCTAAGCTAGAAAAATAAGCAGCCTCTCTAGTTCTAAAATATTTATTCATTTCTTAATAAGTTGTTTCAACCCCTTAAAGGGATAGTAATACCTCAAGTAAACTTTAGCTCCAAGTATTAGTTAAAGGGATAGTAATACTTAAAATGTAAAAAAAAAAATATGTTGTAGGGTTTATCCACCTGAGTAAAACAAGAGTACTCCCACTGCTGAAAGGTGTTTCATTCAAAAGTTATTAATTTTCAAAGTTGAATTTTTTAGGTGCAATATCACAGTGGCCAGAAATTGTACAGTGGCGCTGTTGCTACACGATCCTATGGACAGCTCTGGTCCCGGGACCATAAATCTCCATAGGATGGTGTAGCAACAGCGCCACTGTACAATTTCAGGCCACTGTGATATTGCACCTAAACAATTCAACTTTGAAAATTAATAACTTTTGAATGAAACCCCTTTCAGCAGTGGGAGTACTCTTGTTTTACTCAGGGGGATAAACCCTACAACATATTTTTTTTTACATTGTAATTATTACTATCCCTTTAATTTTTTTAACATGTTGCCTTATAAATGGTTACTTATATGTTTGTAGATCAAACGCTATTCAAGAGGAAAGGATCCCCCTCCCACCCCTTCTGGCCTCCTCCCCTAAGATGTGGAATCCGGTCATGGGACTGGACGGATGCAGCGAGGGACAATCTTCACACAGTAAGGACGAAGGAGGGCAGGATTCTCCTTTTGCTTACTGAAGATTGTCCCTCGCTGTTCTCCATCCGGACCAGACAGAAAGGCAGCGTGACTCAGGGAAAGTGGCGGGAGGGGGATCTTTTCCTCTTGAGTAGAATTTGAACTACAAATCTGTAAGTAACTAACAACATGTTTACTTGAGCTATTACTATCACTTTAACCCCTTAGTGACTGGCCGCGTGTGCGTGCGGACGGCACTTAACGCCCGCAGAACATTTTTAAACATTTTTTAAAAAGAATCCTGAGTCCCCGAACGGCGTGCAGCCGTGAGGAGACCCGGATTTTCGGGACATATATGTATGTCCTCTGTCCACAAGGGACATCCGCTCGGGATGTGCATGTATGTCCTCGGGCGGTAAGTGGTTAAGGAGCAAACCGTGTACATTGCAAAGCAATCCATTGCATGCCTATGTGGTCTTCAAGGGATTTACAAACCTAATTGCCACAAAGAGTTGTTTTTTCCTAGATACATTGGTAATTTAAAACTCAATACAATAACGTAATATTCCATCCCCCATGATGAAATCTTGCGCTCATTTGTCAAGGGGGGCAGGGTTTTCCTTATATTTACTGAAGTTTGTCCCTTGCTGCAGCCGTTGAGTCTCACGACCTGATCTCAGATTCTGTGGGAGGCTGCCAGAAAGGGGCGGGTGGTGGATCTTCAGTCCTTCATAACTTTTGAATACAAAGAAGTAAACGCTTAGACACAGCGCAATCTGTTCCTTTTAATATACAGAAGACTTGGGTAACAAATTTTAAATAGACATAACTATCACTTTAAAGGGATAGTAATACTTCGTTTTAACTTTATTTTATTTTGTAGGCGTTAAAAAAACATGAAGAACAATACAAGTCTTAGCTCTCAAACATTTATTGTTTGAGAGATATTCACAAGCAAAGTTTCCCCTTTTACCTAGTGTAAGCCATCTCTTCTCAGATGTGGAATGCAGTCCATAGACCAGACAGATAACAGCAGGGGACAATCTTCTTCCTATGAGAACAATGGAATCCCTGCCCCCCTTGACAAGCTTTTTCAGGTTTTTCCCTTATCTTAATTGAAGATTGTCCCTCTCTGCAATCTACCTGGGCACCTCCCTTATGCTCTGGCTGAGCAGTGTTACATCAGTAAAAGGGGCGGGAAGGGGATACTTTGTCATTGAATTACTCTTGAAGTACGACTCTGACAGAATTGCAATAACACTCTCCAAAGTCCAAATACTATGATGATCAATTAGAGATACTTTTATTGTGAAACATTACTATCCCTTTAAGAGTTATTGCTGCTTATATAATCTTGACCTAAAGTATCATGACCCCTGCTTGTCACTGGAAGTCTGTGACCTGGCATTGCCTTCTTGTAAATTCTTTGTAAAAATAGACACTTTGACCCAACCCGCAGGTGTGACAGCTTTGTGATGTGTAACCTGTCATGTGTACAATACAGTACAATACACATTCTTGTTACACTTTAACTGTTTCATGCCAGAGGGGTCAATAATGAACTCTTGTGGAAAAGTGCCTTGTGCTGATGTTAAAATGAACCTGTCAATTTAAAGGGCAACTAACATAAAAAGTAAAAAAACACGTTTTAGAGTTCAGTCTATTTAATCTCCCCCGTGGGAGCAGCGGAATTATAAGCCTACAGCTGCCTAAAACATTTTGCCCCACCTACTGCAAGAATTGAATCTGTCAGTGGCAGCTTCTTTCCTATTTGCTCTGCTGATGGTTGTGACATCCCCTCAGCCAATAGGAATCATCAGCTGCCTCTCTGGAGCTCACAGCCCCAGCTCTGAGGGGGTAGAAGTCCAGGATAAACCGGCTGGACTGTAACGTTTTAACCCTTTTGCGTTGCGTACCCCTCTGGCACTCAAAGGGTTAATGTTGCTGCTGCCAAAGATGGAAATAGCTGCGGTTAACTAGTAAAAGACTGAAATAAAAACCTTTTAAAGACCAGAAAGCATTGCAGATTGATGCATTACACGCCCCTGTGGTCTTTACAGGGTTAATATATCTTAATTATTCTTTTTGTTTTTTTTATAGTAGTTGACCTTTAAAAAATTATTTGGATGGAAATGTTGGCTGTGAGTATGTGGTTAAAGAATCACTAATACCTTAATACATGTTGACTTTAACAGTGAAACTGTTTAACCCTTTCCTCTGCTTCATAGTTCTTTTTGATATATGAGTTTTCTATGCGGCCTTTTACTCCTAAATAAAACAAGAAGGACAGAAACATTTCTCTGACGCTGTGGGAATGCTGCCGTAGTGTAGGTAGTGGTTGGGGGTGGGTGGGGGAGTTGTGTAAGGAGGTGTTAGTAAGGGCTCCAATCAGGTTTTCACAGTGACGTGTTTCTTTCTAAATTGCGAAAGTCCAGAACTGGGAAAAAAATTGGATATCTTTCTCCATTGTGTGGTTGTCTGTCTTGCATAACCCTTTGAGTGCCAGAGAGATACCCAATGCCTCTGACACTTAAAGGGATAAATATCTAACACCGCCTAATAATAACCTGCCACATACCATACTATGGCAAGAAAATCCTAATGTCCCCTGTGAATTTGCTCATTTGCCATTGTTGAAGAGATAAAATCTTCACTCCGTCCTGGATTTTACAGTAATAAAGGCAGACAAGGCAGCAGTTTTTTCAAATGGAAGCAGACCAAGTATATGAGCATACTTAACCCTTAATCCTTCTCGTCCTTAAAGGCTTAAGATTGCCATTTGCAGTGAGCAGAGTTTGAGTCCCTGTGGGAAGAACAGGGTGAGAAGGACGAGAAGTGGGTGGGAAGTGAGAGGAACAGGGTGGGAAGGAGGAGAAATGGGAGGGAGGTGGGAGGAACAGGGTGGGAAGGAGGAGAAGTGGGAGGGAAGTAGGAAGAACAGGGTGGGAAGGAGGAGAAATTGGTGGGAAGTGGGAGGAACAGGGTGGGAAGGAGGAGAAATGGGTGGGAAGTGGGAGGAACAGGGTGGGAAGGAGGAGAAATAGGTGGGAAGTGAGGAAGGGTGGGAAGGAGGAGAAGTGGGAGGAACAGGCTGGGAAGGAGGAGAAGTGGGTGGGAAGTGGGAGGAAGAGGGTGGGGAAGGAGGAAAAGTGGGAGGAATAGGGTGAGTAGGAGGAGAAGTGGGAGGAACAGGGTGGGAAGGTAGAGAAGTGGGAGGAACAGGGTGGGGAGGAGGAGAAGTGGGAGGAACAGGGTGGGAAGGTAGAGAAGTGGGAGGAACAGGGTGGGGAGGAGGAGAAGTGGGTGGGAAGTGGGAGGAAGAGGGTGGGGAAGGAGGAAAAGTGGGAGGAATAGGGTGAGTAGGAGGAGAAGTGGGAGGAACAGGGTGGGAAGGTAGAGAAGTGGGAGGAACAGGGTGGGGAGGAGGAGAAGTGGGAGGAACAGGGTGGGAAGGTAGAGAAGTGGGAGGAATAGGGTGGGAAGGAGAAAAAGTGGGAGGAACAGGATGGGAAGGAGGAGAAGTGGGAGGAACAGGGTGAGGAGGAGGAGAAGTGGGCAGAGTTTCAGAAGAAACTCACCACTGCTGGAGAATCTGCCTCTGTCCCCGGAGACCTGGTGAATAACTGTAAAAAAACGGAGTCTCCAGGGCAGATCAGAAGAGTACCCAGGTGTGAGGGTTTTTTTTCCTTTACCAGAGGGGTGCCCGTTCATCACACTGTCATATTTGTGTGATTCCTTTGAAATACATAATGGTAAATTGTTGGTAAGTTCAAGCAGTGTCGGACCTTATAAGGCTGCAGGATGTGTCTACATACATTCCTATGCTTACTGGGATATATTTGTGGACCAGACATGGTTGGATTCTGTAGATCGGTATCTCAGTTACTGGGATGTGGACCAGACATGGCTGGATTCTGTAGATCAGTATCTCAGTTACTGGGATATATTTGTGGACCAGACATGGTTGGATTCTGTAGATCGGTATCTCAGTTACTGGGATATATTTGTGGACCAGACATGGTTGGATTCTGTAGATCGGTATCTCAGTTACTGGGATATATTTGTGGACCAGACATGGTTGGATTCTGTAGATCAGTATCTCAGTTACTGGGATATATTTGTGGACCAGACATGGTTGGATTCTGTAGATCGGTATCTCAGTTACTGGGATATATTTCTGGACCAGACATGGTTGGATTCTGTAGATCGGTATCTCAGTTACTGGGATATATTTGTGGACCAGACATGGTTGGATTCTGTAGATCGGTATCTCAGTTACTGGGATATATTTGTGGACCAGACATGGTTGGATTCTGTAGATCTGTATCTCCGTTACTGGGATATATTTGTGGACCAGACATGGTTGGATTCTGTAGATCTGTATCTCCGTTACTGGGATATATTTGTGGACCAGACATGGTTGGATTCTGTAGATCGGTATCTCAGTTACTGGGATATATTTGTGGACCAGACATGGTTGGATTCTGTAGATCGGTATCTCAGTTACTGGGATATATTTGTGGACCAGACATGGTTGGATTCTGTAGCTCGGTATCTCAGTTACTGGGATATATTTGTGGACCAGACATGGTTGGATTCTGTAGATCGGTATCTCAGTTACTGGGATATATTTGTGGACCAGACATGGCTGGATTCTGTAGATCGGTATCTCAGTTACTGGGATATATTTGTGGACCAGACATGGTTGGATTCTGTAGATCGGTATCTCAGTTACTGGGTCTCTCTCACCTGTCGTGCACAAATAGCTAGTTGTCTTCCAGGTGTGCCACACCCACAGGTTTGTTGAAATATCTGTTTTTACAAGGGATTTAACAAGAAGTGAGTGCCAGGTCACGTACTCCTAAGTGGGTTTCAAGACTATTACGCAAAGATTATGTAAAATGGAATTCAACTCTCCACACATCGAAGTTAAGTAATTGGAGCTTTAATTACTAAATAATAAAAAAAACCAAAATATGCTCTTGACAATTAGGCTTGTGTGCATAGAGCAGGGTGGGCAGTATGCAGTTCTTCAGCTGTTGCTGAGGATGATGGGAGTTGTAATCCAACTGCAAGAGGACCACATTTGTCCACCCCTTAACATGGGAGATCATGGACAAAATCTAATACAACACAGCACAGCTTCAGTTAAAGCTGCCATTGCTCTAACATGCAAACAAATACATCTGGTAGTTTAACCCTTTGAATGCCAGTGGGGTATGCAAGAACACCACTGGCATTCAGATGGTTAATTAGTTCAATGTTTTTTAAACTAGATTCTCTGAAGAAATTTCACAGAATAAGTATAAGTAAAAGCAGGCAGGGGAACAAGGCTGGGATATCATACAGTGTATGTGTGGTTCTGTGATGACCAGTGGACAGTAGAACAAGGCCGGGGTGTCAGACAGTGGGTTCTGTGACTACAGTGACAGTGGAACAAGGCCGGAGTGTCAGATGATGTATGTGTGGTTTTGTGACTACCAGTGGATAGTGGAACAAGGCTGGGATATCATACAGTGTATGGGTGTTTCTGTGATGACCAGTGGATAGTAGAACAAGGCCGGGGTGTCAGACAGTGTATTTATGGTTCTGTGACTACAGTGACAGCGGAACAAGGCCTGGGTGTCAGTTGATGTATGTGTGATTCTGTGACTACCAGTGGACAGTGGAACAAGGTGTGGGGGTATCAGAAAGTTTGTGTGTGGTTGTGTAACTACCAGCGGACAATGGAACAAGACTGGGGTCTCAGACAGTGTATGTTTGATTCTGTGACTGCCAGTGAACAGTGAAACAAGGTGTGGGGGTATCATAAAGTGTGTGTGTGTGTGTGTGTATGTGGTTGTGTGACTACCAGTGGACAGTGGAATGAGACTGGGGAGTTCAGGCAGTGTATGTGTGATTCTGTGACTACTAGGGTTGCCACCCAGCCGGTATTTTACCGGTAGGCCGGTAAAAAATTGGCTTCTGTCCAATGTTAAGTCTATGTAGGGAATGCCATGGCCGGTATTTTTTTGAAGAAAAGGTGGCAACTCTAGTGACTACCAGTGGATAATGGGAGAAGACTAGGGTCTCAGACACTATATGTGTGGTTCTGTGAGTACCAGTGGACAGTGGAACAAGGTCTGGTGTTATCAGGCAGTGTATGTGTGGTTGTGTGACTACCAGTGGACAGCGGAACAAGGCTGGGGTCTAGGGTTGCCACCTTTTCTTCAAAAAAATACCGGCCAAGGCATTCCCTCCATAGACTTAACACTGGACAGAAGCCAATTTTTTTACCAGCCTGCCGGTAAAATACCGGCTGGGTGGCAACCCTACTGGGGTCTCAGGCGGTGTATCTGCGGTTCTGTGACTACCGCTGTAAGGTCATTTATAACCTAGCTCCTTATAAAAATCATAATGACAATGATTTAAAATAAAATTACCTGTTAACTGTTTCCTGTTAAAGTTTAAACTAATAATTGCGTTTTCCAAATACGTTTGTTACCGATTCCGTTTTAACCCCTTGGATAATAGAAAGGTTTCAAAGGCATTGAGAAGCAATGTCTTTAACCCTTTGAGTGCCAGAGAAGTAACCAACGCATTGCTCTGCCTCTCTGTCACTCCAAAGGTTGAACCTTTGTAGCATGCAAGGGGTTAAACTTCTCATCAGGCTTCCACAAGAATGCCATTTTTGCTTATCTCTGTATTGGGACTTGGTATGGCCTGTTGGGTTGGCCTTGAGTTGAGGGATGGACTATAGTTAATTTCTTCTCTCCAGTCCTTCAAGAGATAGTAATACTTAAAATGTAAAAAAAAATATGTTGTAGGGTTTATCCCCCTGAGTAAAACAAGAGTACTTCCACTGCTGAAAGGTGTTTCATTCAAAAGTTATTAATTTTCAAAGTCAAATTTTTTAGGTGCAATATCACAGTGGCCTGAAATTTTACAGTGGCGCTGCTGCTACACCATCCTATGGAGATTTATGGTCCCGGGACCAGAGCTGTCCATAGGATCGTGTAGCAACAGCACCACTGTACAATTTCAGGTCACTGTGATATTGCACCTAAAAAATTCAACTTTGAAAATTAATAACTTTTGAATGAAACACCTTTCAGCAGTGGGAGTACTCTTGTTTTACTCAGGGGGATAAACCCTACAACATATTTTTTTTTTACATTTTTAGTATTACTATCCCTTTCAGTTCCTACCTTTACAATGATTAGCTGTGTTCTATTGTTACGCTGTAAACTTAAACTGCTAATCCAGAGCAATATAAATATTCTAAATGCAGTAGTGAAAAGAAGGGATGGGGATGGTAAAATTAGCATCAAAAAGGACTTTGACTTGTAGTTTTTCCAGGGAAATAAAAATGGATTGGTGCTTTAAAGGTAGAATTATAACTTAAAGGGTTAGTCATGTCTATACATTAACAAAGGTCATATTGCAGCTATTAGAAAATGAAACTGAACGACCCCAGTCCCATCTCTCAGACCTTTATGGTTTGAGAGATATAGAAGGCTAAAGTTTCCCGCCCCCTCCGCTTTCCCTGACGTCAGCTGTAAGCTGAGGGCAGGATATCCTGGTCCTGGGACAAGCAAGCGGCTCTTCAGTAGAGCCGAAATAGAGCAATGTAAATTGAAATACTTCATCGGAACGGTCTACAAAGTGTGCCTGCAAACCAGGCACACTTTGTAGACCATTCCAATGAAGTATTTCTTTTTACATTGCTCTATTTTGGTTCTGCTGAAGAGCCGACTCGAGTTGTCCGACTTGAATCTCCTGCTGTCAGCTTTACAGCTGACATCAGGGAAAGTGGAGGGAGCGGGGAGCTTTAGCCCAATATATCTCTCAAACCATAAAGGTATGAGAGATGGGACTGGGGTCATTAAGTGTAATATGTTGTTGGGTTTATCCCCCTGAGTACAACAAGAGTACTCCCACTGCTGAAAGGTGTTTCATTCAAAAGTTATTAATTTTCAAAGTTGAATTTTTTAGGTGCAATATCACAGTGGCCTAAAATTGTACAGTGGCGCTGTTGCTACATGATCCTATGGAGATTTATGGTCCCAGGTTGGGGATAAACCCAACAACATATTTTTTTACATTTTAAGTATTACTATCCCTTTAATAAAGTGTAAATAAGAATAATGTCTTGAATGTACAGATATCAGCAGAGAATTATATGGGTTCCCCAGTCCCCCAAGTATTAGGCCGAAACCTAAAGTTCACATGTGAGACAAAAAGACAAACCTGTGCTTCTCTATACAAGGTGCAAATATGTTCCCTGTATCAGGCATATATAATACTACTGTGTTAATAAATATGAGGATTTTGTTCCAAATATTTGGCCAAACCTTGTTGAGCTTGCCAACCCCTTCAAGGTACCTCACTATATGGCAAGTACCTACTCTAATCCTATATAATAATTCGCCAAGTTGTGTGTAACGCCCGACATGCGCAGTAGATACTGCTGCGCCTGCGGCCGTCACACGCAGTGGAGACTGCTCGCGCCGCGGCTGATGCAGAGCTGGGCGCTCCGAAGGAGCGTCCAGCTGTGTATCAGCCGAGGCGCGGGCAGTCTCCACCGCGTGTGGCTTCCCCTTGACCGGCTCCCAGAGGCTCTGTATCAGCCGAGGCGCGGGCAGTCTCCACTGTGTGACTGCCCCGCGACCGGCTCCCAGAGGCTCTGTATCAGCCGAGGCGCGGGCAGTCTCCACTGTGTGACTGCCCCGCGACCGGCTGCCTGAGGCCCTGTGGCCCGTGTAACGGGCTGTTCAACTAGTACACCTATAAAGCCCTATCAAATTTAATGCGGAACTACCATGTCACAAAATGTTAAGCTTAACTAAGTCCCCTTCTAGTGACTAGATGCTTAGTAGCGCTAGTCGTCAGAATTATTACCTGATTTAATAGATATATGCTTTATTCCCCAGCTGTCAGTAGCACGGAGCGCGGACATCTTGCCATAGTGACGTCCGTGCGACCAGGGCTGGATTTGTCATAAGGCAGAGTAGGCATCTGCCTACAGGCGCACCCCACAGAGGGGCGCCTGTCATTGGAAACTATTTTTTTATTTATTGCTATCATTTTTTTTTTTTTAAGTGACGAAACCCACCGCCCGCATGGTAAGGTCTGTGCTGAGAGACCTGTAGCTGCTGAGCTCCTCCGGCTTTTTAGTAATGCAGAGCGCTGGGAGATGACATCACCTCCATGACATCATCTCCCAGCGCTCTGCATTACTAAAGAGAAGAAGGCGTGGGAGCTCCAGCAGCTACAGGTCTGTGCAGAAGCACAGATCTCTCCTGCCAGTGGACCACCAGAGGGGTAGGAAACGGGTATGGGGGCAACATGGCGGCAATGTGGAGCTGATGGGGGCAATATGAAGGCAAGCTGGCGCTGATGGGGCAATATGGAGCTGATGGGGGCAATATGGAGCTGATGGGGGCAAGTTGGAGATGATGGGGACAATGTGGAGATGATGGAGGCAATGTGAGGGCAATATGGAGCTGATGGGGGCAAGTTGGAGCTGATGGGGCAATGTGGAGATGATGGAGGCAATGTGGGGGCAAGTTGGAGCTGATGGGGGCAATGTGGAGATGATGGAGGCAATGTGGGGGCAAGTTGGAGCTGATGGGGGCAATGTGGAGATGATGGAGGCAATGTGGGGGCAAGTTGGAGCTGATGGGGGCAATGTAAGGGCAAGTTGGAACTGATGGGGGCAATATTGAGCTGATGGTGGCAGTGTGAGCGCAATATGTAGATAGGGGGTAATGTGGAGGTTAGGAGAATTGTGGAGGTGTCCAGCAGAGATGGCCAGTGGGGGGTGCTTCACATTTCTGTGCCTACAGGCTCCTGAGATGTAAATCTGGCCCTGCGTGCGCCTGCGCTGTCAGTCCCTGCCGGGTCTAGGAGGAGTTGCTAGGAGCCGGCCGGCTCTGGCTGGGACTGACAGAGCAGGCAAAATGTGCCAACAGGGTGAGTAATACAATTGTTTTTTCTTACAGGTATAGCTTTCCTTAAAAAAAATGTAAAAATAAAAAAAAATAAAAAATAGGAAAAGGACCTTGAATTTTTTAAAATGTATAATAAAGAGAATTAGCACCTAATTGCCGCTCTGTCACTCATTAAGTCAGATTACGCTATTAAGGTTTAGACAGACCTTAACCGCTGCTTGTAACTGGGTAATAAAATGCTCTTTTACAAATCTTGCAGTTCCTGTTGTGGATATGCGTTGTTTATGCAGAGTTTCCATTATAATGTGAAGCCTGTTCCCTGTTGCATTCTATAGTTGCTTTACAATGCAGTCTGACATGAGGGCAGTTCTATGTGCCACATAATATGTCTTATATGTTCCCCATGTGTCATTAAAGGGATAGTAAACCCCCGAAAAACTTTTAAGTCAAATTATAGGAATAATAAAAACTTACTTAAAGGGATAGTAATACTTCGTTTCAGCTTTACTTTAGGCATTAAAAAAACATGACGAACGATATAAGTCTTATCTCTCAAACCTTTATGGTTTGAGAGATATTCACAAGCAAAGTTTCCCCTCCCGCCCCTTTTACCTAGTGTAAGTCATCTCTTCTCAGATGTGGAATCCAGCCCATAGACCAGACAGATAACAGAAGGGGATAATCTTCTTCCTATGAGAACAATGAAAGCCCTGCCCCCCTTGACAAGTTTTTCAGCTTTTTCCTTATCTTAATTGAAGATTGTCCCTCTCTGCAATCTACCTGGACACCTCCCTTCTGCTCTGGCTGAGCAGTGTTACATTAGTAAAAGGGGTGGGAGGGCGATACTTTGTCATTAAATTACTCTTGAACTACAAGTCTGACAGTATTGATATAACACTCTCCTAAGTTCAAGTACGATGATGATTAATTAGAGCTGCTTTTATTATGAAACATTACTATCCCTTTAACACCCTCATTCCCATCTCTCAAACCGTTATGGTTTGAGAGATATAATAAAATAAAGTCCTCCGGTCCCTCCCGTTTCTGCCTGACGAGCTGTAAAGCTGTCAGAGGCAGAATCCGGTCGCCCGACTGTAGGCAGCTCTTCAGGAGCGCTGTCATCTAGATATCTAACTATAATTACTTCATCGGTATGGTCTACAACGTGTGCCTGACTTGCAAGCGCACGTTGTAGACCATTCCAATGAAGTAATTTTACTTAAATATCTAGATGACATCACTCCTGAAGAACCGCCGTCTGGTCCTGGAAGCAGGATCTCATGACGTCCGCCATACAGCGGACGCATGAGAAGGGGGAGGGAGCGGAGGTCTTTATTTTCTTACATCTCTCAAACCATAATGGTTTGAGAGATGGGAATGAGGGTGTTAAGTATGTTTTTATTATTCCTATCATTTGGCTTAAAGTTTTTTTGGGGGGTTTACTATCCCTTTAACCCCATCCCTCCCGCTGACGTACATGTATGTCCTCACCGGATGTCCCAGGAGGACAGAGAACATACATGTACATCGCTAGAATGGCAAAAAAACAAAACAAAAACCCGTAGTCAAGTGCCGGCTGGGAGCGCACGCGGACGGTCACTAAAGGGTTAATACAGTTACTGTAACATGACAAAACAGGCAATTCATTCTTAACCCGTTGAGTACCAGATGGGTACACAGCGCATTCCGAGGCAAAACGGATAAGGTGGTCATGTCGCCATAATTTTTTTTTTTTTTTAGTTATTTTTAAGAAGATTCAAAAACTGACCATTGGCTGTCCTGATAAAGACTGATAAAGACTCTTATAGAGAGCTGAAGTGTTATCCTTCCTGTTCAATATGGAAGAGAAGATACAAAAAAAACTGAGTGTTCTATCCCTTCGCCCTGTGAATGGTTCACTCGTAAGGTGACCACATTTAAAGGGATAGTAATACTTTAAAATTACTAATCCCAATATTGTAGGAGTGAAAAAAAGAAATTATTTGCACCCAGTGATATCTCACAAACCTTTATGGTTTGAGAGATATTCACTCGCAAAGTTCCCCCCTCCCCTTTCCTGAAGTCAGTGTTGTATCTGACTGTAGGGGAAGCCTGTCGTACGACCGTCTGGCGGCTCTGCAGCTGAGCGGCGATCGCGTTAATAAAAAAAGAAGTGATTCACTTAAAAGGTCTTCTACGTGTGCTTGCAAACCAAGTACATGCAGAAGACCTTTTAAGTGAATGATTTCTTTTTTATTATCTCGTCTCTGCTGCAGAGCCTCCAGATGATCGTAGGACAGGCTTCCCCTGCAGTCAGCTACAACGCTGACTTCAGGAAAGGGGAGGGAGAGGGGAACTTTGCGTGTGAATATCTCTTAAACCATAAAGGGGCTAATAATTTCTTTTTTTTTTACTCCTAAAATATTGGGATTAGTAATTTTAAAGTATTACTATCCCTTTAAATTCTGCCATCCAGGCACACTGCAGTAAGAAGAGAACACCACAGAGTTGTAGACACTGAAGGGAGAACAAAAAAATAATCGGTGCCTGTGGTGGGGCTACAAGAAAATGGACATGAAGCCCAAAGCCTTAGATTAGCATTACAATACAACAGAATTGCACTGCAGCTCCTGATTCATGTCAGTATCAAGGTTCAGTTCTCTCTAGTGTTTAGCTCTCTGTCCGGAAGCCATTTTTCTGTAGCCCAGCAGAGACATCACTTTGTAACAGCAGTCTATGGGCCATTCTTCTTCTGAGTTCAGGAATCTTCATTCCAGGACACAGTTCTGTCCCAGAAGCGGGCTGCCTGGGACAAGGGACAAACATCCAGGACTATCCCGGGCAATCCGGGACATGTGGCACCCAAATCAGTCAGAGGCACCCAGGTATCTTGAATTGTTACAAAGCTTAGGTAACAGCGCTCCTAGGGACTCGCTAGAAGAGTCGAAGGTGCTCTTTACTAAACCAGGCACCTTCAACTCTCCTATCAAGTTCTTGTGAGTTCTGTTACATTTTTGCATATATAGATATGCCTGTTATAGATAGATATAAATATAATATAGGATCTCACTGACAACACCCACCCCTCAGCATAGTCGGCTTCACACATGACGTTAGTTTCACGAGGTTGACCACATTCCAAGATATGGATATCTCAGATGGAATGTTAATATGATATCTGTTATGATATGTAACTGGACGTTCTGCTGGACTGAGGGTAGCAGGGAAATAAACTTATCTCTAAAAGTGAGGCTGGCTGGGTCAGTTTTCTCTCTGAAATCTCACGTGTCTTGTCCTTTAGGAATTATTTACAGATAAGACCCGTTTTATTCAATTTCAAATGATCCGCAGGTTTCGCAGGGGAAAAAAAAAATCCTGGTTTAACCCCTCAAGGCATTCCAGGACAGTCATGCTGGTCCCGGCCATTAACCCTTTGAGTGCCAGAGGGGTACGCAATGCATTTGCGTGCCCCTCTGGCACTCAAAGGGTTATGGACCAGTATCAGTCCTGTCATGTCTTGGAATTCTGGGATGGCTCCGAGGTCCTTAACGGCCACCCACACTCTGGATTGGGCAGTCTTTAAGGGTTAAAGGGATAGTAATGTCAGAAAAAAGTATTAACTATATGGTAGATACAATTAAAAGAGAGTACTTGCACTTATTAGTATCTCTCAAACCATTATGGTTTGAGAGATATAGGAAAATAAAGTTCTCTGGTCCCTTCCCTTTCTGCTTGACGAGCTGTAAAGCTGTCAGAAGCAGATTCTGGTCACTTGACCAGATGTGGCTCTTCAGCAGCGCCAATATGACAGTATCTAAAGATAAATACTTAATTTGGAATGGTCTACAAACTGTGTCTGGCTTGCAAGCACACTTTGTAGACCATTCCAATGAAGTATTTATTACTAAATAGCGTGATTTCAGCTCTGCTGAAGAGCCACCGTCTGGTCAAATGACTGGAATCTGCAGCTGTCAGCTAGATGGCAGACATGAGTAAAACAGCCAGGAAAAGGTAACTTTAGCAAGTTATATCTCTCAAACCATAAAGGTTTGAGAGATAAGACTTACATTGATGTTAATCTTTTTTTAATGTCTACAATATTAAATCAACTTAAAATTAACCATTACTATCCCTTTAAAGAACAAGAAGGGGTGTGAAGCACATTGCATCGCAATTTGTTGCACACCTCTCTAGTCCTTAACCCCTTAAAGACTGGCCTCACGGATGGAAGTTAAAGGGATAGTAATGTCTTTTGTTAATTAAAAAGTAACATTGTAGATATTAAAAAATAAATCAAATGAGGCCAGTCCGATCTCTCAAACCTTTATGGTTTGAGAGATATGGTTTGATAAAAAATAAATCAAATGAGGCCAGTCTGATCTCTCAAACCTTTATGGTTTGAGAGATATACACGATGATAAACTTTCCCGTCCCTCCCCTTTCACAGACACCAGCGCTTTAACTGAGAGAAGGAGATCCCAGCGACGCAGGAAGGGATCGTGGTCAGTGATATTCGCCTCCTGATATGTACAGCGACATATAAGGAAATGACATGAGAATCCTGCTCTTTTTATCCATGATGAGATTCTCATTTTGCCCATTTAAAGTGATAGTAATACTTAAAATGTAAAAAAAAATATGTTGTAGGGTTTATGCCCCTGAGTAAAACAAGGTCACTCCCACCGCTGAAAGGTGTTTCATTCAAAAGTTATTAATTTTCAAAGTTGAAAATTTTAGGTGCAATATCACAGTGGCCTGAAATTGTACAGTGGCGCTGTTGCTACACCATCCTATGGAGATTTATGGTCCCGGGACCAGAGCTGTCCATAGGATCGTGTAGCAACAGTGCCACTGTACAAGTTCAGGCCACTGTGATATTGCACCTAAAAAATTCACCTTTGAAAATTAATAACTTTTGAATGAAACACCTTTCAGCAGTGGAAGTACTCTTGTTTTACTCGGGGATAAATCCTACAACATAATTTTTTTTACATTTTGAGTATTACTATCCCTTTAAACAATGTGACATACTGAAGCTGCCCTTTCGTATCACACACTTTTCAGTGCGACCTTTTAAAAGTGAACCCCTATCTAGCACAGAACAATATTGAGAATTATGACAGAGAGAATGTTGGTCCAGGGAACTATCTGACTGCCATTTGGAGACAGGAAGGAATTTTTTTACCCACTTGGGGCTAAATTGGAAATGGCTTCAATGGAGTTTTTCTTTGTCTTTCTCTCTCAGTATTTTACCGGCAGGCCGGTAAAAAATTGGCTTCTGTTCAATGTTAAAGGGATGGTAATACTTCATTTTAACTTTATTTTATTTTGTAGGCATTAAAAAACATGAAGAATGATATAAGTCTTATCTCTCAGACCTTTATGGTTTAAGAGCTATTCACAAGCAAAGTTTCCCCTCCCGCCCCTTTTACCTAGTGTAAGCCATCTCTTCTCAGATGTGGAATCCAGTCCATAGACCAGACAGATAACAGAAGGGGACAATCTTATTTGTATAAAAACAATGAAAGCCCTGCCCCCCTTGACAAGTTTTTCAGCTTTTTCCCTTATCTTAATTGAAGATTGTCCCTCTCTGCAGTCTACCTGGGCACCTCCCTTCTGATCTGACTGAACGGGGGGGATACTTTGCTTGTGAATATCTCTTAAACCATAAAGGTTTGAGAGATAAGACTTATATCGTTCTTCATGGTTTTTTAATGCCTACAAAATAAAATAAAGATAAAATTAACTATTACTATCCCTTTAAGTCTATGGAGAGAATGCCATGGCCGGTATTTTTTTAAGAAAAGGTGGCAACCCTAGACTTGATGAACCCATTACTTTTTTTCAGCCTCATCAACTTATGTTACTATGTTATTTACAGCTGTTGAATACATATGAAGCAAGCATTTACTGCAGGGTGGCTAACAGGAGGCCCTCCAGCTGCTTCCAGACTACAACTCCCATCATCCAGCTGGCTGGGAGATGATTGGAGGTGTAGTTCGGCATTTTGAATACCATTTATCCGTTTGAATGTCCACCACAATGTGCTTCACACCCCTCTGGTGCTTAAAAGGTTAATAAATTGGAGCCTTTCCAGGTGCAGCCTTTGCTCTCTCGGTCACCAGGAGCAGAGACACAGCAGAGGGCAGGAACTCCAGTTCATTCACTTTCTCCCGTGACCACGTAGTGCGTGCAGCGGGTGACCGGGGTCAGGAATCTGGGCAGGGCGAGAGGCCTGGGAGGGCTGGCTCCATTTCCCCCTGATCCCCGAGTTGTGGGTAAACACGGAGAGCTGCGCGGAAATGTCACAGTTTTTATGAGCCATCTGTTAGGAAGATTAGTTTGTTTTGCCTGCTGCAACCATAATGATGTTGGCTGCTTTTGGTAAATATTAGCACTCCATTTGTTGGCTCATTTTATATCTGTTGTATATGGAATTAACTGTTACCCTTTGTGTGCCAGAGGGGTGTGCATCGGACACCCCTCTGTCACGCAAAGGGTTAAGCTTACAGTTTTTTTTTTCTTTTTTACTCTCTGTAAAGATATACTACTGCAGCAATATTTTGGTCTTCATTGGGCAAAAGAGGCCCATACAGACCTAAAGAGTAGCAGTTGTGGATCAAACTAACTGTGCAATAGGGGAGAAAATAAACTACCTGTTGATTTAGGTGGGGATTTTAACATCTTTAATGGTAGATTGGACATACTTGGTACACACCACACAGCAATCAGCGGCTCTGATCATGATTAAGCGTGTAATGCGCGAAACGCTTTGATTGGCGAGATACTACATTGTCACATCTACTGGTGTGCAGTTCCATGATGTAAGTCTCTCCATATAGTGTATGAATATACGAAAATCTTCTTTGGAGGTATTTTGAACGTTTTATTAATGCATTATAATAAAAGTTGTTTTTGTGTGTATCTGTGGATGGTATCCTTTTAAAATAGCGCATTCTAAAGAACGTGCTGCTAGAAGCCACATTAAGCATGTCACCTTGATTTAAAGAGCGACATGAGAATCTCGCTCTGCATATAAGTGCGAGATTCTCATGTCGCGTCTTTAAACGGCGCTTCAACACATCCCTGCAGCATCCATGTTATTGCTCACATTAACCCTTATGTTCTAAGACAACAGGAGAATGCAGCAAGTCAAAAGATAAGTACATATACCTTCTATCTATAACAATGGAAATTAGAAAGAAGGAGAAGATTGGGAGCGGAAGATTAGAAGAATCGTTTGACTTCTATTCCTTCATTCCGCTAGTTCTAATTTATCTCTTGACCTGCTGTATTCTCCTGTTGTCTTAGAACATAATCCACGATTGCTGACTGTGCTGTACGTGCAGATTGTAGGAGGTCGTAGGCGCTTAAAGGGTTAATGCGGGCAACAACATGGATACTGCTGGACTGCACCGTCTAAAGATGCAACATTAGAATCTCTCGCTTATATGCAGAGCGAGATTCTCATGTCACCATTTAAATCAAGGAGACATCCTTAATGGGGCTTCTAGCCGCGCGTTGTTTAGAATGCGCTATTTTAAACGTGAACCTCTGTGGACAGCAAGTTGCTCTTGTATTTAGCATGCTACAACTTTCCAGTCCCAAGAGGCAGATTAAGCACCTACCCAGAGCTCCAAATTTTGAGGGGAGCCTCAGGTGTGCTTCCCCCACCATATAAACCCTTTGCTTAGCAATGCATTGCGCACACCCTCCCCCAGTGGCACACAATGGGTTAAAATCTCATGGATAAGAGTGGCTGACTTCAATGGAAGATTTGGATGTTGTTTCCCTAGTGAAGTGGATGATGTATCTGTTTGTAACCTCCATTATCAGTTACTTCCAAAACATTTCTCTCAGTGGTGCAGGAGCCTGATAAGAGGGGCTGGGTTATGTTGGCTCGATCTTCAGTAGAGTCATCACTGTGAGAAAAACAAGGGGAAAATTCTTCTTTACAGAGGAAATGCTTCACTATGTGAATGGAGCAGAATCATCACTTTAAAGGGATAGTAATGTTTCACAATAAAAGCAGCTCCAATTAATCTTCATAGTATTTGGGCTTTGGAGAGTGTTATTTCAGTACTGTCAGAGTTGTAGTTCAAGAGTAATTGAATGATAAAGTATCCCCCTCCTGACCCTTTTATCTAGTGTAAGCCACTGCCCCTCAGATGTGGAATCTGGTCCTGGGACCGGACAGCTCACAGCAAGGGACAATCTTCTTACTGTGATCATAAGGAAAACCCTGCCCCCTTGACAGGTTTTTCAGATTTTTCCTTAGGCTCACTGAAGATTGTCCCTCTCTGCGATCCATCCGGACAGTTTTGCTGCTCTGAGGTGAGCAGTGTTACTTCAGTAAAAGGGGCGGGAGAGGGATACTTTATCATTCAATTACTCTTGTACTACAACAATGACAGTATTGAGATAATACTCTCCATGGCCCAAATACTATGACGATTAATTGGAGCTTCAGTTTTTGTGAAACATTACTATCCCTTTAAAGCCTCAGTCAGGAAGTGTAAGAGGAGCATTTCTGGAGCACTATAGAGGACGAATGAACATTTCCCAAATTCCCATTCCTTACATAATCCATGTTAACCCCTACGAT
>CM074725.1:30294248-30516748 GCA_037306005.1 Rhinophrynus dorsalis
AAAGCTACAGCTCTTTCCTGTTCTGTTTTATTTTAGATCCAGATGCTAAAAAAGGAACAGATCTGAATCAAACCAACTGCACATAAAAAGGTTTTCACAATCTCCACTGATTTAAATTCCAATGTGTTGGAGACCCCAAACTAAAACAAATTAGCAGTGTGGTCATGTGTCACCGACTATCACTAACCGGGTCTGCCTACATTTTCTTCTGATTGGTCGTGGGTACTATGGAAGCTGGGACTGGTGTCAGAAGCTCTCACAGAGCCAGTGAGCTTGCTCATAGCCAAAATCCTATCGGATCCCCCCAATTCAGTCCAAACTTCCATAGAGCGAGGGGTCAGTCAAAGGCAGGAAGTGGCGCCTACTGCAGTCAATAGTCTTTGCTTTATAGAGCTGGATCGACAGTGCGGTTCGGTAAGTATTAACCCCTGAACTGCCAGACCATGTGGGGTTAGTCAGAGACAAATGGCTAAACAGTTATCTAATTTTAGGTTGGCATATACTATTCATTTAAGTTTCAGGAGTGTCAGGGATAAGATCCTCAATTCTGTATTTATTTAGATTAGTGTTTTTCCCTTCTGCCCCTTTTAAAACCCTTTAAAACTCTTTGAGTGCCAGAGAGCTACCCAACCCATTGCATAGCAATAAGTCTTTGAATGCTAGCGTGATCCCTAACACTTTGAAAGCAATGCACTTAGGACCTCTTTATTGCATACCTCTCTGGCACTCAAGGGGTTAAAGAGATAGTAATGTTTCATAAAAACAGCAGCTCCAATTAATCGTCATAGTATTTGGGCCATGGAGAGTGTTATTTCAGTACTGTCAGAGATGTAGTTCAGGAGTAATTGAATGATAAAGTATCCCCCTCCCGTCCCTTTTACCTAGTGTAAGCCACCTCCCCTCAGATGTGGAATCTGGTCACTTAACTGGACAGATCACAGCAAGGGACAATCTTCTAACTGTGATCATAAGGAAAACCCTAACCCCCCTTGACAGGTTTTTCATGTTTTTCTTTCTGCTCACCAAAGATTGTCTCTTTCTGTGATCCATCCGGACAGTCTTGCTGCTCTGAGGTGAGTAGTGTTACATCAGTAAAAGGGGCGGGAGGGGGATACTTTATCATTCAATTACTCTTGAACTAAAATAACACTCTCCATGGCCCAAATAATATGAAGATTAATTGGAGCTGCTTTGATTGTGAAACATTACTATCCCTTTAAAGGGTTAACTTCTTCAACCACAGAACAGCAGTCTGGGTGCGGTATTATTGCATCTTCCAATATTGTAAATACTTCAACCAAGGATATGAGGAAAATGTATTTGCAACAGTGACTGCTCGTCGCTAAGTAACAAAAAAACACAATGCAAAGAATTGTCAGCTGTATAGAACAGTCCTTTCAATGGCTCTCGGATGTTTCAGTTGCTTTTCTCTCTGGTCTCCCATAAAGGGTTAACAGTGTTAATGGACTCATAGTGAGACAGCATTGGGGAACTTAATCTTAAGAATGTAATAAAGAGGAACGTGACTGAAAATTATTGTTAGCTGACAAGGTCGGAGCCTGGAACAGGTGATTTAAAGGACAGGAAGATTAATTGTGTTCCCCTGCAGAAAATATTCGTCACTGAGAGTTGAACACAAATTAAACTTTTATACTTTAACGAGTGTGGAGAAAGCATTCATTGTCCTTCTGGTCCTTTCATTAAGATTAGCTGGAGAAAAGCATCCTTCAGGACAGGGGAATATTTAACAATTTGAGTGCCAGGGGTACACAACGCATTTCTGTGCAATGCGTTGCCTACCCCTCTGGCATTCAAAGGGTTAAAGAAATACAGGGGTTCAAATGGGGTTTGATGTTTTGTGTTGATTGAAAGGGACTCGAAAACTTAAAATTTGTATCTTGGATAATTTACACTTAAAGGAATAGTAATATTTCACAATAAAAGCAGCTCCAATTAATCTTCATAGTATTTGGGCCATGGAGAGTGTTATTTCAATACTGTCAGAGTTGTAGTTCAAGAGTAATTGAATGATAAAGTATCCCCCTCCCGCCCCTTTTACTGATGTAACACTGCTCACCTCAGAGCAGCAAGCCTGTCCGGATGGATCGCAGAGAGGGACTATCTTCAGTGAGTATAAGGGAAAAACCTGAAATACCTGTCAAGGGGGGCAGGGTTTTCATTGTTCTCACAGTGAGAAGATTGTCCCTTGCTGTGATCTGTCCGGTCAAGAGACCAGATTCCACATGTGAGGGGAGGTGGATTAAACTAGGTAAAAGGTGCTGGAGGGGGATAATTTATCATTCAATTACTCTTGAACTACGACTCTGACAGTACTGAAATAACAGTCTCCATGGCCCAAATACTATGAAGATTAATTGGAGCTGCTTTTTTTGTGAAACATTACTATCCCTTTAAAGGAGCAGTAAACCTTTTTTATGAAAAAATATATATTGTAGGGATTTTCCTATTAAGATAAGGGTACTCACACTGCTGAGAGATTTATATTTCCAGAGTTATTACAGTTTAAAACCATGTTTTTTTTTACATTAGCAGTGCCCCCTAATGGTCAAATTCTAATTAGATTTCCTGTTAGATTCTAATGGAGAGGAAAGTCAGAAAAGTCAGAGACATACAGTTCTCCATAGAATGTGATAGAAACTGCCTGTCACTTCCTGTCAGTTAGAACTATCAGGAAGAAAACACAGTAAATTCACTTCCTGTCAGTTAGAACTATCAGGAAAAAAACACAGTAAATTCACTTCCTGATTATTTAAACTGCTATAAATCCTATATAATAATTCGCCAAGTTGTGTGTAACGCCCGACATGCGCAGTAGACACTGCTGCGCGTGCGGCACTCACAAGCAGTGGAGACTGCCCGCGCCGTGGCTGATACAGAGCTGGGCACTCTGAAGGAGCGTCCAGCTCTGTATCAGCCGAGGCGCGGGCAGTCTCCACTGTGTGTGACTGCCCCGCGACCGGCTGCCTGAGGCACTGTGGCCCGTGTAACGGGCTGTTCAACTAGTTTTGAATAAAACATCTGACAGCGATGGGAGTGACCTTGTTTTATTCAGCAGGAAATGCTCTATAAAATGTGTTTTCATAAAAAATGTTTACTGCTCCTTTAAGTAACAGGAGTATACAACTTGATGCAGGAACACTGAGATTGCTCTGACCACACCCACAATTCAACATTTCAGAATGTGGGTGTGGCCAACACATCTGAGGTGCCCTTCACAATCTGGAGCTCTAAGCCGTTGCCTACTCTGTCTATTGGGAAACTGTGACGGGTCTATTTGAATTTAGTGATATAGAACAGTCACTCGGAAAGCTGCACATTTTGGGTTTGCTATTTTTTTAATCTGGATTTTCAGTGTTATCTCCAAGATTAGTGTCTGGGCTCCCAGCAGTGATACTGAGACATTAACATAACACAGAAAAGGGAAAAACAAGTATTTGTCTTGTCTCTGAAGACTGGAAGAGCTCCATTTACCCTTTATGATCTATGGGTAAATGCATTGCTTTACTGCTTCACCCTTTGAGTGCCAGAACGTTATCCAACACAGTGCGTTAGATACCTCTCTGACACTCTTAAAGGGGAAGTAGACCCAAGGAATATGATTTGTTAAACAGGAAGACTTACCTAGGTGTCTTTCAAACAGCAGTCCGTTCTACATTAGTTTTACCCTTTGAGTGCCAGAGTGCTTTGCAATGCGCTTTATTTATTTTGCTTTTGATCTCTGTTCCTATGCAGATAGACCTTTTTAGCATTTAAGGGTTAAAAACCGTGATTAAAAGGCAACTAGCGCTTAGGTTTGCTGGATCGTCCTTTTAACTCTTTGAGTTCCAGAGGGGTATAGTGGACACACATGAAAAAGTGCCTGGTGCAGGGCTGTGGTGATTATTACTGGACTGTAATGGTTCCCATGCAGCAGTCACCCCCCCCCCCCAACACCACGTTTTTAACTCTTTGAGTGCCAGGGATGCATCCCACGCACTGCATAACTCCCAGGCACTCAAGGGGTTATACATAATTACTGGGTCATCAGGGACAGAGGCTGATTCTTGGAGCTCAGTGACTTCTTCTATAACTCCGCCCATTTCACTGAAAGTTCCATCACACTCCACCCTGTTCTTTCTACTCCGCCCATTTTAAAGGCAAACCCCGCCTACCCTCGTCCCAAGTCCCACCCACCCCAGTTAAGCCCCACTGACTTTATGACGCAAGTCACGTCAATTGGACACTCTCACCCCCAGATCTCAGTGGAATTTTGCAGGTTTGGCATAAGGAGGTTCCCAGTTAGGAGAATAGGGGTATGTTATGTAACCACTGCTGCTCCCTTGTTGATTGCGCAAAAAGAGAATGAACTGCACGTCTTGTGATTCAGTCTCCTGTCCTACAAAATAGCCTCCACAGACCCTCTGTATTGAGACTGAAAGCCTTGTGCACAGGAGCTGTCTTAGCATAATGTGATCATTGCCTTTTAAAGTGATAGTAATACCTGTATTAAAGTTGTGGTCCGAGTCTTCTTTACTTTTTTTAACACATAGCACTATATATTTCATTACTTACAGATTTGTAGTTCAAGCGCTATTCAACCTGAAAGGATGCCCCTTTTGGCCTCCTATCTGCTCTGGAATCTGGTTGTGGAACCGGACGGATGCAGCGAGGGACAATCTTCACTCAGTAAGTGTAAGGAAAACACTGTCTCCGCTTGATGAGGACAGGATTTTCCTTTTGCTTACTGAAGATTGTCCCTCGCCGCTCTCCTTACGGACCTGCCTGACAGGCAGTGTGAAGCAGGGAAAGAGGCGGGAGGGGGATCCTTTCGGCTTCAAGAGGGCCTCATCTGCATATCTTTAACCCCTTAAGGACCGGCGGTCATGGGACATTTCCGTCCCATAATGACCACATAGGCGCACTTGGACGCGCCGGTACACGTGACCTGTCACGTGTATCGGCGCGTCATTATGGGGCCTGAAAGAGATCGCTCCGATCTTGGAGCGGTCTATTTCAGGCCCTATTTTTACTTACAGCGCTCCCGGTAGAGCGCTGTAAGTAAAAAGTACGTGACGTACCATGACCGTCATCGGTCCTTGAGTAGTTCAAGGACCGTGACGGTCCTGGTACGTCAAGGGTCCTTAAGGGGTTAAGTAATGAAATATAGCGCTATGAGTTACAAAAAAAAAGTAAAAAAGACTTGGACATCAACTTTAATAGAAGTATTACTATCACTTTAAATCATTGGGGCTTTTTATTTGTTTTATCCAGAATTGCACCTTCTTACTTTGTTCGTATGGCCCTATATGCTCTGTTTCAGGGCGGATTAAGTGGGTCCTTTGAGTTCTGTGAAAGGCATGGCTGCTTTGTGCCTGTGTAGCGGCTGCCAGGCTTTTCAGCTATTCACTGCAGTACTAAGAGGCACTTTAGAGCAGCTGATGGCCCTATAGACAGACCCTCTTGTGTTTTCACAGCTGATTGTAGCCTCTTAGAGAATGATTAACAAGAAACACAAGCCTCCCTGTTAGCATTGGCTCCCTGACAACCCATCAGTCACACACAGGTACCTATTCCCACCGTAACAGGCTCATTTACAATTACCCTTGTTAGTGCCGTAAATCTCTGTACGGGAAGAATGACACAACAGTTTTCACCCTTTTGTACAGATGTTAGTGCTTTCGTACATGTGAATTAAACCCTTTAAGGACTAGTGGTGGGTGAAACAATATGGCCAAGCAATGCACTACACAACCCACTGCTTTTTAACCCACTGAGAGCCAGAGAGGTACACCTCTGCCACTCAAAGGGTTTGGATACCTCTTTGGCACTCAAAGAGTTAAAGGTATAACAGTTATATTTTACATTTGCCTATTTTTCAAGTACGTAATATGGGAGGTCAAGTTGCCTACACGGTTTAAAGGGATAGTAATACTTAACATGTAAAAAAAAAAATATGTTGCAGGGTTTATCCCCCTGAGTAAAACAAGGGTACTCTCACTGTTGAAAGGTGTTCTATTCAAAGTTATTACAGTTCAAAGTTGAATTTTTTAGGTGCAGTATCACAGTGGCCTGAAACTGTACAGTGGCGCTGTTGCGATCCTATGGACAGCTCTGGTCCCGGGACCATAAATCTCCATAGGATGGTGTAGCAACAGCGCCACTGTACAATTTCAGGCCACTATGATATTGCACCTAAAAAATTCAACTTTGAAAATTAATAACTTTTGAGTAAAACACCTTTCTGCAGTGGGAGTACTCTTGTTTTTCTCAGGGGGATAAACCCTACAACATATTTTTTTTACATTTTAAGTATTACTGTCCCTTTAAGTAATTTATATTTAAATCTTCCCTGTCCCTGCAAATGAGCTACCTGGATCTGTTTGCAGAGAGTGTTGTTTCCCGAACGGTGAACGTGGGAATAGGGAGACACCCATTGCTGCAGGGATAATGTCACATTGTATCGCTATCCATCTTTGATGGTCAACTGACCAGAAGACTGTCTAGAAACAGAGATTCAGGGAGCTCACTGTCAGTGTAAAAAGTCTTAAAAAAAAAAGATGAAGCTGTGAAAAAAATATAACAAAAGTATTGACAATTTGTCTTGACATATTAGGCAGAATACTAAAAAAATATATATATAAAGTTACCATCCCATTAACAAAATAGTTAAAAAAGATAGAATTTTTAACCCTTTGAGTGCCAGAGTGGTATCAACACAATACCTCTCTGTCACTCAAAGGGTTAAAAAGGAGCTGCATTCACACATCTGCGGGCCACGTTTAATAAGCAAAATAAGTGCAAATGTGGAGCAAACCAAGTGCGCCATAGCGGGTCAAATAAAAAAACTACCAATTTCCCATTGATTTAAATGGGGGCTTTTAACCCCTTCAGTATTAGAGAGGTCTGCAACTCTTTGCTTCAAAATTTGTTGGAGACTTCGTTAGCATTCAAGGTGTTAAAAGTCCCTTTTAAATCAACAGGGATTTATTTTATCCCCCCATATGGTGCAGTTGGTTCATCCCAGAATTGCACTTCTTTATCTTATTGGATAAGTTCAAGTGTCCGCGCCTTGTCAGAACTTAAAGGGAAACTGTACCCTAAGGAAACAGAGCTCTTCATTTGTTTACGAGCAGGCCTAGGTGTCCTTCATACACCAGTCAGTTATATCTATTTACTGGTGTTTGTGGCCATTTGATCTCTGTTATAGTCTACTGCTAGTTGTTTATCTATGATGTCTGATAACTTGTGTCCCTCATTTAGGTCTGTTGAAGCCTATTGTTTGTTGTGAGTTGGTATAATCTAGAGCAGGGGCATCCAGTTTTTTCAGTTGTGGACCACATGCCAGAAAGCCATAAGTGTGTGGACCACAATATTGTTTTTATTGTTGATCATGCCTGGGAACTCTCAGGATCTGCCCTTGAGACTCCAGTTTCTCCTCCTTCCCACCCTGTTCCTCCCACTTCCCACCCACTTCTCCTCCTTCCGACACTGTTCCTCCCACTTCCCACCCACTTTTCTTCCTTCTCACCCTATTCTGCGCAATTCCCACCCACTTCTCCTTCCCACCCTGTTCCTCCCACGTCTCCTCCTTCCCACCCTGTTCCTCCCACTTCTCCTCCTTCACACCCTGTTCCTCCCACTTCTCCTCCTTCACACCCTGTTCTTCCCACTTCCCTCCCACTTCTCCTCCTTCCCACCCTGTTCCTCCCACTTCTCCTCCTTCACACCCTGTTCTTCCCACCCACTTCTCCTCCTTCACACCCTGTTCCTCCCACTTCTCCTCCTTCCCACCCTGTTCTTCCCACTTCCCTCCCATGTCTCCTCCTTCCCACCCTGTTCCTCCCACTTCTCCTCCTTCCCACCCTGTTCTTCCCACTTCCCTCCCACGTCTTCTCCTCCCCACCCTGTTCCTTCCACTTCTCCTCCTTCCCACCCTGTTCCTTCCACTTCTCCTCCTTCCCACCCTGTTCCTCCCACTTCTCCTCCTTGCCACCCTGTTCCTCCCACTTCTCCTCCTTCCCACCCTGTTCTTCCCTCTTCCCTCCCACGTCTTCTCCTCCCCACCCTGTTCCTTCCACTTCTCCTCCTTCCCACCCTGTTCCTCCCACTTCTCCTCCTTGCCACCCTGTTCCTCCCACTTCTCCTCCTTCCCACCCTGTTCTTCCCACTTCCCTCCCATGTCTCCTCCTTCCCACCCTGTTCCTCCCACTTCTCCTCCTTCCCACCCTGTTCTTCCCACTTCCCTCCCACGTCTTCTCCTCCCCACCCTGTTCCTTCCACTTCTCCTCCTTCCCACCCTGTTCCTCCCACTTCTCCTCCTTCCCACCCTGTTCTTCCCTCTTCCCTCCCACTTCTCCTCCTTCCCACCCTGTTCTTCCCACTTCTCCTCCTTCACACCCTGTTCTTCCCACCCACTTCTCCTCCTTCATACCCTGTTCCTCCCACTTCCTGCATCATGCAGATAAGCCCCACCCAGTTAAGCTCCATACCTTTTATGATACGACATTTATTGCCTGTCAGCTATTCCGAAATACGGATTTATTTACTGATTGATCAAGTCAGTGAGAGTACTGATATTTACCAGACATCTACTCTTGAACTGTACAGTGTTGGCAGGCAGGGGGTTGGGTCTTACTGGCCTAATAGTCACGTGCTAGTTAATTAGGTAAAAAAAAAAAAAATATATATATATATATATATATATATATATATATATTTTTTTTTTTTTTTTTTTTTTTTTTTTTTTAAATCTCAGATGGCCACACCCTGGGGCCAGGTGGGCCGTATTTGGCCCACGGGCTGCACGTTTGACACCCCTGATCTAGAGGCAGACTTCAATAGAGGTCACTGTATACAGGAAGCTGTATATAATCAGTCAGTTGACCTGAACATGCAGAGGAGAAATGACTCCGCTTTTAGGAGGAATCTGGTGACTTCCACCCTCCTGGGCTCCACTCACGTACAATGACATCACATAATGGGTCATTCACTAGATCAGTCATCTGTGCACTATGTAGCAAGATGCCCTTAGGGTCTGAGCTTTTACCTGCATTCTCAGTAAATAAGAGAACGCATGTGGCTTTAAGTTTCCAGAAACACTACTGTGTCTGAGAGGGAGAACTTTTTCCCCCTTTCGGGTAACTCTGTTTTACTTAAAGGACAATTATCACATGTGCAGACCCTAAGCTATACCTCCCAACATTTCAAATAGCCAAAGAGGGACACTTTTGTTTCAGGTGGGTTTGCTGGGAGTGTGGAAATTTGGGACATTTTATTTCTCCCCTATGTTGCAGTTGGTTTTCTCCAGAATAAACCCCATTTTATAAATATGGGCCATAGTTATTTTTGTGTAAAATAAATAGTTTTTGAGAAATCTACCTTTATTTGTTTTATTGACACAGTGTGGCACTTTATGTTAATGAGTTGTTTTGCTGAGTCATTATTACCACTCTGTCCTGAGCCTAGGTAGAGCCCACACATTGGGGGCGTGTCTAATAGGACATCAGGTGTTACGTTTGGTCTCAAGCAGAACTAATTAGAATACTGTTCAGGGAATTAGCAAAAAGTGACACTCTGTGCCCCAAAAACATAATGGTTCATTTCTCAAAATCTTTTTATTTTACAGAAAAAGGGTTAAAGGGATAGTAATGTTTCACAAAAAAGAGCAGCTCCAAATAATCTCCATAGTATTTAGGCCACGGAGAGTGTTATTTAAATACTGTCAGAGTTGTAGTTCAAGAGTAATTGAATGATAAAGTATCCTCCTCCCGCCCCTTTTACTTAGTGTAAGCCACCTCCCCTCAGATGTGGAATCTGGTCACTTGACCAGACAGCTCACAGCAAGGGACAGTCTTCTTACTGTGATCATAAGGAAAACCCTGCCCCCACCCCTTCCCGACAGGTTTTCAGGTTTTTCCCTTATGTTCACTGAAGATTGTCCCTCTCTGTGATCCATCCGGACAGTCTTGCTGCTCAGAGGTGAGCAGTGTTACATCAGTAAAAGGGGCAGGAGGGGGGATACTTTATCATTGAATTACTCTTGAACTACAACTCTGACAGTATTGAAATAACACTCTCCATGGCCCAAATACTATGAAGATTAATTGGAGCTGCTTTTATTGTGCAACATTACTATCCCTTTAAGGTCAGTGGAGTATGATTCTTGCAACGTGTTAGTGTTCCTTTAAGTTTTGTACAAAAAGACGTTTCCTTTTTTAATGTGGTCAGACTGCAGGTTTCCTGTATAAACCTTTACCCCTCTTTCTGAATATGCAGGTGTACCGCAATCATGTGCTCTGTCCTTGATTCAGGTTGTGCACACAGTGCTGATAGATAGACAGAGGTAGGACTCAGTCAGGTGCCAGACAGGTGCTGTGTGTCCCACTGTAATTCACTTCACAAGCACTGCGTGAGGGAAAGTAAACAATCTTATGATAATAGGTTATACAACTGAACGAGAAGTGGTTTTCTTATGTCTTTCTTTTGGCACTGTGCCCATAACAATGTATCAAAACAAAATATTCAGTGAAAAAAACAACAACATTTTGTACATGCATGGGCATTCAACACGCAGCCAGTGGGCCAAAGGGAGCCATCTGGCCCTGGGTGAGGCCCTCCTGAGATGTTAACCGTTTGGGTGGCAGAGGAGGGTATCCAAATGCATCACGAACATACCTGGGAACCTTTTTTTTTTAGAGTCCCCGGAAGGACTCATTTGGTGCCAGTGGGAGGATATAAATGACGCGATTCGCTTCACAAGGGGGCAGGGTTTAACAGGCTGTCTAATAAAGTGGGTGGGAAGTGGGAGGAACAGGTGGGAAGGAGGAGAAGTGGGTGGGAAGTGGGAGGAACAGGCTGGAAAGGAGGAGAAGTGGGTGGGAAGTGGGAGGAACAGGGTGGGAAGGAGGAGAAGTGGGTGGGAAGTGGGAGGAACAGGGTGGAAAGGAGGAGAAGTGGGTGGGAAGTGGGAGGAACAGGGTGGGAAGGAGGAGAAGTGGGTGGGAAGTGGGAGGGCAGGTTGGAAAGGAGGTGAAATGGGCGGGAAGTAGGAGGAACAGAGTGGGAAGAAGTGGGTGGGAGGAACAGGATGGGAAGGAGGAGAAGTGGGCGGCAAATGGGTGGAACAGGGTGGGAAAACAACTTTGATCAGTTTGGCCCTACATTACCCCCTCCACTTATTGACACAACCCAAGGGATCCCCTACCTCTCCTGTTATTGAAAGGGTTAAATGACAGTGAGTGAGGTAATGTAAGATATGCCTGTATGGCATGCCTTAATTAGTATAATCTATCAATCTATATAACTAAAAAAAAAGATTCTAAAAAAAAAAAGCTAATGATACGTACAGGTAGGTGATTTTGAAATCTCAAAACCACCATATTTGGTTTTTAATGTGTTAGGCATTGGTGGGAACTCTCTGGATTTGCCCCGGAGACTCCAATTCTTGCTGCTAATTACTGGGTCTCCGGGGCAGTGGCTGTTTCTCCAGATTTGGGGAGTTTCTAATGAAAGTCTGCCCACTTCTGCTCCTTCCCAGTCTGTTCCTCCCACTCCCCACCCACTTCTCCTCCTTCCCCAGCCTATTCAAACTTTTACTACCTTGTAGAAGCTCTGCGCCCTCTCACAATTAAGTCCCTCCCCTTTTTTGACGCAAATCACGTTATTTATCTCCGCCACAAGAAAAAATTCCCATGTATGGCATTAGGGTCACTTTAACGTATTATGCATAACAAAAATATATTTGGATGCTGCTTTGAACCATTATTTTAACCCGTATGAGGACCAGAAAGTTGCACAAAGCCTTGCAAAGCCATGCTTTGTATACGCATCTGGAACTCAAGGCATTAATAGGATAATATATTTTTCTCTGTCGTCCAATACAGGTTACTGGTAACTTTGGGTAGGTGATCCGCCCCTTTAATTGTAGCCAGGAACAATTCTAGAATTGTATGCATGGGGTGGAGCCTACCTTCCCTCCTTGGCTGCAGCTAGCCAACCAGCTCCAGAAAGATTTGTTCCTTGGTGAAGCTAACACAGTCAAGAGAACAGTTGTGCTATAGTTTTAGAAGTTTTTTATTTTTTTGTTAGAAATGGAATACCACCATTAGGCGGATTACCATAACTGACAATGCCCTTAGATGTGGCTAGCTCAGTAACCAGGTGCTTTTTGTGGACCTTAAGCCCTGGGGGAAAATCTTGGCTACAAGTTCTTTCCTCAGGAGTTGCCCACCGAAGCTTCTTCTTAATACATGGTAATCTGAAGACAGAAGATCTGCGGTAAAGGTGAGCAACTCTTTGAGTGCTGCAGGTCCACATGTCCCACAGTGCCCCTCCACACAGGGGCTTTTCCTTGGAGTTCCTGTTGCACACTCCTGCACTCACTGGGTCTATCTGTATGTCTGTTTGGTGGTTTGGAGCAGGTTTATGTGGAACTTTACCCTTTAGCTGCTGGTTTGGCATTCATTTGGGGGGTTTTCTGACACTTTTCCTACTGGTTCAGTGTTTATCCTAACATGTTCTAGTGATGTTTCATGTCTTTTAATATTACACCTTCAATTTTGTAAAGTTTGAGTTCCTCGCCTTTAAGGCGCACTTTACCGCATAGACGCCATTGCTCCATTCACTCCAATGGGACTGTACAGTTTGGGACAAATCTCTGCAACTGTTTAACCTAGTGACTTCAGAGATGACTCATTCTTCTTGTCGGCCCTTGCTCTATCATCCGGTTCATGTTTACAGTGTGTTGGGGGGCACAGGGGGCTTCCGGCACTGTTGGGGTACTTTTTCTCGGAAAATTACATTTCCCATGAGTGCTTGCTTCGCGCTCTCGTTTCTGATTGACTCCCGCCGCGGCAGCCATTTTGTGCTATTTCCAGAATGTGTATCCTACGCAGGGCTTGGACTCTCTTTCTCTCCTCTGCTGATTAACCCTTCACCTACCAGATAAGTCTAAATTAACGATTTCTGGGGTGAAACTTTAATCCTACACACTGTAATTGGTGATTTCTTATACTGTAAGGTTATTTGACACTGTTAGAATGTTTATACCATTGGAGTTTGGGACCAGACCTAAGACTAAGGACACTGGGGTCTCTGTGTCCCCAATTGCACATTGCTCTTCCTGTCATTCAGGGTTACCTAGAGAATTCTCAGGTCATTTATGCCCAGCATGTTCTGATGTCCCTGAGATTCTTCCAGGGACCTCCAGCCATGCATTAGAGCCAGTTTGGGTGCAAGAGTTCAAGGCTGCTACTAGGGACCTCAGGTCCACTTTGCAACTCTTTCCATCCCAGTTACAGGTGTCTTCCATTCTTGGCAGACCCCCTCCTCCGTCAAGTCTTCCCTGCCAAAAACCTCAGGATGTACCTGACATGTCAGATTCCTCTGATAAGGAACTGCTGGTGGATTCAGATGTTGAGGAATGTTCTGCGGTGGGCACATCTCAGTTTTTTGGGGACCCCTTTGAGGCTGATCCTGAGCCCTCGGCTGAGGGCCTGATCAGGGTTGTTTTAAATACCCTAAACATTCCCTTAGTGCAGGAGGTTCCTTCTGACCCTTCTGATGTATTTCAGGAGCCTAAAAAGCCCTTTACTTGCTTTCCACCTAACCCCACTCTTGACCGCCTTGTGTCCGAAGAGTGGAAGACTCCAGACAGGAAACCTTTATCCAAGCTTTATCCCTTCTCTGAGGTTGTGCTTGCTCAGTGGGTTCATCCCCCCAAAGTGGCTGCTCCTATCTCCAGGGTATCTAAGTCTACTGCCTTGCCAGTGTCTGATGTGTCTGCTGTAAAGGACTGGACTGACAAGAAACTGGAGGCTTCCCACGGTGCTCCTACTTCAGATATGTTGCGCCTCCTTGCCAACATTTCTGAGGCTCAGCGCTATGTTTCTGCTGCCTTATTTGATACCATCTGTTTGGTGGCTAGGGTTTCCACCGTGTCTGTGGTTGCCAGACGGGCTCTTTGGCTCAAGATCTGGTCTGCTGTCACTGCTTCCAAGAAAGCATTACTCTCCTTACCTTTTCAAGGCACTTCTTTGTTTGGGCCAGATCTTAAGGATCTGATCAGTGAGGCCACAGGGGGTAAGAGTACCCTTCTACCCTTGGTCCCTAGGCAGAAAACACCACTTAAGCATAACCGGTATTTTCGTTCCTTTCAGAATGAGACACATCCAGCGAACCAGATGGTTCTTTCAGCTCCGCGTACCTCCTCCAAGCCCAAACAGTAATGGAAGCCCATGGTCTCCTCCAAGCCCAAGGCTTCCAAGCCTTCTTCGGCATGACTCACCTAACCCAGGTCCGCACTCTGCTGTGGGTAGTCGTCTGTGTCACTACCACAGCGTCTGGGAGGATTCATTGGCGGACCCATGTGTTTTACAGGTGGTGGCGGAAGGATACAGGATCCCTTTCATTTCTCTTCCTCCCTTTCGCTTCTTTCCTTCTCATACGCCTCAGGGCGCAGAGAAATGCCCTCTGTTTGACGGCGCTATTCAGGCTCTTCTGGACAAGGATGTTCTAGATAGAGGTATGGGTTTTTACTCAAACCTCTTTGTGGTCTCCAAGAAGGACGGCGGTTGTTGTCCCATTTTGGACTTGAAGGATCTCAATTCCTTTGTGATCCGGGCTCATTATCACCAGGAGTCTGTACGTACGGTGATTGCTGCCATGTCCCCGGGGGAATTCCTTGCTTCTCTGGATCTTCTAGATGTGTTTTTGCACATCGCCATTCATCCAGGGAGCCGGCAGTATCTCCAATTTGCCTGCAACCGGGGGCATTTTCAGTTTTCAGCTCTTCCATTTGGTCTGACGACAGCTCCTCAAGTCTTCAACCGTGTCCTGGGAGCCTTAGTGTCCGTCCTCCACCAGGACGGCATCAGAGTTACTCCATACATGGACGACCTGCTTCTGAAGGCCCCCTCTGTGGAACTTCTTCATCAGCAGGTACAGCAATGCATTCATGCTCTCACCCATCATGGGTGGATCATCAGCTTGGACAAATCAGATCTTGTTCCATCCCAGCATCTGGTCTTCCTGGGCCTCCTCTTCGACACCCGGAAGAGCATGGTGTTTCTCACTGACGAGGTGGCTCACCAGATCTCCCACAGGGTTTCTGCGTTCCTGGGTAAGAATCCAGTTCCAGCCAAGAAGCTGTCCTCTCTAGTGGGGAAATTCATTTCCACCATAGAAGCGGTACCGTTTTCCATGGTGCAAACCAGAGAATCCAGCGGTTTGTGATCCAGGGGTCAGCCGTAACTTCTGAAGATGTCTGTGTCCCTCCCTCTTCATGTGGAACTGAGTTTGTTGTGGTGGCTCGACCTCTCAGTCTGCTGAAGGGCAAGTCCTTCCTGGTATCCTTCTGGACCACAGTGACGACGGATGCCAGCCTCTCCGGCTGGGGAGTGGTCCTGGGTCGTCTGAGCACTCATGGTCGATGGTCTCTGGAGGAATCTCTCCTTCCCATCAACATATTGGAGCCTCAGGCGATATTCCATGCCCTTCATCATTGTACATCTCAGCTGGAAGACTGTCCAGTCCGGGTACAGTCGGACCATGCCACGGCTGTGCATTGCATCAAAAAGCAGGGTGGAACAAGAAGTCTCGCCGCTTGGTTAGAGGTCAAGGCTATATTGTCCTGGGCAGAAGAACACGTTCCTGCCATATCCGCAGTGCACATTCCCAGCGTAGACAACATCATGGCAGACATCCTCAGTCAGCACACAGTGGACAGCGAAGAGTGGGAGCTGCACCCAGAAATGTTCACCCTCATTGTTCAGCAGTGGGGTCTTCCTTACATCGACCTGATGGCGACAAGACACAACAGGAAGGTTACGAGGTTCTCCTCTCGGTGGAGGGACCCTCTAGCTCTGGCAGTGGATGCCGTGTCCATTCCTTGGTTATTTCCTCTGGCCTACATCTTTCCTCCCCTCCCAGTGTTGCACAGGGTGTTTGCGGAAATTACGACTGGAGCACTGTCCAGTCATTCTGATTGCTCCGTACTGGCCTCGCCAAGCTTGGTTTCCAGAGCTTCTGGATCTGTCAGTGGCGGAGCCATTCTGGCTCTCTTGTCGTCCGGATCATCTTCTACAGGTTTTAGACCTAAATACCTCTGTCCCTTTTTTCCACCCTAATGTCCCTCTTTTTAGGAGATCAGACTGTGTGGTGTGTATATAAGTGTATCACCCTGGTGTCCCTGTGTTTAGGAGATCAGACTGTGTGGTGTGTATAGAAGTGTATCACTCTGGTGTCCCTGTGTTTAGGAGATCAGACTGTGTGGTGTGTATATAAGTGTATCACCCTGGTGTCCCTGTGTTTAGGAGATCAGACTGTGTGGTGTGTATAGAAGTGTATCACCCTGGTGTCCCTGTGTTTAGGAGATCAGACTGTGTGGTGTGTATATAAGTGTATCACCCTGGTGTCCCTGTGTTTAGGAGATCAGACTGTGTGGTGTGTATATAAGTGTATCACATTGCTCAACAGCAATAAAACCCACATTAATGTTTGTTTAAACATCAGTATATGTGTGTTTATAAATTAGCATGTATAAAATAAATCATTTATTAGGTTACACAAGGAGGCTTCAATAGGTCTTGAAATAAACTAAAAATTCTCGGTAGTGCCCCGTCCACCAGCCACGCCCCCAGCAATACCCCCTAAAACACAAGTGTCCCTCTTTGGCAGTTTGAAATGTTGGGAGGTATGCTTACATGTGTCCTGCAGAACGCTTGTACTTCAGGAAACGCTGTTTGAAAACCACTGGACTGTAACATAATGTTGACGGGGACTTGAAACATTGACAATTTCCTGGAAATTGTTTAAGTAGTTATATAGATCTAGAAGATATTGATATTATTAATGTTTTTACATCACTGGGGCAACGCTAAACATATATTGCTAATCTTTTCAGAAATTCCATCTATATTGTAACAAGGCCATTGTAAGAAGTGTTTTTACACAGACAGTTTTCCTGTTCATAAGTCGCTGAAATTAAGATTGGCTCCACAGCGAACAGCACTGAGAGAAATGCAGGAGCGTGTTAACCGTTTAATGACTAAAGAGGTGGGCAACAGTTTGCTTTCAAATGCATTGCGTAAGCTTCTGGTCTTTAAAGTGTTAAGGGATAAAAAAAAACGACAACAAAACAACAGATCTGTGTTTTTATTTTCACAACTCTTATTCTTATAATTGGAGATGAAAAAATGTTTAGTAACCTTTTCGTGTGGCCATGATGGAGAGAGTCATTGCTCTTAACTCCTTCAAGCGGAACTATCACCCAGATTAAAGTTACCCCCAGATAGCTCAGTTGGTTAATGCACCAGTTTTAGAATCTCCAAGCCGCAAGGTTGCAGGTTCTAGTCCCGGCAAGATCAGCTCAGCCCTGAGGCAGATAAAATGAATCCAGGACAGACTAGAGTCAATCTCAATGTATTCTTCCTGGTAAAATACTTTCACAAACAAACAAAATACTTATGCACATAACAATAAGCATATCCATACTGTATTATACGGAATAAGTCTGGCGTTACTGAGAAACCTATCTCGTTCTGAGACGGTCAGGCAAGCAGATTGCTGTAGAGGCATCTGTGCGACTTCCTGTATCTTAAGGTACAATGCAACTCCTCCTGGAGGACTTCCTGTACCTTAAGGTACAATGCAACTCCTCCTGGAGGACTTCCTGTACCTTAAGGTACAATGCAACTCTTCCTGGAAGAGTTGCACAGAGTAGGCGCACAGATGTTTCTTTGGGAAGATGTCTGCGCTGATGCCTGCCTGTTGGATTTGTCAGTAACACTGGACTTATTCTGGATAATTCTAATATGGTTGTGCTTATCATTATGTGCATAATTATTGAGAGATAACTTTAATTTGGGCTTTAACGCCCAATGATGTGCCTGGACGATCATGTTTTTTTTGTGAAAGTATTTTACCGGGAAGAATACAATGAGATTGTCTCTCGTTTTCAACTATGCCCTGAACTTATATTATCTACCTTAGAAAGGTGAAAGGCTGAGCTGACCTTGCCGGGACTAGAACCTGCAACCTCATGGTCTGCGCAGATTCTACAGGTGGTGCCTTAACCAGCTGAGCTGTCTCTCCAGTTAAAGCATAACATGGGATCAAGCAAGATCCTACTCAGTTTTGAGGGAGGCCTCTGAGACCTGTTAGACCCTGGGGACTACTCTTGTACTGACCTGCATTTATATGAACAGCCCTGTAGGCTGAAGCACAATACCCAGTCCAAAACAGCTGGTTTATGGATAAGGTCAGAGGGTCCTGTGAGATGTGTGGGTCTGACGAGAGGCAGAGCTGCTTGCGGGATATCATGTGCTGGATCTGACGCTTTGCTTTCATCAGAGCTGCTTTCTAAAGATAAGCAAAATCCCAGAGCAGGCTGTTCTATCACCAGAGGCCCCTTTACACTGTCAGTTTGCTTTGCCAAGACCATTGTACCAAGCCGTGCAAGGGAGAGGTTTGCAGTAATGAATGGGATGTGTACACACTCACAAGCTTATGTTCCACTGTGCTGAGAGATTCCTGGGTGCTAAAAGGGTTAAAACATTGTGGTTTGATTGACGTCAAAGGCAAGAACATGTAATTTCCTTTGATGGAGCAAAAGAAAATATCCACAGTGTGTGTGTGTGTGTGTGTGTGTGTGTGTGTGTGTGTGTGTGTGTGTGTGTGTGGTGATATGATGTGTGTGTAATAGGGCATTTATGTATGTGTGTGTGAAAGAGAGAGAGATAAGGTGTGTGTGTGTGTGTTATATATGTTATGTGGCTTTGTAATAGGGCATGTGTTTTGTGTGTGATATGGTTTGTGTCTGTGTAATAATGTATGTGTGTGAGATAGATGTGGTGTGTGTGTGTGTGTATTAAGGTGTTGGTGTGATATGGTATGTGTCTGTGTAATAGGATGTGGTGTGTTTGTGTGTGTGTGTGTGAGAGAGAGAGAGATATGAGATGTGTGTATTAAGGTGTGTGTGTGTGATATGGTATGTATCTGTGTAATAGGGTGTGTGTGTGTGTGCGTGTGTGAGATATGGTGTCTGTGCAATAGGATGTGTGTAATAGGATATTTATGTATGTGTGTGACAGATAAGGTGTGTAAAAAGGTGTATGTGTGATTGTGTAAAATAATTGTGTATGTCTGTATAATAAGAACTGTGTCACTATATGTAACGGTGTGTGTGTGATATGTGTCTGTGTAATAGGGTGTGTGTGTAATAGGGTATTTATGTGTGAGAGATAAGGTGTGTGTGAGTATAATAAGGATGTATGTATGTATGTGTAATAAGATCTGTGTCACTATGTGTAATGGTGTGTGTAAAATATGAGGTGTATATGTGAGTAATAAGGTGTGATGTTTGCATGCAAGATGGAGTGTGTGTAATGTGTATAATAGCCTGTAAAAGTGTATATGTGTGTGGGTGTAGTAGGGTGTATATATGTATGTGTGTATGTGAGTTAAAGAGGAACTTTCATCAGGTAGCAATAGAGCCTCAAATGATAATTACATTAGCGGTATGCACATACCTAACTTTATTTTCAAGAGTAATTGCGCCATTAAATAAAAAATAGCACCTTCTATGGAGGCAGCCACTGACGGGGATCTTGCAGTAGTCGCTCTCTGCTCATGCACTGTCAGTCCCTTCCGGTGCCTTTCGGCACAAAGGCTTTGAACTCGCCAGTTTTGGAGTTGAAGGAGACGGACAGCATACCTCCCAACATTTCAAATTGCCAAAGAGGGACACTTGTGTTTTAGGGGGAGTGGCTGAAGGTATGGCTGGTGGGCGGGGCATTAGCGAGAATTTTTAGGCTATTTCATGACCTGTTGACACCTCCTTGTGTAACCTAATAAATGTCTTCTAACAAAGCCAAAGTATTTTATGTACACAGACTAATCTATAAACACATCTACTGATGCTTAAATAAACAATAATGTGAGTTTTATTGCTGTAGAGCAATGTGATACCCTTATATACACACCACACAGTCTGGTTTCCTAAAAAGAGGGACATCAGGGTGGGAAAGAGGGACAGTTGGGAGGTATAGGACAGCGCAGAGACAGAGATGGCGGTTCTGCGCTGTTCCCCGGTGCGTGTCTGCATAGACGGATCTATTTTTGTTCAATGCAGCAATTATTCTTGAAAGTAAAGCTAGGTATGTGCATATCGCTAATATAGTTATCAAATGAGGTTCTATTGTTATCTGATGAAAGTTCAGTATTAATCACTTAAAGAGGAATTTCATGCATTATAAAGTCTCCCTGCTGTAATTAAGCAGGGAGAGAGTAGCTTTAGAATATATCCATTACCTCTGACGTGTTAGCCATTCTACAGAAATCCATCATTGTAGGAGAATGGCAGCCGGGTTAGCTCAGTCTGTGAGCCTGCTCCATCAGTCCTTCCGGTTACCATGTGGTACGCTGCAATGCTTCTTACAGGAGACCAGGACTGACTGCGCAGGCGCTCAGACAAGATGTCTGCACTGTAGTCTGGGTTCTGGACTCCTACAATGATGGATGTGTTTAGAATGGCCAACATTTCAGAGGTAATAGATATATTCTAAAGCTAGTCGCTACCTGCTTAATTATAGAAGGGTGACTTTATAGCGGATGAAAGTTACGCTTAAACTGCATGTCAAGGTATGTTTTCCCGCAAACATGGATATAAAAAAACTATTGTCTATTTTTGTGTGTAAAAAGGCTTCAGGCCTGAGTAAAAGGGATATTGTAATAGGCAACAGAGCCCCAACGTTTGCTTATATTAAGCATGCAAAGCTGAGAATTTGAAATTCAAAGTGATGCTTGATTGACAGACAAACACCCGATAACCCCCAACTCCTTCCCTTATATTACACTACTAGTTGAACAGCCCGTGTACACGGGCCACAGTGCCAGGCAGCAACGGCCGCAGTGCAGTCATGGACAGTAGAGACTGCCCGCGCCACTGCTGATATGGAGCAGGGCGCCCCGAATTCAGACCATAGTCCTCTCTGCGCACCTTGAACTACGGTCTGAATTCAGAGCCCCGCTCCGTTATCAGCCGCGGCACGGGCAGTCTGTACTGTGCATGACTGCAGCACACGCAGCCGTCTCTACTGCGCATGACTGCTTCTGACAAACACACACTTAGCGAATTATTATATAGGATGTTATAACATTCACAGATAGATATGTAAATACCTTCATAATGTCATAGAACTTGAGATATAGGAGATTGTTTTACCATCAGACTGGGGGACACTCATTTTCTTTGCACGAATCACTTCCTGTTGAGCCTCACACAGTACTAAGTACAGCCTCCTGACCGGGGCTTGAGGAGTGTAAAGGAAAATGGCTTCCCCAACCAGCTGAAAATCAGCACAGGCTATTGGTTACATCTTAACCCTTTGAGTGCCAGGGGGGTATCCAGACAGTTCATGGCTATCAATGTTCAGTAAATATATATACATATACTGTATCTCTCTCTTTATATATATATATATATATATATATATATATATATATATATAATGTATGTGCTTCTTTAATTCTTTCACTAGATCACTCAGACTGATTCTGAAATGGGATTAGAAATTGTATTTTAATCAATCGAGCGACAGAAGGGTGCTTAAACCTTTGAGCTCCAGAGGGGTATGCAGCGCATTGCTTTGCAAAGCAGCTCTAATTAATCATCATAGTATTTGGACATTGGAGAGTGTTATTTCAGTTCTGTCAGAGTTGTAATTCAATAACAAAGTGTCCCCCTCCTGTCCCTTTTACTGATGTAACACTGCTCACCTCAGAGCAGAAGGGAGGTGCCCAGGTAGATTGCAGAGAAGGACAATCTTCAATTAAGATAAGGGAAAAACCTGAAAAACTTGTCAAGGGGAGCAGGGCTTTCATTGTTCTCATAGGAAGAAGATTGTCCACTGCTGTTATCTGTCTGGTCTATGGACTGGATTCCATATCTGAGAAGAGATGGCTTACACTAGGTAAAAGGGGTGGAAGGGGGAACCTTTATCTTTCAATTACTCTTGAACCACAACTCTGACAGTAGTGAAATAACACTCTCCATGGCCCAAATACTTAATTGGATTAATTGGAGCTGCTGTTTTTGTGAAACATTACTATCCCTTTAAATGTTAATATTTCAAAGCTCTCAGGTGTGCTTATCAGAATCAGTGAGGTATAAAGCCAAATAGGGTGACCACATTTCCAATCTGCCATTCCGGGACATGTGGTCACCCTGTGTTTATATTAAAAGTAATGTTAAAGCCCTGTCCTCAAATAATACCCTTCTGGAAAGAAATGATGTATCAGATAAATTTGGTCATGAAGGTGGACTTACCTGAGGATCCACTTTTATGCTTGTTCCAATATAAAGACCATCTTTCTTTCAAAATCCATGTTGATAAATGGAAACAAATAGGGCTTATGTTAAATGCGGCAAAGTTGTTGATCCGATCCCAATTTTATGGAAACAACCTAATGTGCCTTCAATTAACCATTGTAACAATAAAAAAAGGAAGGGGGGGGGGAATGGGTGCCCCTGTGCGGGATCAGTAGACCAGAACATGACTCCACCACCAACACCCAAAGGTGCGTACTCACAAGATATGTGGCCGAGTAATAGCATAAACCAAACGCGGCAACAAAACAGCTAGGAATATATAAAGGATGAAACCAAAAACAAAAAACACGCAAAAAGGGCGCTAATAGTGAAGTATGTCTAGGTGAACAATCTCTCAATAAATAAAAAATATGCACTCACAATTAGAAGAAGGGCTCTGTTATCAGAGTCTACTGACTATTCAGGCACACGGAGAACTTCTCCCGTCTCTGTTCAGGTAACTTCTCTCCCTGTGTTCAGGAACACTTCAAATTCCCAGACAGGATGTAGCAGACTGGTCACTTGTAAAAATAAAATTTATTGATAAAAAATAAATAATAAATGGACAGATGATACAGTCTTATAATGCTAACGCGTTTCGCGGCTAAAACGCTGCTTTATCAAAGCTCAACAAGCCCAAAGGAATTAAAATATAACTAATATCATTTTTTTTTTGTTTATATTAGTTATATTTTAATTCCTTTGTTAAAGCCCATGTACACGAGCCGAGGTCCTGTGAGGTGAAGAGGCCGGCCCTGCTGTGCGTACTGCAGCCGCCTCACTGGCACTGTATGTGATGCAGTCATGTGCAGTAGAGATTGCCCGAACGCATATGCGTTTGGGCAGTCTCTACTGCACATGACTGCATCGGACAAACATTCTGGCCTTTTATATTATAAGATGATCAAGTCGTAGACTCCGTCTCACTGTGACTGCAGCGTGCGCTGTTTCTCTCTCCTCTAGTCCAGTTCTGTAACTTCCGACCAGGGCCGGATTTATAATTAGGCAGAGTAGACATCTGCCTACAGGCGCACCTCACAGAGGGGCGCCTTTTATTGGGATCATGTTGTGTTTTGTTTTTTTTATACGCCTCCCCTGCCTCCGCAACATGGTGAAGACAGATCTGTGCCTTCTTCGGCACAGTCCTGTAGCTGCTGAGCTCCTTCGTTGGGTCTTTAGTAATACAAACGCTGGGAGATGACATCATCTGTCAGCGCTCTGCATTACTGAAGATTAGCCCGCGCGAAGCTCCAGCAGCTACAGGTCTGTGCTGAAGAAGGAGGAGGCACAGACCTTTCCTGCTACTGGACCACCAGGGAAGAGGTAGGAAATGAACACTGGGGGGGGGGGGTCAATGTGCAATATGGAGATGATGGGGGCAATGTGGAGATGATGGGGGCAATGTGGAGATGATGGGGGGCAATAGGAGGGAAATATGGTACATGGAGATGATGGGGCAATGTGGAGCTGATGGGGGCAATGTGGAGATTAGGAGCACTGTGGAGGTGTCCAGTGGAGATGGCCAATGGGGGGGGCACTTCAGCTTTCTGTGCCTACAGGCTCCTGAGATGTAAATTCGGCCCTGTTGCGACCTTGTCCGGACTCTGCGCAGCCGCCTGTCACTGCTCCCAGAGACTGTAGACAATGTCGCTCACTCCGTCTCCTCCTACGTGCTCACTCAGATGGCATGCGAAGCATGCCACCTCAGGCACACAGACCAGCCAGCCAATGAGGAGAGGATCATTGTGCAAATACTCTCCCTTCATTGGCTGGTGGTGGGTGCTTGCAGCGTGCATGTTACTTATAGTAGGTGGCTGTCATTGAGCTGGCCCCACTGGCAGAAAGGGCTTTGCAATTTAAATTGATTCCGGGACTCTTTATTGTCCCAGTGGGGATGATATGGGACACAGCACAAAATTAAGGGACAGTCCCAGGCATTCCGGGACACGTGGTCACCCTAAAGCCAGAAGGTTGGGCAATTCTTTGGGCAAACCGACTGGAACCTTAACGGAGAAATAAAAATTCATACCGATTTTAAATGAGGCTTTTAAGCCTTTGAACGCTAGAAAGGTCTCACACTGGGGTGACCACATTTCAGTTCTGCCATTCGGGGACACTGTGGAGAGAAGAGTGCACCACAGAATTCTAAACACTAGAGGGAGAACTGCCCATTAATTGCTGTGTCAGAAAGTGATGCCTGCTATGGACTACAAGAAAATGTACATCAAGCCCGAAGCCTTAAACTAACATTGCACAATGATAAAATTACTCTGCAGCTCCCGACTGATGCCTGGATCGAGGCTCAGTTCTATAGTGTTTTGAGCTCTGTCTGAAAGCCATTTTGTTGTAGCCCAGCAGAGACATCACTTCCTGTCACAGCAGGGAATGGACAATGTTCCTTCTAGTGTATAGAAATCTGTGCTCTGATATCTTCATTCTGGGACTTTGTATTGTCCCAGAAGGGGTCTGCCTGGGACATGGGACACATAAAATCTGGGACTGTCCCTGGCAATCAGGGACATGTGGTCACCCTATCTCAAACATATAGCAATTCTCTATCAATTCAGGAACATTCTGGGATTTTTTTTATTTGTACTTGTGTTAAAGTGTTAAAAATGACAAGGAATAGGAATTTCCCTGCCTTAAAGTGATAGTAATGTTTCATAATAAAAGCAGCTCTAATTAATCATCATAGTATTTGGACCATGGAGAGTGTTATTTCAATTCTGTCAGAGTTGTAGTTCAAGAGTAATTCAATGATAAAGTATCCCCCTCCCGCCCCTTTTACTGATGTAACACTGCTCAGCCAGATCAGAAGGGAGGTGCCCAGGTAGACTGCAGAGAGGGACAATCTTCACTTAAGATAAGGGGAAAAACATGAAAAACTTGTCTAGGGGGGCAGGGCTTTCATTGTTCTCATAGGAAGAAGATTGTCCCCTGCTGTTATCTGTCTGGTCTATGGACTGCATTCCACATCTGAGAAGAGGTGGCTTACACTAGGTAAAAGGGGCGGGAGGGGAAACTTTGCTTGTGAATATCTCTCAAACCATAAAAGTCTGAGAGATAAGACTTATATCGTTCTTCATGCTTTTATAATGCCTACAAAATAAAATAAAGATGAAACGAACAAAGTATTACTATCCCTTTAAGTGCAACATGAACCCCGATCTGCTAACTGAGGTCTGTTGTCAAAATAGAATATACAGTGAAGACATAATGACACTTGGAAGGGAAATACTAACAGGAATGTAACATCTATTATAAGTGATGGGAACGAAAACAAGCACTTTGTTTAGGGAAGTTAAAACCTAAAAGTGAAAAGGGACCATGGGACGTTATAAATAGTCCTACTACCAGCCAGCGTCTGTGAAAAGAAATCTTTCTTCACTACAGGAATTCTGCAGAGAATTAGACTCTTTTCACAAAGGAGATCATGCTGTGACGATGCTGTTTCCAAAAATAGGGCATATTGCAGCCTATGGGGACATTCATGTGGGTAACTGGTATTTGGCTTACAGTCTCCAGTAGATGCAGAAGGTTTGTGAGGCATACTTGGGGGGAGATGTACTAAGGTGTGATAAAGAGGAGATAACTTCTCCTGTGTGATAAACTCTCCAGTTCCTATGTTATTCTGTTGGGTCAATGCACTATGATCTTTTATGTTGGAGAAATCGTAGTGCATTGACCCCATATAATAACATAGGATTTGGAGAGTTTATCACACTGGAGAAGTTATCTCCACTTTATCACCTCTTTATCTCTCCTTAATGCGTCTCCACACTGGGTTTTTAGATTTAAAGGGATAGTAATACTTAAGTATTGCTAATCCCTATATTAAAGTCCTATTAAAAATAAATGTATTGCCCCCAGTGTCATCTCTCAAACCTTTATGGTTTGAGAGATAATCGCTCCTAAAGTTGTCCTCTCCCTCCCCCTTCCCTGTAGTCAGCGTTCTAGCTGACTGCAGGGAAGCCGGTTGTACAACTTTCAGGTGGCTCTCCAGCACAGCCGCGATCGCGTTAATAAAAAAAAATCTTTCACTGAAATGGTCTTCTACATGTGCTTGGTTTGTATTTGGTTTGCAAGCACACGTAGTAGACCGTTTTAGTGAAAGATTTTTTTTTTTTATTAACACTATCGCGGCTCTGCTGCTGCTGGTCTCCAAGGCATAGACCTCTCTAACATCCAAAGGGTTATGCAATGGCAATTCTAGGGGTTATGTAAACTACTAAATAAACTGGCCCCTTTAAACAATGCGTGGTTGTCTGGTGCAAGGACAGTAGATGTGCTCTGGCCACACCCACAGCTCAGAATGTGGGTGTGGCTAGCATAGCTGTGGAACCCCCCCACCCCCCCACACACACAAATAACTGGACACTCTAGTCAGTTGCTTACCCTATCTAATGGGAAATTCAGCCCAGTCTGTCACTTATGAGTAACTGAATCTTTGCAATGATCCAGTAACTGGCTGGTCCACATGAGTGTCAGCCAATCGTTTCTGGGCTGTTTTTAGAATATGGTAAAGTGGGCCCACAGATAGAAGCACCCCATCACAGTGAAGGAGAACCTCTTGTCATACAGCACAGTTTGGATCCCTGTGGATCTCCTTTTCCCTTTGATATTGGATATACAATACAGTCTGCTCATTGTTTAAAGGGATAGTAATACTTCGTTTTATCTTTATTTTATTTTGTAGGCATTAAAAAAAACATGAAGAACGATATAAGTCTTATCTCTCAAACCTTTATGGTTTGAGAGATATTCACAAGCAAAGTTTCCCCTCCCGCCCCTTTTACTTAGTGTAAACCATCTCTTCTCAGATGTGGAACCAGTCCATAGACCAGACAGATAACAGAAGGGGACAATCTTCTTACTATGAGAACAATGAAAGCCCTGCTCCCCTTGACAAGTTTTTCAGGTTTTTCCCTTATCTTAATTGAAGATTGTCCCTCTCTGCAGTCTACCTGGGCACCTCCCTTCTGCTCTGGCTGAGCAGTGTTACATCAGTAAAAGGGGTGGGAGGGGGACACTTTGTCATTGAATTACTCTTGTACTACAACTCTGACAGAATTGAAATAACAGTCTCCAAGGTCCAAATACTATGATGATTAATTAGAGCTGCTTTTATTATGAAACATTACTATCCCTTTAATGCCAAGTGTCAAAGTATTGTGTTCAGATAGGTGTGAAAACTGAGTATTTTATCAAGCTATTGTAGGTGTAAGTGCTTAGCTAAGGGTGAGCATGCAGGATTCTGCATGGTGAAATATAAGCTCAGAATTGTGTGTGGTGACTGTGTATGACTAATCTCTTTTAGTGAAAGGGTAAAAAGGATATTATTGCACATTTAGAGACCTCGTTAGCAATCAAGAGGTTTTTGGGACGGGTGGGAGGGCTACATTACATATTTTTCTCAGGGTCTGGTTTAAAAGTATAGTTAACGTTTATTTTATATATTTATAAATATATACGTATAAATATATATATACACACTACTCAAGTATTAAATAAATATAAATAATATGCTATTACACACATACACACACACACACACACACACATATATATATATATATATATATATATACATACATACACACACACATATAATTTTATTCAGCCCTAAAATATATATATACTTTTCATAATAAAACTGTAATGATTTTTTAACCCTTTGAATGCCAGAGAAGTATCCAATGCAATGTATTAATGTATACCTCTCTGGCACTCGGAAGGTTAAAGCTGTCCTGAATTCTGCATGGCTTATGTGCTTGTGGGCAAGCCCCCTTGGTTTTGTTTTACCCTTGCTAAAGGTCAGCTGAGGAAGATGGGAGGTGTAGTCCAACAAGATTTTAGGAGGATCTGCTGTAAAAATAGTATTTTGACAATACATATTTCTGTCTCCTCAGGATAATATCAATGTGCAGGTGATGGAGAGGTGCCCTCGTCTCTGTTATTTGAAGAAAGGTCCGAACGGCTATGGATTTAACCTGCACAGCGAGAAATCCAGGCCTGGTCAGTTCATCCGGTCAGTGGACCCCGGATCTCCAGCAGCAAAAGCAGGTCTGAGACCGCAGGACCGGTTGGTGGAGGTATGTAAAATATGGAGCTGAATTTCAAATTCTTATGATATTCGTGTGTGCTTGGTAACACCCTTTGACCTTTTTACCCTTTGATTCCTGGAGGGACGTACAAGTAATTTCAAAGCTTTAAAATGTGTGCAGTTGGGGTGAAAAAAAATCCTTTTAGTTTCAATGGGGCTTTAACCCTTTCAGTGCTAGCTTACTCAATGCCTTGCATACCCTGTGGCACTGGAAGGGTTAACCCCTTGAATGCTAAAATGCTGTGAAGCAGTGGGTTGGAGACCTAGCTAGCCTTCGAGATGTTAACCAGCCCACTAAATCAAGGGAAAATTGTATTCTACAACTATGGGGCAGCTGGATATCACCCAGACTTGTTCTACATTCCTTTATATATCTGGGATTATAAAAACAAACTGGAGTTATTCTGGAATAAACCAACTGCACCATAGGGGACAAATAAAAATTCCTTTTATATTGAAATGATAGCTCCGCTTTAATTTAAGTCACCCCCAGTTCATTGTTAGTATCCATGGAATAATGAAAATATTGTAATAAAGTTTGTTAAATGTCGGCATCATTTGAAATCATAACTTCGTATCGGACCTACATGAACAGGAGAGTGCGGCCATCGTGCCGAAGTGGGATCTTTATGCCTGCGCTGTACGTCACTGTCCCTGTCTCATGTCACTCACAGGGATGTGCCAAAGGTGGAGTTGCAACCTCAGTATAATGCTAACCAGTGCTTGATATACAGATAGAAGCCATTCACAGCACACCGAAGGGAAGCGTGAACGCGCTCCCTGGGGCAGCTGGGAGGGAAGTGGGAGGAGAGTTAGGGAGTGAACAAGAGCTTTGCCAACGAATCAGTGTGCTACATTATACTGACCGGCACAGCTTGAAGGTAGAATTTCTTTTAACCCCTTATGGACCATGGAATTCTGGGCTCCCCGCGCGGCTGCACACCGTTCGAGGAGTCTGGAATTAGATCGTGCAAAAAAAAAAAAAAATGCTCCGTGGTCCTTAAGTGACCGCAAAGTACATGCACGGCCAGTCCTTAAGGGGTTAAAGTACTTGCATTAAAACCCCCCAAAAAAACCAGCTTTCCTATTACTACTTTTTTTAACAAAAGCTGTGGTAAAAAGATTTTATAAGGTATTACATCCCCTTTAAATTGGGCTTTTAACCCCTTGAATGCTAGAGAGTTCACCAGTTCATTGCTTCACAATGCATTAGAGACCTCTCTAGCGTTCAGGGCATTAAAACGCTGTATTCAGTTGCATGGGACTGTACTCATTTGTATTTGTCCCCTATGGTGCAGTTGGTTTACTCCAGAGTAACAGAAATATGGGCCAGTGTGCCCAAAATAGAATCCGGGAGTTCCCACAGACTACTGACATGGGACATACAAAAGGTTAGGGGTCCCTTCAGCAACAAAAACACTGCCTTAACCCTCTGTGTTCCAAGACGTATCCGATACATTGCAGTGCAATGCACTGGATGCCTCTCTGGCACTCAAAAGGGTTCAGTGGATGTGTCACCTTAACTCTTTGAGTTCCAGAGAGGTATGCAACGCATTGCAAAGCAAAGCGTTGCATACCCCTCCAGCACTCAAAGGGTTAATATGGGTTTAGTTCATTTTAAAGGGAAATAAAAACTGTTGATGTGGTGTACTAATTGTTTGTAATATATATAGTCTTTGAGTAATTAACCTGTATTCTTCTGGCACGGTGTGGCACTTAAAGGGGAACTATCACCCCAAATAAAGTCTGCCCCCAACAATTAGCTATCTAGCGATAAGTGTACCAATAGTATTATTATTATCCAGCATAATTATTGCGTTAGTCAGAAATCCTACTTCTGCAGAGACGGGCGGCCAGGCAACAGTGCTTTAGAGGCATCTGCTCGCCTGCGCCATCAGTCCCTTCTGGTACCTAACGATACCATGCAGCGCCTCCTAGAGGAGACCGGAACTTACATCGCGGGTGCGCAGATGTCTGCAAGCAATGATGTCTGCGCTGTTGCCTGGCCGTCAGTCTCAACACAAGTAGGATTTGTGACTAACACAGTAATTATGCAGGCTAATAGTAGTATTGTTAAAGCGATAGTAATGTCAAACAATAATATTATTTTTTATTGTAGATGAAAAAAAAAAAAATTCCATGCTGCAAATTACATCTCTCAAACCGCTATGGTTTGAGAGATATTCGCACTGAAAGTCCCCCCCCTCACCTTTTCTTGATGTCAGCTGTAAAGCTGACAGCAAGAGATTTGAGTCGTGCGACTCGAGGAGCCTCTTCAGCAGAGCCGAATTCGCATTATTTAAAAAGAACTACTTAATTGAAACGATCAACAAAGTGTGCTTGCAAACCGTTCCAATGAAGTAGTTCTTTTTAAATAACGTGATTTCGGCTCTGCTGAAGAGCCAAGGGCTGGTCTGAGGACCCGGATCTCCTGCTGTCAACACAGCGAAGGGGACGGAGGGGTGAACTTTCAATGCGAGTATCTTTAAACCATAAAGGTTTGAGAGATCGGATTTACAGCAAATAATTTTTTTTTATCTACAATAAAAAATAATATTATTGTTTGACATTAGTAACACTTTAAGCTTATTGCTAGATGGCTAATTGTCGGCTGGAGACTTTATTTAGGCTGATAGCTCCCCCTTAAAGGGATAGTAATACTTAAAATGTAAAAAAAAATATGTTGTAGGGTTTATCCCCCTGAGTAAAACAAGAGTACTCCCACTGCTGAAAGGTGTTTCATTCAAAAGTTATTAATTTTCAAAGTTGAATTTTTTAGGTGCAATATCACAGTGGCCTGAAATTGTACAGTGGCGCTGTCCATAGGATCGTGTAGCAACAGCGCCACTGTACAATTTCAGGCCACTGTGACATTGCACCTAAAAAATTAAACTTTGAAAATTAATAACTTTTGAATGAAACACCTTTCAGCAGTAGGAGTACTCTTGCTTTACTCAGGGGGATAAACCCTACAACATATTTTTTTTACATTTTAAGTATTACTATCCCTTTAATACTAATTAGTTTCTGTGCTGGGCCACTATTACACTGTACTATGAATGAATCTAGCCGGAGCCCACACACTGGAGACAGTTATAATATCACAGTGATGAGTAAGTTTGATCTTGAACAGAACTATTTAGTGCACTGTGCAGGAATTTAGCATGAAGTGCCGCACCGTGCCACCAAAAATATAAAGGTTCATTTCTCAAAATATTTCTTTTACTGAAAAAAAAAAAATGTTAGTGCCACAATCGGATACATTTTAATTTTCTGTAAAACAACTTAAACTTGTCTTTAGTGGGGACAGGTTCAGTTTAATATTACGCTGTGGGGTTAATAAGTGCAGAGCGCCAGAGGGGCGTTTAACGCATTGCAGCTCCTGTAAGGGCTTAATTTGAACTGGCATCTCTACCAGCTGGAAGGATATTGGAACTGGCACCTGTACCAGCTAACAGTGGAAGTAGCACCTGTAATTGTGTGCTGCAGTGGCTTTCCTATGGCATCTTCTATCCGCACTGTGCCACAGGTCACTTGATCTAACTCCACATTGCCCTGAGACAGCTGAACCCTGGGTGCCCTCAGCCCAGCGGATCTGTCATCTCATTACATTGTGCTGGTGGCAAGTACTGTCCCGCCATCCAAGGGCCCTCCTGCATATTTCATGTGGGCAGTGCAGCCATGCAAGGGGGTGGGGGGTGCGTGCAGTGCCAACAAGTGGGTGGGCCTTGTCGCCTTTTATTTTAATTCCCCACCTCCGACAAACCACCTGTGGGACTTGGGAACCCGATCCTTTTCCCCGTAGCTGGCAGACATTCTGTGCCAGAGGCGCCCATGAATATTTCATGCCATATTGTGAGAGACGAGAGAGAGGATTCCCGGGGGATGGATTCTCAGAGCATTGTGTACATCTTATTGTACCTGAAGAGAACAGTCCCTAGGGAGATCTTAAAGGGATAGTAATACTTAATTATTACTAATCCCTGTATTAACCCCTTAAAGGGATAGTAATACTTCATTTTAACTTTATTTTATTTTGTAGGCATTAAAAAAACATGAAGAATAATATGTCTTATCTCTGAAACCTTTATGGTTTAAGAGATATTCACAAAGTATCCCTTCCCTGTTCAACCAGATCAGAAGGGAGATGCCCAGGTAGACTGCAGAGAGACTTGTATCATTCTTCATGTTTTTTTAATGCCTACAAAATAAAATAAAGTTAAAACGAAGTATTACTATCCCTTTAAGGACCAGCAGTCCCGGGGTGTGCCGTCCCTTAAAGACCACATAGTAAACTTTGACATGCCGTCCCACGTGACTGATCACGTGGGGCGGCACGCCAAACGGGGCACTGGAAGAGATCGCTCTGGTCTTGGAGCGGTCATCTTCAGTGCCCAGTATTACTCACCGCGCGCCTACAGGAGCGTGGTGAGTAAAAGTATGTGACGTGCCAGGACCGTCACTGGTCCTTAAGTGCTGGACCAGCGTGATGGTCCTGCCACGTCAATGGTCCTTAAGGGGTTAAAGTCCTATTAAAAATAAATGTATTGCCTCCAGTGTCATCACTCAAACCTTTATGGTTTGAGAGATAATCGCTCCTAAAGTTGCCTTCTCCCTCCCCCTTCCCCGTAGTCAGCGTTCTAGCTGACTGCAGGGAAGCCAGTTGTACGATTTTCAGGCGGCTCTCCAGCAGAGCCTCAATCGCATCCACAAAAAAGAAAACTTTCACTGAAATGGTCTTCTACGTATGCTTGGTTTGCAAGCACACATAGAAGACCGTTTTAGTGAAAGATTTTTTTAATTAAAGCGATCGCGGCTCTGCTGCAGAGCCGCCTGATGATCTAAGACCAGATTTCCCTTCAGTCAGCCACAACACTGACTACGGGGAAGGGGGAGGGAGAGGGCAACTTTAGGAGTGATTATCTCTCAAACCATAAAAGTTTGAGAGATGACATTGGGGGCAATACGTTTATTTTTTATAGGACTTTAATATAGGGATTAGTAATAATTAAGTATTACTATTCCTTTAAAGGAGCAGTAACACCACTTAACCCTTTGAGTGCCAGAGGGGCACGCAACGCATTGCTTTGCAATGTGTTGCGTACCCCTCTGGCACTCAAAGGGTTAATAATAATAATTACACCACACACAAACACAAACTTACCTTACTGTGGCCAGAAAATCCTAATGTCCCTAATGGGTTTGTCCATTTTGATTTTGTTCACTCAATGCTGGATGTCATGTCATGACAATTACTGGCAGTTTTTTTTTTTTTTAAGCTGAAGCATTCAGAGTGCACAAACCCTTTCATGACCAGAGGGGTGAGCGACACCTTGAGTGACGGGAGTTATTATTATTATTCTTTATTTATATAGCCCCAACTAATTCCGCAGCGCTGTACAACTGGGAATAGACATAGAGGTATTAAATAGTACAATCAGATGTGGAGAACAGAAGGATCAGAGCCCCCTGCTGGTGAGAGCTTACAGTCTAGAGGAGTTGTCTGGCAGCAGCAGGAAGGCCTCACAAAGCCCACCACTGCCCTAGGCAATAGATCCCCTTTAACCATTTGAATGCCACAGGGGTATGCAGAGCATTGCGTACCCCTCTGGCATTCAGATGGTATAACCCCTTAAGGACCATTGACGTGCCAGGACCATCACGGCGGCCCGGCACTTAAGGACCAGTGACGGTCCTGGCATGTCAAGGAGTTCAGGGCTCCCGGCGCAGCTGCACGCCACTCTGGAAGCCCTGAACCGGAAGTGGGGGGGTGGGAAAGCCCTGTGGTCCTCAAGTGCCGGCCGCTCTTGCGCGCGCCGGTCCTTCAGGGGTTAAACAATGTTGAAATGTTACAATGAAATGGTGTTATTTGCATTTAAATATTTTATTCTAGGGACCTTATTTACCAAGCTAAAGTAGTTCAGTTTTGTAATAAACCTCAAGTGCACCATAGAGTGAAATGAAAATTCTGCAGATTGCCAACGATTTAAAGGGATAGTAATACTTAAATGTAAAAAAAAAATATGTTGTAGGGTTTATCCCCCTGAGTAAAACAAGAGTACTCCCACTGCTGAAAGGTGTTGCATTCAAAAGTTATTAATTTTCAAAGTTAATTTTTTTAGGTGCAATATCACAGTGGTCAGAAATTGTACAGTGGCGCTGTTGCTACACCATCCTATGGAGATTTATGGTCCCGGGACCAGAGCTGTCCATAGGATCGTGTAGCAACAGCGCCACTGTACAATTTCAGGCCACTGTGATATTGCACCTAAAAAATTCAACTTTGAAAATTAATAACTTTTGAATGAAACACCTTTCAGCAGTGGAAGTACTCTTGTTTTACTCAGGGGGATAAACCCTACAACATATATTTTTTAACATTTTAATTTTTACTATCCCTTTAAATGAGAATTTTTTTTTCTTTTATCGGGTTATACAGTATTGATCCAAACAATATAACCAATCATCACGTCCATAACATGAAACATATCCATAACATGAAAAATATCCATAACAACCAGGGTGGATAAAAATTGATGATTTAAACAAAAAATAAATAAATAATAATAAAAAAATCAGATTTTTTTTAATTTAAATCGGATTTTTTTGATTTAAATCAAATTTATTTTGATGAAATGCTTTTGGAGAAAAAAAATCTACCTAAAGAGAGTTTTCTATTTAAAGGGATAGTAATACTTGCAAATTATTAATCCCCATATTGTAGCTTTGTTAAAAAGAAACTTATTGCCCCCAGTGTCGTCTCTCAAACCCTTATGGTTTGAGAGATGATAGCGCTCAGAGTTCCCCCCTCCCTCCCCCTTCCCTGACTGAACGCTGACTGCAGGGGAAGCTGTCGTACGACAGTCTTATGTGTATCAGGCAGCTCTGCAGCTGAGCCGAGATCACGTTTATAAAAAATAATTCTTTCACTGAAACGGTCTTCTACAGTACAAAGAGGAGACATGCTCAACTACAAGTTTGAAAACGCCAGCTAAAATTATTACTAAAATTAGAATTAAAATTCGGACCCTTTATCCTTTGACCCCTCCCTCCCCATGCCAGCTCCCCCTCCCCAATTAAATGGGAATTTTAACCCTTTGAGCGCCAGAGGGGTATGTATCACACTACTTTGCAATGTGTTGTGTACCCCTCTGACACTCAAAGAGTTAACAGCTTGAATACTAGAGAGGTCTCCTAATGGAGACCAAACATTCCACGGGTTAAAAGCTCAATTTAAATAAATGGGATAGGTCACCTCCCCCCATGGTTCGGATGGTTTACTCTACAACTGCACCTCTTTAGCTTGATGAGTAGGGCCGTAGGTCTCTAAAACCTAATAATAAACATTCTTTTCTATTGTATGGTTATAAATCAGTTCTCCTTATCTATATAGCCAATAATGGATTAATTATGTGCGTGCAAACTTGTACTGAGTAACCAGATGGAAAGCAACTAAGGTACTGACACGAGTATCCATCCGTCTTCAGCGCAGAGAGAAGGCTTTCTTATCTCTGACAGTTTACAGACATTAGTGCGCTATCATTTCAGAGACGCCTATTTAGATTTCTTAAACAAACAATGGGCCCTGGTTGAGGCATACGTAACCCTTTAAGGTCCAGAGGGATTTGAGGTGCCTTGTTTTGCATTGTGTTGCACACATCTCTGGTCTTTAATGGGTTAAAGTGGTGGTTCCCAAACTTTTTCATCTGATGCCCCATTTGTGGTTTACACTAAATATTGATGACACCCCCCCCTTTTTTTTATTGAAACAAACGAATCCCCTTTGGATACATATTTCTGTTACTGTTAATCTGAATGTTATGTTATTTGTAATGTGTTTGAAAAGCAATTTGTTGCACACCCTTCTGGCACCCAAAGGGTTAAATGCCTGATACTTCATGCTACATCTGAAAGAATTCTCTGTTTGTTTTCTGACACCTGACATGCTCTCAGGGAGCAGACATTCCTGCTTTTCCAGGGTTTCCATTTGCTTGTACAGGATTACATTTAACCCTTTGACTGCCTGAGGGGTATGCGACGCATTACAAAGCAATGCTTTGCTCACCCCTCTGGCACTGACAGCATTATACTGACTTAGATAAGAAAACAAGGGTATTCCCACTGCTAATCATTCAAAAGTTATCCAACACACTGTGTAAAGTGTGGCGCCTCAGGTACTGAAGAGGTTAAATTGATTTGTTTGTGGGGGATTTTTTGTTTTGTTTTTTTTTAGTTAGCAGTGCCATCTAGTGTCAGAGTGCACCTACAGTTCCGCTGGTGTCCATAGTGATAGTTTAGCACATTCTATGAGAGAGGAGAGTCACATACTGCAGCTCTCCACATATTATGATTTTAATACCTCCAGCACTTTGTGAATGCTTGGCTTATAATAACTTTTGAATAAAGCAACTACCAGCAGTATTTCTTATACCTCTTACTCTATAAAACTACAGTACTGAGTTTCCTTAAATGGATAGTAATGATTCATAGTAAAAGCAGCTCCAATTAATCTTCATAGTATTTGGGCCAAGGAGAGTGTTATTTCAGTACTGTCAGAGTTGTAGTTCAAGAGTAATTGAATGATAAAGTTTCCCCCTCCCACCCCTTTTACCTAGTGTAAGCCACCTCCCCTCAGATGTGGAATCTGGTATCTTGACCGGACAGATCACAGCAAGGGACTATCTTCTTACTGTGATCATAAGGAAAACCCTGACCCCCTTGACAGGTTTTTCCTTATGATCACTGAAGATTGTCCCTCTCTGCGATCCATCCGGACAGTCTTGCTGCTCTGAGATGAGCAGTGTTACATCAGTAAAAGGGACGGGAGGAGGATACTTTATCATTCAATTACTCTTGAACTACAACTCTGACAGTACTGAAATAACACTTTCCATGGCCCAAATACTATGAAGATTAATTGGAGCTGCTTTTATTGTGAAACATTACTATCCCTTTAAGAGAAATTCGGGGTAAATGGAGTTTCTCAAATCATGTGTCACATATTAGAGACCCAAGGGCATTTGAAGAAGTGAGGGGTGGAAGACAGGGGGTTCAAAGACGGCTGTGAGCTATGGTAAACATTGGATATGGAATTTGTCAATGATGGGGTGGGGTTAAAAAGACATTATTGCTAAAATACAAGTTGTTTTTATATGAAACAGCACATTGCATCGTTCATATTTATATATTTAAAAGTTGACAGACCTCACAAGAACTTTGTACATATGATATACTGTTTATCAGCAGCCTGAGGGTTTTCCATGCACGCCTCACTTGCTACTGTGTTTTATACAGTTCAATTCAGCCTCCTGAACAGGAAGTGAGGAGAAGTGCAAGGCAAAATTGCTTCCCCCTAGCCTGATGGAAACCAGCACTTTCGATATTGTATACACTAAAGGGCAACTATACCCCCTGGAACCCTATTTTATATGCCATAGGTGAAACATACTAAGGTGTCCTGCTTTTGTCTGGGTTTTTCTTAGTAAGCAAATGGTCTTTTCTTGCTTCAACAGGATCTGTTGTGTCCTCCATGACTGCTGCATTTCCATGTTTTTGTTGCCCAGTTCCAGTTCATTGAACTCCATGTACTACCCATGCTCAGAGGGTAATTTCCCCAATTTGGTGGGGGCAAAAAAAGAACACATGACTGTTGTGGGGTCTATGGAGCTCAAAAAATTATATTTCCAAGGAAGAAGGATCCAGACAGCAACAGGAACCCCATACCCATATCCCTTTAACCCTTTGAGTGCCAGAGGGGTATGCAACGCATTAAAAAGTAATGCGTTGTGCACCCCTCTGGCACCCAACAGGATAAAGGAACACTAAAATATGCAATAGGTTGATAATACTTTTACATATCACATACTTACAGTTAGCCTTTGTAAAAATGAATTATTCTTACGTTACATCCCTAAAATATAATCCTAAAATTGCTTTTTAATGCATGTGTAAAGTGTCTTGTTCAGTGAGCAGTTATTTAATGTTGTTTTTGCTGTTTGTATTGAGCGACAAGAGCTAATGTCTGTTATTTGATTGTGATTAGAGCCCATTGCTCCTGTATTCAGAAAGACTATTATTTTATCTCAGCCCATGTACAGATAATCATGGACAATCAGTGGGAACCCTATGAAAAAGCAGGAATGTCTGCTCCCTCAGAGCACATGTAAGACTAGGTTTTAGTAAGGGGATGGCTGGCTGGGGGCAATTTCTCCCTGTGCCTGTGGACCACTACTTCACTCAGTATCCCACTTACGTCTGTAAATGGAGCTACACTAGGTGATACCACAGAGCTTACAATGGAAATAGAGCTATGTTTCTATCATGTATCTATGTTTCTATCATGTATAGCTTGGAGGAGAGAAAAGAGAGGGGATATGATTGAAACATTCAAATACATGAAGGGATTCAACAAAGTGCAGGATGGAAGTATATTTCAAAGGAGTAAAAATGTTAGGATAAGAGGCCATAGTCTAAAAATAGAGGGACACAGGTTTAGATGTAATTTTAAGAAAGTTTTACTTCACTGAGATGGTAGTAGATAAGTGGAACAGCCTATCAGCAGATGTGGTAGAAGTTAATACAGTGACAGAATGTAAGCATGCATGGGACAGGCATAGACCAAGGACCAAAAAAGGTTTGAGCTTTTTACTGTAGGAAAATGGGCAGACTAGATGGGCCGAAATGGTTCTTATCTGCTGTCAAATTCTATGTTTCTACACTAGTGATACCACAGAGCTTACAATCCAAATGGAGCTACACAGGCAACATAACCAATTTCCCTTGTAAGCTATGGTATCACTAATGTAGCTTTACTTAAATTGTAAGCTCTGTAGTATCGCTAATGTAGATCCCTTTCAGTTGTAAGCTGTATGGCATCATTTGTTTATCATTACTTAAATTGTAAGCTCTGTGATATCACTAGTGCAATTCCATTTCAACTGTAAGCTCTGTGGTATCACTAGTGTAGCCCCATTTCAGGTATAAGCTACGTGGTATGGCTTGCCTTACTTCACAACATTAATTAAAATTAACAAACGGTATCTAGCACATTGTGTTGCAATGCGTTGCATACCTCTCCGGCACTCAAAGGGTTAAGGGAAATAAGTTGCGGGTGGGGGTGGATAGATAGGAAAGTGAGAAAAAGCAAGAAGGGATTAGCAGAGTGGTAGAAGCTGGGGAAGATGGAGAGGAGGAGGGGGTGAATGAATGAGCGCAGGGGGTGCTGAGAAAGGGATGAGAATAGTGAGCAAGTAAGGGGAGGTGAGGGTGAGGAAGAGGGTTGAGGTATGAGATGGGGAGGGGGGTAGACAGAGTTGTACATGGCCCAGTACAGCACAAAGTAATTATGCAGGGAAAGTAGGAAGCGGTTGCTTAGGAACTAGGAAAGAGGCCTTGGTGTTTGTTTTCATTGCAAGAGCTGAGGGCAGGGAGCAAGAAAGCAAAGAAAAGAGTATTTTAATGGGAGAAGGGGCCCTCTACCCGCTGCCGTTGCCATTAGGACCTGACAGGCATTGTAACAAAAAGACTGCTTTCAAATTCTCCCATGACGGTGGTGAGACACACACACACACAGGCAGGGAGGTAACTAGTCGCTGGAAGGCCCTGGTGCAAACATTTTTGGGCCACGTAACAGGGAAAAAAAATCTGAAAGGGATATAACTACAACCTACATGGCCCCAGGGCCGCTCGTTCTCCTTGGATGTTGGATCCATCATAACTAAATCCCCTGAAAACAAGGCATGATTATCTGGGTTTATGCCTGCAAATATCAGTTTGTCATCAACAGGCCTTAACCACGTATCTGGCAACTCTTAGATTTTGACCCAGATATTATGGTCTCAGAGTGAAGGACCAAATTCTTGGGGTGAGAGAGTCCAGCGTTCGCTACTACATGATCTTCACCAATTAACTGCTTCATTAGTCTCTAAATTGGTGACTTTACAGCAGAGACACAGAGGGAGAAGTCTTCTTGTCTGTGTGTGGTCACACAGTGAGATCTCCAAGTTGTAGCACAGGGATATCCAGGTTTGATTCTCAAGGGATTTCCCTGATTAAGCACAGGGGAGTTAGTCAGTGGCTCATTCATTTTGATTGGCCCACCTGTGCTTAATCAGGGAAATCCTTACATCCTGGCCTGTTGGTAGCTCTTGAGGACTGAACTTGTACCCCCCTGTTGTAGCATTCTATGGGTACCTTAACCCTTTGAGTGCCAGAGGGGGTACGCAACGCATTGCTCTGCAATGCGTTGCGTACCCTTCTGGCACTAAAAGGGTTAAAGGCTGACTGGAGCACTTCTGGGTTATAGCAAGCAGGGACATATTTCCTAAAATCTACATTTTGGGGAACTTAAAGGATAGTAACACTTCGTTTTATCTTTATTCTATTTTGTAGGCATTACAAAAACATGAAGAATGATATAAGTCTTATTTCTCAAACCTTTATGGTTTGAGAGATATTCACAAGCAAAGTTTCCCCTCCCGCCCCTTTTACCTAGTGTAAGCCATCTCTTCTCAGATGTGGAATCCAGTCCATACACCAGACAGATAACAGCAGGGGACAATCTTCTTCCTATGAGAACAATGAAAGCCCTGTCCCCCTTGACAAGCTTTTCCGGTTTTTCCCTTATCTTAATTGAAGATTGTCCCTCTCTGCAGTCTACCTGGGCACCTCCCTTCTGATCTGGCTGAGCAGTGTTACATCAGTAAAAGGGGCAGGAGAGGGATACTTTGTCATTGAATTACTCTTGAACTACGACTCTGACAGAATTGAAATAACACTCTCCAAAGTCCAAATATTATGATGACTAATTAGAGCTGGTTTTATTATGAAACATTACTATCCTTTTAAAAGAGATAGTAATATCAGGATATAAAGTAAAGATTGATTATTCATTATATTTCTTTTATAATGAACAGTGCCTTCATAAATGTCCATATTGGTGTATTCTTATTGTAATTTTATTTTAAAGTTTCCCCTTCCCGCCCCTTTTCGGTACATCATGTAGAGTCTCCTCAGCTCTGAAAATCAGCCTGGACGGATCACAACGAGGGACAATATTGTATCAGCATAAGGAAAACCCTACTCCCCTTGGTCAAGGGGGCGGGGTTTTCCTTATACTGTTAGACACAATATTGTCCCTTGGTACAATCCGTCCAAACCGGCTTTCTGATACGAGGAAACTCAACGTAACATAGAGAAAAGGGACGGGAGGGGGAAACGTTAAAATACAAATATTGTTCATTATAAAAAGTATAACTTTACTATCAGTTTAAAGGGATAGTAATTCTTAAGTATTACTAATCCCTATATTAAAGTCCTATTAAAAATAAATGTGTTGCCACCTTTTCTTCAAAAAAATACCCTCCATGGCATTCCCTCCATAGACTTAACATTGGACAGAAGCCAATTTTTTACCGGCCTACCGGTAAAATACCGGCTGGGTGGCAACCTTAATTGCCTCCAGTGTCATCTCTCAAACCTTTATGGTTTTAGAGATAATCGCTCCTAAAGTTGCCCTCTCCCTTCCCCTTCCCTGAAGTCAGCGTTGTAGCTGACTGAAGGGACATCCTGTCTTACGATCATCAGGCAGCTCTGCAGCAGAGCCACGATTGAGTGAAAATAAATATATATATTTCACTAAAACGGTCTTCTACGTGTGCTTGCAAACCAAGCACACGTAGAAGACCATTTCAGTGAAAGTTTTCTTTTTTTATTGATGCAATTGCGGCTCTGCTGGAGAGCCGCCTGAAAATCGTACAACTGGCTTCCCTGCAGTTAGCTAGAATGCTGACTACGGGGAAGGGGGAGGGAGAGGTTTGAGAGATGACACTGGGAGCAATACATTTATTTGTAATAGGACTTTAATATAGCGATTATTACTTAAGTATGACTATCCCTTTAAGGATTAATATTTCAAAGGTCTCAGGATCAGCTCATTTTGAACATTGCCAGGCATGCTTACCTGCAGATTAGTATTTGTGTCAATACAAAATCAGTAGAGCAGGAGTGGGAAATATGTGGTTCCCCAGCAACAGTTTGACTACAATTCTCAACCTGCTGGGGATATTGGAAGTTGTATTCTACATGATGGTAGAGTGTGTTCCAGAAAGTGACTGCACACACCCAGTGACCCATGGCCCTGTGATTTTAAGGCCATTGGATGAGCTCAAAAAATTAGCTGCGCTGACAGACTGGTAGATCACCTACTGACTCTTCTTTACCTGTAGCTATACTGATGGTAGGAATCTGAAACCAAGTGTTTAGAATGGAGGAAATTCACAGCGGGCAAATCTTTAAATCCTTAATGCGTCTCTTTGTTTAGCTACAGGTCATTAATGGTAAGGAGATGGTGAGATGGATAAATTATACCACAGCATGGGCATAAGGTTGCTGGGCAGTATGTACAAAGCTAAGGCGGATCAACACTGGAGCAAACCAAATGCACTATAGGGGACAATTAAAAAATTCCAGTTGATCTGAAATGGGATGTTTAAAACGGAACTTTCAGATCATAATAAGTCGCCATGCAGTCATTAAAAGCATGGCGACTAGCTTTGAAATAGCCCAGTGTAAAGGAATCCTTCCCGTTTGGAGACCGGAACCCAGGCTACAGCGCAGACATCTTGTTTGTGCGCCTGCGCTGTCAGTCCCGGTCTCCATTGAGTAGCACTGCAGTGCACCATATGGTTTACCGGAAGGGACTGACTGCACAGGCGCGGGGACCTCACTAACCTGCCCGTCAGTCCCCAAACGGGAGGGATTCCTTTACCCTGAGCTATTTTTTAAAGGTAAGACATAGTAACATAGTAATTTATGCTGAATAAAGACACAAGTCCATCAAGTTCAACTTTTGCCTCATACCCCAATGACTGAGAATTATATAGCTTGCCTACTACCAAATAAATTAGTCTTTATCAGACCTTCCTGATTTGCCTTCTGATAAACAGTATAACTCTGTATGTTCCCTTTTGAAAGAAATGTATCTAATATTCACTTAAAGGGATAGTAATACTTCGAATGTAAAAAAAAATATGTTGTAGGGTTTATCCCCCGGAGTAAAACAAGAGTACTCCCACTGCTGAAAGGTGTTTCATTCAAAAGTTATTAATTTTCAAAGTTGAATTTTTTAGGTGCAATATCACAGTGACCTGAAATTGTACAGTGGCACTGTTGCTACACGATCCTATGGACAGCTCTGGTCAGTGGACCATAAATCTCCATAGGGTGGTGTAGCAACAGCGCCACTGTACAATTTCAGGCCACTGTGATATTGCACCTAAAAAATTAAACTTTGAAAATGAATAACTTTAGAATGAAACACCTTTCAGCAGTGGGAGTAGTCTTGTTTTACTCAGGGGGATAAACCCTACAACATATTTTTTTTTACATTTTAAGTATTACTATCCCTTTAAATGTATCCATTGTATCTGCCATAACCACCTCCTTGGGCAAGGAATTCCACAATTTAACAGACCTTACTGTAAAAAACCCCTTCCTCTGCTGAAGTCTAAACCGCCTTTCCTCTAATCTCAACGGGTGTCCCCTGGTCACCTGATCAGGCCTTGGAATAAAACAGCTCACTGTATTGACCTCTCATATACTTGTACAATGTGATAAGTTCTCCTCTTAGTCGTCTTTTCTCTTGAGTAAATAAACCAAGTTTGTCTAGTCGTTCCTCATACGTCAAGTCCTCCATTCCCTTAATTAATTTTGTTGCTCTTCGCTGTACCCTGTATAGTTCTAGTATACCCTTTTTCAGAACTGGTGCCCAAAACTGCACTGCATACTCAAGGTGTGGTCTTAGCAATGATTTGTACAATGGCAAAAAAAACCCCATCTATTTCAAAGTTAGTCGCCATGTGTTTAAAGAATGAATGGCGACGTAGTATGATCTGAAAGTTCTGCTTTAATCTTGTGAATGCCAGTGAGGACTTCAACTCACCGCAATGCAGAATGTAGCGAACTTGCAGCAGAGTATATTCAAATGGAGGCCTATGGGACAGCCGTGCAGATCTTATGCATGGGCAATGGCCGTGTTTTGGATAACTCTCTAGCACTCAAAGGGTTAAATGTACTCCCCTTTTTGACAATCCCTCATGTATCTCTGTAATCTAACTACCTGGTAATCCCTGCGCACCATGTTTTTAGGTCAACGGACAGAATGTAGAGAATATGAAACATTCGGAGGTGGTGGCCAATATCAAGTCCAAGGAGCAAGAGACTTCTTTACTTGTAGTGGACCCAGACACAGACGAATACTTCAAGAAATTGGGAATCAACCCATCTGAGGCTCATGTCAAAGGTAAGGCGATGTCTCCTGTCAGGAGTACTTTGTAATGCCTTGTATGCCTTGCACAACGCTGTTTAATGCCTTGCACATTGCATTGCATTGTGGGTCTGCACGGGTTAAAAGAACAGTACATTTTTTTCTAATGGAAAAAAAAAAATATTGTAGAGCTTTTCCTGCTGAATAAAATAAAGGCACTTCTACTCTGGTGATGTTTTTCATTCAAATATTATTACAGTCCAAGCTTTTCCTTTTAAGTTTAAAATGGGGTCCACACAAGACCCTTTAAAGCGGAACGTTCAACAACATTAACGGGATAGTACAGTCCCTAAAAAAGTATCTTCTAAATGGTAGCTGCACTAAAAAAACACTTAATGCGCTTAATCCTTTCTCTCAAACCGTTATGGTTTGAGAGATATAATAAAATAAAGTCCTCCGTTCCCTCCCCTTTCTGTCTGACGAGCTGTAAAGCTGTCAGAGGCAGAATCCGGTCGCCCGACTGTAGGCGGCTCTTCAGGAGTGCAGTCATCGGGATATCTAACTATAATTACTTCATCGGTATGGTCTACAATGTGTGCCTGGCTTGTAAGCACACATTGTAGACCATTCTGATGAAGTAATTATACTTAGATATCTAGATGACAGCGCTCCTGAAGAGCCGCCATTTGGTCCCAGAAGCAGGATCTCATGACGTCTGCTATACAGCAGACGTATGAGAAGGGGGAGGGAGCGGAGGTCTTTATTTTATTACATCTCTCAAACCATAAAAGTTTGCGAGAAAGGATTAAGCTCATTAAATGTTTTTTTAGTGCAGCTACCATTTAGAAGATACTTTTTTCAGGACATTACAATCTCTTTAAATTGCCCCCCAAATCATTATTAACATAGCTCTATGCATATAAATACTTTAATTATGCTGAATAAGTCCGGCATTATTGAGAAATACAACTCGTTCGGCAGGCATCAGCGGCAAGTATCTTGCTGTAGACACATATGTGCACCTGCGCCATCAGTCACTTCCTGTACCTTAAGGTACAGTGGAACTCCACTCACCAATCCTAGAAGAGACTGAGACGGACAGCGCAGACTCACAGATGCCTTTCGGGCAAGATGTCTGCTCTGTTGCCCGCTGATGCCTGCCGAACAAGTCGTATTTCTCAGTAATGCCGGACTTAGCAATTCATCTTAATAAAATTATTTATATGTGTATCACTATGTTAATAATGATTTGGGAGGCACTTTAATTTTGATAAAGGTTCAGCTTTAAAGTGATAGGCTTTGTCCCAAGAGCTATGGGAACAGCATTTTAAATCTGTTTAGTTAGCCAATAAAGGTATCAACTTTACTAAATGTTTGCCTCCTGTATTACTACCGCTAACACGGTACCAACTCTCATCTATGATTTTATAATGTCAGAAGTTACAGTCTAATTAACTTCTTATATTGTTTCCCTTTAGGTTCCATGCCTCAGTCACTGACCAACGGGCTCAGCCAGACACAGGTCAGTGTGCTACAGATTCTTACATGTATATTCATTTATATATTATATCAGTGTTTGAATGTCATATTATTTTTGGGTTTGCTAACTACTAGCAGTCATTGAGTGTCCATCTAGCGAGATTGTGAACTTAATCAAAAAATAAGTATATATATATATATATATATATATATATCACACCCAGGGGTGGCAGTAAGGAGGAGTTACTGCTCCCATTGGGTGATTCAATCGGGGTGTGATTTTTGGCCCGCCCTCACTATCCAGCCAGCCAATCACTATCTAAGGCTGAAAAAAAAATGGCTGCCACTCATTCCTACACCACAGACACACACACACATGCCCCCCACACACTGGCAGACACATACACACACTCATACAGAGACACACACACGCACACTGAGCAGCTGAGGATGATGGGAATTATGTACCAGCTACAGCTGGAAGGCCATGGTCCAAATTTGTATTATGTGTCAGGGTTCCCAGCACATAGATACAAGGTTATGGGCTCGCTACAATAAACCACTCATATGCAGCTTCTTCATTCCCTTTCTGTGACCCTGCACAGCCCTGCCAATTACTAAAAGTGATCCGATTTCTCACCAGTCAGCAGGCAGGATGCTGGAGAGCTGACTTGCTAGCACAGAGAAGCTGGGAAAGTGGAACAAAGGCAGAGACATGGTCAGGCAGTGCAGAGCAGGGCTTCAGCTGAGCTGGTAAATGACAGAGACATGGTTGTGACTGTATTTATATATTGCACAAAGAGAGAGAAAGAGAGCAGATTATCAGTCTGTCTGTAAGTAGAGGTGCCAGTTCCTCCATGCTGTACATAGCTCACTGTATAGGATGTATGACAAACTATTTATATAAGGTCTGGCACTGTATAGTATACAGTCTACATGTGTCTGTGTATAAGGACTGGCACTATACAGTATAGGAGGGACAGTCCCTGTCTGAGACCCAAATCCCTCTGCTCCTCTATTTAGGAGATCACACTGTGTGGTGTATATACCAGTGTATCAGATTGCTCCACATCAGTAAAACCCACAGTAATGTGGGTATAAACTTCTGTATATATCTTATAAATTAGTCTGTGTAAAAATACTTTCATACTAAATCATTCACTTACAGAAAGAGTAACTTAACCATTTCAATGCCAGAGGGGTATGCAATGCATTGCTTACCCCCTGGCACTCAAAGGGTTAAAAATTCTCTAAAATACACCACCAGCCACGCCCCCAGTAACACCACCTAAAGCACAAGTGTCCATCTTTGGCCATTTGAAATGTTAGGAGGTCTGTTACTTACACTGCTCACACTGTATGTATGTATGTTCTGCTTTGCATCTGTGTGTCACTGTTTGTGTATGTCAGTGCATGTGTGTGTATGTATATGTGTTGCATGCTTCTCTATCACTGTGTGTCCCCCTGTATATGTGTGTGTTTGCACATGTGTCTGTGTATCACTGTGTGTACCTTTCTGACACGTACACCCTACGCCATATTTCACTATCATAACATTTATTATAAAAAAAAACTTTCCCTGCATAACATGACGGCCAACGCTGTCCCACATTGCTAGTATATATATAATAAATAGAGAGTTCCCAATAGACGGTAATGGTGCAGTCATGTGACTGCAGCTCTGTTAAACACTCAAGGGGAAGGGACATAGTGACCAGCAATCTCTACCTTTCTCTCTAATGAGGCAAAAGCCGCTGAGGAACATAGAAAGGGAGAGGGGGGCTGGGTGCACCCCCTCTCTGCCCAGATGTAAAAATAAGATCAAGAGTGACAGAGTGTGGTACAATTTAACCACTTAAGGACCCAAGAAGTGTGTATGGCATTGCGTTACAATCCATGTCACACCCCTCTAGTCCTGAAGGGGTTAAAGAAAGAACTGTGTGACTGCCCCATAGACCACCATGCAGGTCTCCTCTGGTGCAGCTTTGCTGCTTTCTCCGTTGAGGGTTGTGAGGTCAGTGTACTATGAAAAAACTGGGTGGATCAAACCAACTGTACTATAGAAGAAAAATAAAAATTCCCCTCTTCATTTAAATGGGATTTTTAACCTTTGAATGCTAGAGATGTCTACTATGCTTTGCTTTGCATTCAGGGATTTAAAAGCCCCTTTTAAATCAATGGAAATGTTTATTTGTCCCCTATTTGCTAGTTGGTTTGCGCCAGAATGTCTCCATTTCTTCTTAATATATCAGCCTCACTCTGTTAACCCCTTAAGGACCAAGGACATGGGGAAAACGTGCGTGAAGGACCTATGATTTATATGTACATCATGGAATTCAGGGGTCCCCACGTTTCTACACGCTGTTCGGGGCCCACTGATTCTGTTTAAAAAAAAAAAAATGCCCCATGGTCCATAAGTGCCAGCCATGCAGCCAGTCCTTAAGGGGTTAATGTTGCCATGTGTAGTAGGCCTAAAAGGGAAAGTAACCCCTTTAAGTTCTGAGGGGAGAGTAGCACGTTGTGAAGCAGTTCGTTACATGCTGCACTGGTCCTCACTGCAATGTTAGACCTAATAACGTAAAAAAAATAGTTGCTCCTTTTCCTTACTCTGTTATCGTTGTCCCATGGAATTGTAGTCGTCTGCCTTTTTCTTCCCAAATTAATCAAAATAAGCCTTGTGGAGGAGTCCATTTGCTTTTGTGCTGACATAATGAGGTTCAGATGGGAGGAGATAACAATGATAATATCAAAGCAGAATCGTAAATCATTTTTGTATTCTTCATGAGCTAATGGTTGGTAAGGGGCTGCAATCAGGCAGATTGTTTATATACTAGATTGTGGCCGCACAACCATACAAAATGAATTCGTAAAAGACAATACTTGTTTTTAGTCCTTGTTGACACAAACAGTGCCACCACTCTGGTATCTGCCATGCACTGGGCTCCCCCTGCAAGCTGAATGCAAGGAATGGAGTAAATCGTCTGCCATTCCTCGTAGGCACCATCATTATCTAATTAGCTTGTGCCAAAATGGGGTGGTCTGTGACTGCATCATTGCAGCACTATAGGCCACCATGCAGACCTTCACTTCTGCAACGCATCAGTGATCATCACAAGTCACTGGAGAGATGCAGCAAGATCTATTCTAGAAACCTTAACCCTTTGCGTTCCAATGTACCCCTCTGGCTCTCAAAGTGTATATGCCCCTTTCTACCCACAATACCCTATAACCTGGCCCTGCTGAACCAAGACAGTTTAACCACACGCTCAACACATCCCCTCTTACCTGGCGGGTACCAAATAAACCTTTTGAATAATGACACAGACATAGTTGGTAGGTGGCAACAAAGAGAGGTCACGGTTTATTTAACCTACTTAAAGGGATAGTAATGTTTCATAATAAAAGCAGCTCTAATTAATCATCATAGTATTTGGGCCTTGGAAAGTGTTATTTCAATTCTGTCAGAGTTGTAGTTCAAGAGTAATTCAATGACAAAGTATCCCCCTCCCACCCCTTTTACTGATGTAACTCTGCTCACCTCAGAGCAGAAGGGAGGTGCCCAGGTAGACTGCAGAAAGGGACAATCTTCAATTAAGATAAGGCAAAAAGCTGAAAAACCTGTCAAGGGAGGCAGGGTTTTCATTGTAATTACAGTAATAATATTGACCCTTGATGTGAGCTGTCTGGTCTATGAACTGGATTCCACATATGAGGTGAACAGTGTTACATTAGGTAAAAGGGCAGGAGGGGGATACTTTATCATTCAATTACTCTTGAACTACAACTCTGACAGTACTGAAATAACACTCTCTATGGCTCAAATACTATGAAGATTAATTGGAGCTGCTGTTTTTGTGAAACATTACTATCACTTTAATAACCCGTGATACTTTCCTTATAACTAACAAAATACTCCTTAGGCCACAATGTCCTAGGGATCCATCATCCCTATGCCCTGGCTAGGTTGGCCTGCCTCAGAGGAGGGGCTTGCTCCTCTAGAGAGAGACAGCCATTGAAATCATTGGCAGGGGTGACCACAGCCATAAGCCCCTCCCCTTTAGAATCATGTGATGGACCCTTTTGAATGCCAGAGAGGTACGCAATGCATTGGATACCTATCTGGCACTCAAAGGGTTAAAACCATGGGAAGGACTGACTAGAGCCATAAAGAGACAGTCCCACCCATGATTCTGTTGGGCTATGAAAATCTTCTTAACCCCTTAAGGACCACAGAGCAATTTTTTTTTAATTATGCGATCGGATTCAGGGGTCCCTAAACGGCGTGCAGCTGTGCGGAAGAGCCCTGAAATCCAAGATATGCCAGGACCATCACTGGTCCTTTAGGGAAGTTTTCCCATGACGGACCTGGCACATCATTGGTCCTTAAAGGGTTAAGGTAGTAATATATATCGCTGTTCAGTTACAGACTACAGCAAATACAAAATAACAGCAAATAATATAAATAACTGCTGGATGTAGGAAAGTCCCTCTGTTACACAAATAAAGAACAAGTTATTTCAATATAATCCTGATTATGTGAAGGTTATTACTGGGCGTTAGTGTTCCTTTAATTCACATGGTCAGTGGGAAGAATATGGGCTCACAAAGCCCCCCTCCTGTCCAAGCAGCCCACTTAACTAGGCGGCTCCACAAACTTGGCTGACTCGTATGTGGAATTCCCTGGCATGTCTGGAATTCCTTTCCATATCAAATACTTTGGCTCAAATGGTTAAACAGATCTAATTCTTGGAAGATCCCAAACAATGAGCACTAAAGATGTTGCCAACTTTTCCTAGAGCACAGTCACGCAATGTGAGAAACGCGTTTGGGTGTCAGCCACAGCTGTAGGTGTCAGAATCCCATCTGCAAAACGGAGGCAAAAAGTCTTTCTGTATATCAATATGCAAGGGGCTGTATAACAAAAGAAAAAGGAGTGAATCTGAGCAAATTAAGTAGAGATATATTTAAAGGGATAGTAATGTTTCACAAAAACTGCAGCTCCAATTAATCTTCATAGTATTTGAGCCATAGAAAGTGTTATTTCAATATTGTCAGAGTTGTAGTTCAAGAGTAATTGAATGATAAAGTTTCCCCTCCCGCCCTTTTTACCTAGTGTTAGCCATCTCTTTTCAGATGTGGAATGCAGTCCATAGACCAGACAGATAACAGAAGGGGCAATCTTCTTCCTATGAGAACAATGAAAGCCCTGCCCCCCTTGACAAGTTTTTCAGGTTTTTCCCTTATCTTAATTGAAGATTGTCCCTCTCTGCAGTCTACCTGGGCACCTCCCTTCTGATCTTTTTGTGCCAAAAATAAAGGCAGTTTTAGGGATTAAATCTTAACGTCGGGTATAACCTGTTCTTAATGGAGGTCCATTTGCTTTTTCTGCTGACATAATGAGGTTCAGATGGGGGGAGATAACGCTGATAAAATCAAAGCAGAGTCGTAAATCACTTCTGGATTCTTCGTGAGCTAATGGTTGGTAAGGGGCTGCAATCAGGCAGATTGTTTATCTAATTGTCTCTTTCATCATTAGATTGCAGCTGCACGCAAGAGTTAAAAAAACGGGGCATACAAATTTTTCCGATCGTGGGTCACATGACTAGAAACCCGTGCATGGAAAAGGGCCTCATTATGTATTCTTATTGTTAACCCTGGCGAATTATAGTGTCAGCTGTTCAAAAATATGGATTTTTAGCAGTAAAACAAAGGAGTATGAAAAAGTTTAACGTGGAACATTCACCTATATCATAATAATTCTACCTAGCTTTTTCAATAGGTGAAATTGCATTTTTATTATTAATGATGTATAAAGTCCTGAGAAGCAATAAAGTACCTCTCATTCTGTCTGTATCAGAGAGGTAGAACAGCGCCTTGTCAGAACATGATTGTCACCTCCCTCTCGTTCAGTGGGCGTCCCCTTTTTTCCTTTAACAGAGCCTTTCATTATGTGCTTACAATGGGCTAAATATCACTTTACTAAGTAATTTAAAAAAACAAACAAATATTTGTTGGTACAGGGACAAGAGGAAGACATACAGGCTAACTTCAATATAGGTGAAAGTTCCTCTTTAAAAACTTTATTTGTTAAAAAAAAAAAAAAAAAAAAAAAAAAAAAAAAAGTCCTCCAGCTTAGAGACAGACAGCCTCCGTCATCGGAGGAGGCTGGATAGAAGCTGAGACTACAATACAGATCCAGTCAGCACTGTCTGCCGGGAGTAGGAACAGAGGTACATTTAAACTTAGAATTTCTTCAAACGGGCAGATTTTTTTTTAAAAAAACAACACAGTTTCCATTAGTTATTATTGATGCTGAAACGATTTAGCCAAAGTTGTGACGGGGGTAAACATCCCCTTTAAGAGTTTATTTCTTATATTGTTGTAAGAGTCAAACGTGTATGTGGACGCACATGACACGGGTGACTCTATAATAAACTATTTTTAAGAGACACATTCATATGTCCCAACATTTCAAATTGCCAAAGAGGGACACTTATGGTTTAGGGGGTGTTGCCGGGGGCGTGGCTGGTAGGTGAGGCATTACTGAGAATTTTGAGGCTATTTCATGACCTATTGACACCTTCTTGTGTGACCTACTAAATGACTTATAACAAGACCAAAGCATTTTATTTACACAGACTAATGTATAAACACATATACTGATGTTTAAACAAATAATAATAATAGTGAGTTTTATTGCTGTAGAGCAATGTGATACACACCACACAATCTGATCTCCTAAAAAGAGGGACATCAGGGTGGGAAAGAGGGACAGAGGGATTTGGGTCTAAAAGAGGGACTGTCCCTCCTAAAGAGGGACACTTGGGAGGTATGCACATTGAGTCTCTGATATTGGAGATTGTATCTCGTTTATTGGGAGGAGTGACTTGACTGTTTTCTCTACATTAGCTCAGATCCGTTGATTCCAAGCGCCAAATTTATTTTGATTTACTTTTGTCACATTTTGAATCCACGAACAAGGGATTCTTATTCTTGGCTGCTGGACAACGGATTTGGTCTCTGCGCAACCTAATATTCTCTTTTACGTATATTTTTCTCACCCCCTCTGGGGAGACAACAATTGAAAGGTCCCAGGTATGGAAGTAAGCCGCTCCAGGCCTCTCTTTTTTCTTATTTGCGTGCAGAATGACAGGGCGCAGCGGATCACGCAGAGATGGGGAGAGATAGGCCCGAGCCTCAGGTACTGGAGTAAGCCACTCCGGTGACATTTTAATAGGATACCGGTGGTTAGTCCTTACTGACCTACTAATTTGTCTGTATTTTCTGATTAGATAAAAAAAAAGTTTGTGACAAATCTCAGGAGGGTGGCACCCTGGGATTAGGCGGACCACCCAGGGGTCACACATTGGACTCTCATGGGTTAAAAGGTTGTAAGAGAGCCAGTCCCGCCACCTCCTTTCCAGGAGCCTGGGAATATGCATTTTATGCCAGGAAACAATAAAGTTCTTGCCAGTGCGTTCCTGACCTTATTTCATTTCACCTTGCTTTAATTACAGTCTTGAGTTAGTTCAGCCCTGACCTTGGCAGCGAGTTATGGGGATGTAGAGAGGCAGATCCGTACAGTAACCCACAGAGGCCCAGTCACTCGCTGCGCCGGACCTACTGAGATGGACTGCACCCCAGGGAAGATATAACAATTCCCACTGGTTTAACCCTTTCAGTGACAGAGAATTATCCAACGCATTGCGCCTCAATGTGTTGAATACCTCTCTGACACTGAAAGGGTTAAATGGGGCTGTTTAACCCCTTGGATCCTAGAGAGGTCCCCAGCACTTTGCTTTACAATTCCTCTCCAGCATTCAGTGGGTTAAAACATACATTTCAGTCAGTGGGGATTTTTATTTATCCTCTGTGGCAGGGGTGAGGAGGGGGTCCAGAGGACTGCCTGGGGGGCTCCCAATGTGATACATCAGACGGACTGCCCTAATTTGTATGTGATGGGGGGTAGAGTTTGAGAATTAAAAGGGGGGCTCAGTCTTAAACTTTGACCATCCCTGTTATGTGGAGTTGGTTTACCCCAGATTTTCTCCTCTTTATTTTGTACATATGGCCCGCTGAGTAAATGGGGAGGTTAAAATGAACAGCTCTGAATCCTCTGTCTTTCTCTTGAGGAAGTACAGTACCTTTTTGTGCTTTTGTACCTTGTAAAACAGTTTTTATTCCCTTTTTTAAATAAAGATTCAAGGGCAGAATACTGGACTCGTTGTGCTGTGTCTCTTCCCAAGGCTTTTGTGTATGTATGTGTGTGTGTGTGTGTGTGTGTGTGTGTGTGTGTGTGTGTGTGTGTGTAATAGGGGATGTGTGTGTGTGTGTAATAAGGGATGTGTATATGTGTGTGTGTGTGTGTGTGTAATAGGAGATGTGTATGTGTGTCTGTGTGTGTGTGTGTAATAGGGGATGTGTATGTGTGTGTGTCTGTGGGTGTAATAGGGGATGTGTGTGTAACGGGATTTGTGTGAGTATTATAGGAGATATGTGTGTGTATAATAGGGTATGTGTGTGTGTATATTAGGGGGTGTGTGTGTGTATTAGGGGATGTGTGTGTGTATTAAGGGATGTGTATGTGTGTGTAATAGGGGATGTGTGTATGTGTGTGTGTATAATAGGGGATGTGTGTGTGTATTAGAGGATGTGTATGTATGTGTGTGTGTGTAACAGGGGATTTGTGTGAGTATTGTAGGAGATATGTGTGTGTGTGTGTGTGTAATAGGGTGTGTGTGTGTGTGTGTAATAGGGGATGTGTGTGTGTATTAGGGGATGTGTGTGTGTGTATTAGGGGATGTGTATGTGTGTGTGTGTGTGTGTGTGTAATAGGGGATTTGTGTGTGTGTGTGTCCTTTGTTAGACCTGTATACACAAGGAAGATGTGTTTAGATGTGTAAACTCCTCCCCACTGGTACCTGCAGGATCCAGCCTCCTTACCAAACCAAATCTAGGTAAACCGATATCTAGGTGTGGCGAAGACAGGAGGCTTTGCCCCCCAGGTCACTTCAGTTGAAATCGCTGCAGAGACCTAAACAGTGTGCCAGCTAGGGACAGTGATTTGGGCACAGGTAGGCAGGGGGTAAAGAGCGTCCCTTCCATGTGTGTCCAAATCACTGCAGGAACCTCCACAAAACCTACTAGTGCCGTCTGCTTCTCCCATCACTGCCAGCGTTCATTGTAATTCCCCTCACCAGCACCGTCTCCCCAACACACACGCATGCACATATACATACGCTCACACACACATATACATACACATATACATACACATATACATACGCTCACACACACATATACATACGCTCACACTCACACACACATATACATATACATATACATACGCTCACACTCACACACACATATACATACGCTCACACACATATACATACACATATACATACACTCACACACACATACACATACGCTCACACTCACACACACACACACACACACACACACACACACACACACATGCGGCCCTTTGGTGGACTTGAGGGCAGTACATGTGGCCCTTGAGATTAATCTGGTCACCTGGCTTTGTTCTACGCAGAGCTTTCTCTGACCCGTGGTTCCGCAGTGCGCTTACAATGCATCTTGTGTGTTTTACAGCTGAATGGAGGATCCTCCACATCTTCATCTCACAGTGACCTGCAGAGCCCGGACAAAGACTCACAGGTATCCATGGGCCAAAAATGTTAGCAGTTGGCTTCAGTCATAGGTGATAGGGCTGACGTCATGTTGCTCCTCAACTATGGTTGATCCACAATTCCAAATCATCTTGGCAATGGAAGTGGGAGCCTTACAGCTGGCAAACCACAGTTTGAAACCACTTGTATGTCTAGCATCCAAGAAATGAAAGGGATAGTAAAGTTTCACAAAAACAACAGCTCCAATTAATCTTCATAGTATTTGGGCCATGGAGAGTGTTATTTCAATACTGTCAGAGTTATACTACAAGAGTAATTGAATGATAAGGTATCTCCCTCCCACCCCTTTTTCTGATGTAACACTGCTCACCTCAGAGCAGCAAGACTGTCCGGAAGGATCACAGAGAGGGACAATCTTCAGTGATCATAAGGAAAAAACTGAAAAACCTGTCAAGGGGGGCAGGGTTTTCCTTATGCTCACAGTAAGAAGATTGTCCCTTGCTGTGAGCTGTCCGGTCAAGAGACCAGATTCCACATCTGAGGGGAGGCGGCTTACACTAGGTTAAAGGGACAGGAGGGGGATACTTTATCAATCAATTACTCTTGAACTGCAGCTCTGACTGTACTGAAATAACACTCTCCATGGCCCAAATGCAATGAAGATTAATTGGAGCTGCTTTTAGTGTGAAACATTACTATCCCTTTAAGGGACTGACCCTTTAGGAAGGGATAGGCAATTTGGTGGCCTTTAGCTGTTGTGTACTACAACTCCCATCATCCCCAGCCAGCCGCTGGGAATTGTGGTGTGCAACAACTGTTAGGCCTCAAGCTGCCATCCCTGCTATAGGATCTTCTTGTTACCACAATGTAAAACTGACAGTGACAGGATGAGATGAACCATTGTATATAATTCAGATAAATAAATTAACCATTATTAAAGTGTTTCAGAATATACTTTTATAGGAAAACTAGCACTTCCTAATATTAATAACCCACACATACCTTACTATGCCTAGAAGATCCCAATATCCACTGTGAATTCTGGCCGTGCATCTTGGTTCAAGAGATACAGTCTTCAGTCAGTCCTGTAGGGCTTGTCTATGGAAGTGGGCACTGCCCTTGCTGGCAGGACCCCTGGACTTCAAACCCTGCCCACTGCAGTGCTGACATCTTTTGTGAGCACAGGCAATCTGGCCTGCTTCAGTGGGTGGAGTTAGGGGGGGGGTCCAGGAGTTGTGGAAGCTAAAGTTATGTCCGCCTCCTTGGATATGACATCAGGACTGATTGAAGTTGTGAAATGTGGAAACAAGGCAAAACAAAATACGTAATTCATGGGGCAATTAGTATTTTCTGACCATAGTAAAGGTAAGTGGGCAGTTATTATTAGGATGTGTTTGGAGTTTGGTCCTCAAGAACTGCAGACAGGTCAGAATTTAACCATATGAGTGCCAGAGGCATTGCAAGCATTGCATTGTGTAACCCTGTGGCACTCAAAGGGTTAAGGATATTCCCAAGTAAACACAAGTGAATTAGTATGTGGCTCATTCATTTAAAGTGTTAGTAATGTCTGAAAAAAACTTTTTTGCATTTAGAAGAGCTTAAAAAGCTGATCTAAATGCAAAAAACGTATCTCTCAAACCGCTATGCTTTACAGCTGTCAGTAGGAGAAATCAAATTTAAACGCCCGTATCTCTTAAACCATAGCTGTTTGAGAGATACGTTTTTTTGCATTTAGATCAGCTTTTTAAGCTCTTCTAAATGCAAAAAAAGTTTTTTTTTAGACATTACTAACACTTTAAAAGGATGCACCTGTACTAATGCAGGGAGATCCTTATATAAGACCCACTGGCAGTATCCTCACAGCCAACCCAATCTCACCCTATCTCATTTGGTTTGCCCTGCAGATCCCAGAGATCTGCAGGTCTGGGTTGACTTCTTTGTCTCTCTTGGCATTAACGTGAGAGTTCTCTCCTCACCATAGAAGCTCACTGAGGGTAGATTCACTGACACAAGGTTTCAATGGAGAGGATAGTGATATTATTTGAGTGCAAGAGACAATTGTTTTAAAATAGTGTTGGAGATATTGCTAGTGCTCATCATAATATATATATATATATATATATATATATATATATATATATATATATATATATATATATATACAGGGCTCAAAATTTCCACTCACCACTAGCCAATGGCGAGTGAAAATTTAGCCCTGGTGAGTAGAAATTCAGCCCTGGTGAGTATGTTATGGCTTGCAGTGGCGAGTAACTTTTCAGGTCTGGCTAGTAGCAAAGGACTTCAAATTATAAGCCCTGATACATATATATATATATATGTATATATATATATAACCATGGTGATGGGCACTCCATTACTACCCTTATATGTCTAGGTGTTTGTGCCAATAAGCAGAAACACAAAAAGTAATATCAGAGCAATGATATCAGTACCCGACATGCTTAGGTCTTAGTTAAAATAAAAAAAAAATTATTGTAAAAATGTCAACGTTTGGACCCAACCGTGGGTCTCTTATAATATCATCGCTTTGATATTACATTTTGTATATGTATCTTATAAAGTGGTAGAATGCGTCACTCACTGTGAGCCGTAACTGCACATGCTCAGTACAGACTCGCCGAACGTGCTGCCCCGCTCCGGACGGCTCACGTCCTGTCTCTGCTCCCGGCTCCAGGGCAGCAGCCGGGGCAGCTGGGTGCACTTTAGCCCGTGAATACGGGCTTTCATATTAGTGTATATATTTATTTTCATGTATACGTTTTTATTGAATTATTGGTAATCAGATGATCCAAAGCAATACAGTACAATACAATAAATGTACATTAGTCAATATACAGTTTCGTGATAATATACAGAATTGATGAAACATAATAACAGTATTGCCTGACATGAATGTTGCACTCTTGCAACATTTTACATAGCATGCATACTATCAGGATGTCAGTCTTATTTCACATAGCTTGGATCAATCGAAAAACACTGTGTAGACAGAAGTTATAGAGTAGAGGAGTAGGGTAGAAAGAGAAAAAAGGATGAGGGGGGAAATGGTGGGAGAGGAATGGGTAAGGATTGGATGACCGGACATCAGGAATAGCTAACACAGTCCCCTATGGTATTCAAGGTGATCTGGAGTGTGGCGTAGACTGCAGGTGAGCCATGACAGACATGGAACGTGCCAACGATCCAGTAGGGTGAGAATGTCTGTTGGGTCTCTGCCTTTTGTATCCAGGATATTCTTATAAAAGAACCTGTTCCTTGACCTTGGAGTATATATATTTTTTTTATTTCATAACTAGTATGAAAGCCCGTATACACTGGCTAAAGTGCACCCAGCTGCCCCGGAGCCGGGAGCAGAGACAGGATGGGAGCCTTCTGGAGCGGGGCAGAGCGTTTGGCGAGTGTCTACTGCACATGACTGCAGTCATGCACAGTAGAGACTCGCCGATCCCACTGATTCTTAGTGGGGAGCTCCAGACGGCTCACAGCGAAGCTCCCTGTGTGCGAAACCACACATGCACAGTAGAGAGTCTCTACTGCGCATGTGCGGTTACGGCTCACAGTGAGCGATGCATTCTACCACTTAATGTTATAGGATTCTGGTATACTAACCATTCCCCGACTTGTCTGTTTGTACAGGCAGGTGACCTGATCAGGAAGGATCCTTTTGAGGAGAGCGGCCTACGTCTCAGCCCCACAGCAGCCGAAGCCAAGGAGAAAGCCAAGGCCAAGCGAGCCAACAAACGCGCTCCTCAGATGGACTGGAGCAAGAAGCATGAGATCTTCAGCAACTTCTGATCCCCAAATCCTGCCGACCCTCTCCCCCTACAGGCAGCATCTACAGAGTAGGGGGGGAAGGAGAACGGACAAAACACATGTAATCTCTCCCACCAGAAGAAAAACTAAGCACTGCAGATTAACAGGAGCAAAACGCGTAGGCTCTTATCTACTAAAGGAGATGTGACCAAAGTCGTTATCCATTGTAAACCATTCGCGTGCCAGAGGCATGTTCAAGTCACTTGTTCTGGACACCTTTCAGGCACTCAAGGGGTTAAGCATTTCAATAACATGGCAATTCAAGAGATTTTTTTTTTATCTTTGCCCTTTCCATGTGAGAGAGGTCAACAATGAGTTGATTTATTGAATATTATTATTATTTTTTTGGGGGGGAGAAACTGAACAGGATTAACTTGTTTTTTTTTCCCTCTAAAAACATTTTGGAGCTTATTCATCAAGCTAATGAACTGTATGTCTGGAGAAAACTTCACCATAGGGGAGGAATTAAAATTCCCATTTATTGACATGGGGTCTTTAAAGGGATAGTAATGTTTCATAATAAAAGCAGCTCCAATTAATCATCATAGTATTTGGGACATGGAGAGTGTTATTTCAATACTGTCAGAGTTGTAGTTCAAGAGTAATTGAATGATAAAGTATCCGCCTCCCGCCCCTTTTATCTAGTGTAAGCCACCTCCCCTCAGGTGTGGAATCTGGTCCTGGGACCAGACAGATCACAGCAAGGGACAATCTTCTTATTGTGATCATAATTAAAACCCTGCCCCCTTGACAGGTTTTTCCTTATGATCACTGAAGATTGTCCCTCTTTGCGATCCATCCGGGCAGTCTTGCTGCTCTGAGCTGAGCAGTGTTACATCAGTAAAAGGGGCGGGAGGGGGATACTTTATCATTCAATTACTCTTGAACTACAACTCTGACAGTTGTGAAATAACACTCTCCAAGGCCCAAATACTATGAAGATTAATCGGAGCTGCTTTTATTGTGAAACATTACTACGATCACATTTTACTAAGTCTGCTCCTATCGCTCTGACTTAGTAACTGTTTTAGCCGGGGCATCTTACTATCAGACGTTTGAGAGAGGCAGAAAGTTGACCATATTGTATGGAACACAACTCAGAGGTATGTGGCTGTCAGGTACAAACTCCTGGTTTCTGTGCGCATTCTTTGTGGACCTGCTATTTTGGTCCTCCAAGCCTGATGCAGTGTGTCTATGGAGATGAGCATTGCACAGGATGGTAAATGGTGTGATGCAGCTCAATTTATTCCCGGGGGAACATGGGGGGTCAGTTTTCACTCTCCTGTTCATCTGCCGGAGCTCACAGAGCATGTTCAGGTCTGCACCCAGGGGGTAGATCTGCCTGTGGGGCGTTATCAGATTATAGTTGCCCTTTAACTCTTCAAGCGCCAGAGGGGTGTGCAAAGCTCGAAGAGTTAAATTAAGAGCAAACGACTTCAAGAAGAATTTGGATTATTTTCATTTCATCCCTGTGGTGCATTTGGTTTACTCACGGATCGCACCTCTCCAGCTTGATGAATAAGGCCTTTTTGCTTTTTCCTGGGAGAAATTATTGAAAACATATATATTAAAGTGGATCTATCACATATAGATATCTAATGCTCATTGGATAGAGCATTTAGCGAAAAAGTTTAATATGTTAGTCATTTTTGTTATCTACGCAAAAATTAAAGTTTAAAAGGTTCCCAGCAGCCTACATCCACTTGCCGCACAGAGGCTGCTCCCATCTCACTACCCAGCATCCTCCGATGATGGAGGATGTCTGTTTCTAAGCTGGAGCAATCTCATTGGTTAGATATCGATCTCTGCCAATGAGATCGCTCCAGCTTAGAGAAAGAAAGCCTCCGTCATTGGAGGATGCTGGGTAGTGGGATGGGAGCAGAGGCAGTGCTGCAAGCAGGAAGTAGGCTGCTGAGCATGTTTTAAACTTGAATTTTTGCACAGATAATGTTTTTTTTTTTTTTAAATGACTACCATTAAACTTTTTCGCTAAATACTCTGTCTAATGAACATTAGATATCTATATGTGATAGATCCAGTTTAAGGCTCAGTCGGAGTAAAGTGAAAGTCTCACTTAATGCTTCAAATTCCCTTGATGTCAGAGGTAACTGGAGAGCCAGCATTTCTGTACAACCAGAAGGGGGAATTGCTGCCGGACAGGGGGGAAGTGTTACTGTTTTCTTGAAGTGAGAGCAGGGGTAGGGGGTGTACAATTCCACTTCACCAAAAAAAGAAAAAAAAACAGACGCCTACACAGCCACATTGTGAAATGAGTCCTGTGTTTATAAAGCGGCTTCCTCATCTTTCCGCTAGTTATATCTGTGATTAGGAAGAATCATTTCCTCTCTCTGTATGTGGTTACTGGTGTTCTTTATAGCTGTGTACTTCTCAATGCTTTGTTAGCATCGGTAGTATTTAAGAGGTTAACCCTTTGAGTGCCCTCTGGCACTCCAAGGATTATGTGACGGAGGCAGACATTTTGCTTTCTAAAACACATCACTGATGTAAAGGGGAGTGGTGATTAGGGGACTTTATTGACAAATGCACAATTTTTTTTTGCATTTATATATAAAGCACAATTTCCCCAACTCTGCATAATGACATAAAAGTACTGTGCAGTAGGAGCAAAATGCATACAAAGATTGTATGTGAAAAATATGCATTTGCAAATCAGTGATAAGTTCTCCTTTTAGCCTCTTGCTTTGATGGGATCAAGCACACACGATACTTTTGAGTTGCACATGTCCCAATTCCATCAGTATACAGCTCTAACCATGTGAGCCAATCGTAGTGAGAGCAGGGCCAGATTTACATCTCAGGAGCCTGTAGTTTACATCTCAGGAGCCTGTAGGCACAGATATCTGAAGCGGCCTCCCCCCCTTGGCCATCTCCACAATGCTCCAAATCTCCATATTGCCCTCACATTGCCCCCCATTAGCTCCACATTGCCCTCATAGCCCCATCATTTCAACATTGCCCCCATCAGCTCCATATTGACCCATTCAACTCCACATTGCCCTCACGTTGCCCCCCCCATCAGCTCCACATCGCTTGCCCCCCATCATCCCCATATTGACCTCACATTGCCCCCATCATCTCCAAATTAAGCATCATTCTCTCCCCCACATCCGTTTCCTACCTCCCTGGTGGTCCAGCGACAGGAGAGATCTGTGCTTCTGCACAGACCTGCAGCTGCTGGAGCTCCCGCGCGGTCTTCCCTTTAGTGATGCAGAGCGCTGGGAGATGATGTCATCTCCCAGCGTTCTGCATTACTAAAGAGCCAGGAGAGCTCAGCAGCTAAAGGCACAGCTTACAATGCAGCGGTGGGCGGCTTGGAGCGGCATGGCAAGCCACGCCATGTCAAAAAAAAAATAAATTACAGTGGCGGGCGTCCCTCTGTAGGGTGCGCCTGTAGGCATATGTCTACTCTACCTTATGGGAGACTGCGCAAATTCTCCTCCCGTGTTACTACATTACCCAGTGATGCAGATGATGGGGGGGGGGGGGATCGGGAGGTGTGGCTGATGGGCAGGACATGCGGGCAAAGGCCAAATATGATTGGCTGTTACCCAACATTAGCCTCTATTGATTGGATTGTTCCAGTGAGTACCACCAGGCAGGTGCCACATAGAAACCAAGGGGGGCTTGAGCACCTGCCCTTTTTGTCCAAAGTGCCCTCGTGCCCTTTTAACAAACCAAAAAAAAATGTAATCAGTCCGATTTTATCTTATCCCAGTCCGTTTTTCAATTTTGATTACCGGGGGGGGGGGACACTGCTCTCTCCTCTCACGTCCACGTCCTTTTTAAGTGTGAGGTCCCTTTAACCTGCAGCCGTGTCCTTTTTACGTGCCACCAGGTCTTCTCCTCTTGCATGTCGGGTCCTCTCCGCTTACACCCTTTTTTCATTTGAGCCCCTGACCCCCAAAATGTCTGTGCACGTCCTTGAGTACCACAATGATTATCTCCCATGTGAGCAATTAATGCAGAGGGGTACCATAGGCCGCCATGAATATCATCTCATCGCTGCAGTTTCACTGCGGTATGATGTGAGCACAGTAAAAATGTACCAAGCAATAGTCACCTGTGTTACCAGCCCCATAAGCAGAAACTGTTCTAATTTTTGGGCTGTTAGTGGTGCTATAGAAACACTGAGCTAACTTTGCAGTGTGAACCCAGCCAAAGAATGGAGAGAGGAAATGGCAAACATGTTTTTTTATGATCACAAATCCCAAGTTATTGTTTACTTTTTCTTCAAGTATGTGTTGTCATTGGTGGAGATTATACATGGGCGGAGCAAGACACAAAAGCATTGCACAACCGGGCACACAATCATTCCTTTCACTTGCGTTTCACGGCCTGGAATGTCATGTGTGAAACATGAGGTTTTTATTGTTTTAACCATTTTTCTGCCGGAAGGAGCTACTACAGGCCTCTCTGGTCGGGAAAGGGATAATGTAATGACGTGGCCTTTACTTGGTGTTAACACTTTGAGTGCCAGAGGGGTCCTGTACTCCTGGCATTCAAAGGTTTAAGACAATTTAACCCTTTAAAGTTCAGAGTGGTATGCCAAGCAATGCTTTGCACCTGGTTCTTAACCCTTTGAGTGCCAGAGGGGATACGCCACGCATTGCTTTAAGACCTCTTCCGCATTCAAGGGGTTTAAAACCTTATTTAAATTAATGGGAATTTTGGACATTTTTTGTACCCCCTCCTTTAAACAGATAGTAATGCTTCATATGGAAAAAATATATATTGATGACTAAAGGAGAACCCCCCCATTGCAAATAGATGTTTTATTCAAAAGTTATTGCAGCTGAAACTTAATATTGTGGGTTGCAGTATCTTCATGGCCTAAATGTTACAATGGTGCTGTTGCTGTTGCAGTCTGTGGACAGCTCTCTGGTCCGTTGAACATAAACTGCCATAGGATGTTGCAGCAACAGCGCCACTGTAGAATTTCAGGCCACAGAGGTACTGCATCAAAAAAAAAAAAATAAGTTTGAGCTGAGATAACATTTGAATAATTCAGCTCACAGCAGAGGGAGTACACTTGTTTTACTCAGCAGGATAAACGCTGCAACACACACATTAGATAGATAGATAGATATTAAGCATTACTAATCCTTAAACCAGGGACGCATATAAAAAATGCTTACTGCAGGGCTGCTTTGACATCAGTGCAGCCCTGAGATAAGCCTATTTCCTGTGTGTCCCTGGTTAAAGTTGGGGTCTGGTCAGTTCACTTTATGGTGCAATTGCTTTAATTCTGTGTAGCTTCCTGCATATAGCCCTTGGCATGTTGGGCGACTGTGCTTTGTGTAGAGCTAAGTGATAAAATAGCCCTCTAGCGTCACGCATTCCACATTACAGCCCTGAACCACTGGCTCACGATTCCCCCCGACTGGTGCACACACACACATGTTTTTGGTTTAAGAAAAAAATAGATGGACTCAGACTGTGCAGCCTCTGACAATCACCCCCCCGAGCTCTGGGATAAATCCCTCCTTTCTGTACCCAGGCCCTCTCTGTTCCAAGAGAGAACTCACAATAGTTCTGGGAACTAGGACCACAATTTGCATAATAAGGGATTTAACCCTTTGAGTGCCAGATGGGTATGCAACGCAATGTGATGCGTAGTCCACTGGCACTGGCAGCTGAATTCAGTACTTGGCGGGGGATCTTTAACGAATGAAGGATTTTCACTAATGGAAGGATTAAAATAGATTTTGTAGGTAAAGTATGTAGATGAATTGAACCTCTTGGTCTTAACCCTTTGAGAGCCATAGAGGTATCCAATGCATTGCGAAACAATGGGTTGGATTCCTCGCTGGCTCACAAAGGGTTAATTAATTGAGGAGTGATTTTATTTCTCAGACATTAGGAGAAATTGTATTATAAAGTCTGAGATTGATTACTTTTAAAAAGAGTTGATTTTTTTTAACCCCTTGGCTACCAGAGTAGCCAACAATGCATTGTGAGGCATCTTGACCAGCCAAGGGGTTAAAGGATAATAAAAGATTTACAGTCTTTATTATGAACGCAAACTTTTTTTTAAAGGGGTAGTACATTTTAAAACAAAAACTCAGCCCAATGCATTGTGCATCTTCTCTGGCACTGACAGTGTTAAGAAGAGGTTATCCCTTTGAATACACCCACAGCCTCTGTATGTTCTGTTTAACTCCTTGAGGATCAAAGTGGGGGGTGGGTATTCAACTTATTGCACAGTAATGCATTGTGCACCCCTCTGGATCTCAAAGGGTTAATGCCTCGCAGAGAGTTCAGGGTACGGTAACTTGTGGCTCCCCCACTACCAACCATTGGATGGTGAGAGCTGCAGTACAGCTGCAGCTGAAGAGCCACTTGTTGCCCTCCTACTGGTTCACACAATACTCAAGTGTTTCTGGAGTTATAAATAAATAAGAACTTTTTTTTTTAATCTGAAACAACTCAGCAGTTGTTAACCCTTTTAATGTCAGCTGGGTATGCAGCACATTTCAGGGCAATCATAGGGTTAAATCAACAGGGAGGCCATGTTTCCCTAATAAAGACGCACTTACAAAATGTTACATGAAATGTGTACCGTCCAAAAATGCTGTAATAATTACTACAGGGAGTTTAGAGTAAGTCTGGCCAAATAAAACAATTTCACAGTAACTCACTCTTCCCTAGAGGATCTACCCACAATTTAATATATTTAATTAGACCATAAGCCTCTGCTATCAGTGGTTAAACCACTGCTGCCATCTGGTGGCCATAAAGTCATTTTACAATCCCAACAATGTCTACCAATTACCAATACTAGCAACTGCAACAAGTGAGCATTGTGTGGATCCCCAGCTGCTGCTGGACTCCATCTTACATCATCCTTAACCAGGCAACGGTCAGCTGAGGATGAAGGGGGTGGTAGTCTAACAGCAGCTGGAGATGCACATTGTGTCCAATACTCCCCATAGAAAGAGTGGTTCCTGCAGTATGCATATTTCATATGAAAACAGTAAAAAATGAACACTACTACTACCCCCAATCGCCTCCACTTACATTGATCTGGCCACTGTTCCCCAATTACGTGTTTACTGGGTTTCCAAAAATAACTTTTATTTAGCATGGAGGTGGACTTTTTCTTTGCAGAACTATTTTTTGGAAAACCAATCCACACTGAACTAATTCATAATGGTTTTCTGACCAGACACTAAGGCAGGTGGAGGTTATTATAAAAAGATGTTAGTGTTCCTTTAAAGGGAAGAGCAGGCAATCCTGGTTAGGACTGAACAAGTCCAATGGGAAGGAATGTTATGTAAATGACCCCCTTACCAGCAAATGTTAATGATAATGAAGTTTGTAAAGTTGGATATATATTAACCATTTAAGTACCAGAGGGGTTTAACACACGGAGAAGCAAGGTATGGCGCGCCCCTCTGGTCCTTAAACGGACATTATCATTAATCTGCAAGTTCCACAGGGCAGATTTACCAAGAAGAACTGAAACTATTTTGGAGCAAACCAGCTGCACCAGAAGGGAAAAATAAAATGTCCCCAAAGTTCCTTAGGCCTTTTAACCCCTCGCACACTAGAGAGGTCTCCAATGCATTGGGAAGCAATACAGTGGAGACTTCTCTAGTATTCGAGGGGTTAACAGAGCCATTTAAACCTACAGGAATGTTTATATCTCCCCTACGATGAAGTTGTTTTCCCAGATTTGGTCCCGTTCCTCTAAGTAAATTATACTCCCCTTTATGTAACATTCACAGATACCCAAATCCCAGTTGCTCCAGACATCCAGAAACCATTCCTAGTTCTGCCTCAAATGTTAACCCTTTGGAAGCCAGAGGTGTCTTAAATACATTGCTACACTGGTGATTGCACTGGTTCTGAAAGAGTTACATTTGCATCTTAACCCAAGTACAGTTTTGTTGTGAAGTTATTAACCCCTTGAAGATTGGGGGGGGGGGTTTGCAATGTACCGCTGTAGTCCTCACAGGGTTAATAGGCTATAGTTCTTCCCCACAAGGAATAATATTGCTTGATTATCTGGATTTTTTATGATTAAACATATTATTTTGGCATGATAATGAGTGCATCTCCTAAGTCTGTGGTATAAGATTATCTGTTGTCCCATGCTCAGGGGTGCTACGGACCACTCGTAGCGCTCTGCAATGCGCTGGCCAGTTCAAATGTTTCTGAAACATTGGCAAGAATGTTAATTGTATATATAATGTAAAATATTTGCCAAGGTTTCCATGAATTTGTCTGCTGGTTTTCAGTAGGCTGGTGGTGGTGGTGGTGGGGGGGACAATTTTCTATTGCACACCTCACTTCCTGGTCTGGAGACTATATCCTACTGTGGCAGTGCAAAGGGACAATTGCTTCCCCACAGCCTGTTGAAAAACAGCACGTGCAATTTCATATATCTGAAAGGATCAGTGAAGTTTTATTGTGAAAAAAAAAGTATATGTAGGAGTTTTCCTGCTGAGTATAACAGGAGACATTCCAATCGCTGAGAGAGGATTTAGTCTGAACTGTAATAAGTTTTGGAATGCTGTATTCTGAGGCTCAAAGCACCAATAAAATGCTATAAATAGTAAAGTATGTTTAAACTGTAATAAGTTTGGAATGACACATCTCCCAGAGAGAGAGAGTGCTATTGTGTGGCTCAGCAGGAAAAGCCCTAAAACATGTTTTTCTCGTAATAAACGTCTACTGCTCTAAGTTTTATGAAAGTGTATTATGTATATGGGAATGTTACAGTTTGATCTTGTATAGAAGGATGTATTGAGCCTTATGCAGGAAGTTAAAGACATGCAGTTCTGGATTAAACCAACATGCGTGGGTGTGTTAAGCATTGGAGATCTCTACCATTAACCCCTTAACAACCCATGATGTACATCATGAGGTGGATGTTCCTAAAGGACCAAGGACGTACATGTATATCATGGAATTCAGGGCTCGTCGCGGGACTGCACGCCATTCAGGGAGCCCTGAATTGGATAGTGGGAGAAAAAAAAATGGTCCATGGTCCTTAAGAGCCTGCCAGTCCTTAAGGGGTTAAATGAGTTAAAAAAAAACATTTAAATCTAGCACACACACACAGATGGGTTGCTAACAAATTGCATCTTTTTAGCTTTATGCGTAAGGCTCATTTGCCCATATTTATAAAAGAAAACTGGAGTTATTCCGGACTAAACCAACTGTACCATAGGTGACAAATAAAAATCCCTGTTAAAATAAATTGAGCTTTTCACCCCTTGAATGCTAGAGAGGTCTCCAATGCATTGCTTTGCAATGCATTGGAGACCTCTCTAGCATTCAAGGGGTTAAAAAGCTGTATTCAGGCTCATGGAAATTCCGGAATGGTACTTTCATGTTATCCGGAACCATTTTCAAACAAAATCTTTATTATAATATGAATTAGTTTTGAAAATTGATGACAACAAACAGGAAATAACAACAGATTCTGACAGGAATTATTTTTGAAAATGGTTCCGGGTAACAGGAAAGTACCCCAGGAATTTATTTATATTTGTCCCCCCTATGATGCAGTTGATTTTCTCCAGAATAACTCCAGTTTATTTTTATAAATATGGGCCAATGTATTTAACCATGTGATCCTTTAAAGCGAAACTATCGCACAAGTTAAAGTTCCCCAAAAATCATTATACACATAACGATAAGCAAATTCATACTAATATTATCTGCAGTTAGTCCAGCGTTATTGAGAAATCCAACTTCATCTGAGACAGGCATCTTGCTGTAGAGCCATCTGTGTGCCTGAGCCATGTCTCTTCGGAAAAAGGTCTGCACTGATGCCTGCCTGTGTGTTCTGGAACGAGTTGGATTTCTGAATAACACAGGAATTATTCAGGATAATACTAGTATGGATATGCGTATCGTTATGTGCATAATGATTTGGGGGTAACTTTAAAGGAGCAGTAAACTTTTTTTATGAAAAAATATATATAGTAGGGATTTTCCTATTGAGTAAAATAATGGTACTCCCACTGGCGAGAGATTTATATTTCCAGAGTTATTACAGTTTAAACCCATGTTTTATTACATTAGCAGTGCCCTCTAGTGGTCAAATTCTAATTAGATTTCCTGTTAGATTCTAATGGAGAGGAAAGTCAGAGACATACAGAATGTGATAGAAACTGCTGAGTCACTTCCTGTCAGTTAGAACTATCAGGAAGTAAACACAGTAAATTCACTTCCTGTCAGTTAGAACTTCCAGGAAGTAAACACAGTAAATTCACTTCCTGATTATATAAGCTGTTATAAATTTTGAATAAAACATTCAACAGCGATGGGAGTGACCTTGTTTTATTCAGCAGGAAATGCTGTGTAAAATATGTGTTTTCATAAAAAAAGTTTACTGCTCCTCTTGTTTTATTCAGCAGGAAATGCTCTGTAAAATATGCGTTTTCATAAAAAAAAGTTTACTGCTCCTTTAAAGGAGCAGTAAACTTTTTTTTATGAAAACATATTTTACACAGCATTTCCTGCTGAATAAAACAAGGTCACTCCCATCGCTGTCAGATGTTTTATTCAAAATTTATAGCAGTTTAAATAACCAGGAAGTGAATTTACTGTGTTTACTTCCTCATAGTTCTAACTGACAGGAAGTGAATTTACTGTGTTTACTTCCTGATAGTTCTAACTGACAGGAAGTGACAGGCAGTTTCTATCACATTCTATGGAGAACTGTATGTCTCTCACTTTTCTGACTTTCCTCTCCATTAGAATCTAACAGGAAATCTAATTAGAATTTGACCACTAGAGGGCACTGCTAATGTAAAAAAAACATGGGTTTAAACGTAATAACTCTGAAAATATAAATCTCTTGGCAGTGAGAGTACCATTATTTTACTCAGTAGGAAAATCCCTACAATATATATATTTTTTCATAAAAAAGTTTACTGCTCCTTTAATCTGTGTGATAGTTTCGCTTTAACCAAAGGTGTTGAGGTGAGACTGCAATAGGTTAATGGTCTCTCTGGAGATAAATGGGTTAAAATTAAGTTGAAATGTATTCTAACCTGATGGCAATTAGCATGTGTGTGATTAACCCCTTTTAGTAATGAACAGGACTCCAACTCATTGCGAAGTAGTGTTTTGGAGACCTCTCTAGTGTAGGGTGACCAGACCTCACCTTGAACAGGGACATATGAAAAATGCTTACAGCAGGGTTGCTTTGATTTCCGTGCAGTCCTGAAATATGCCTATTTCCTATGTGTTCCTGGTTAAAGGTGAGGTCTAGTCACCCTATGTAGAATCCAAGGGATTAAATATAATGGTGCTCCGGCAACGGTGGATATAAATCAGCCAGATATAAAGGCATGTTTTGTAAATGAACTGATGTACAAAGGAAATGGCTACCAGAGCTGGCCCTGATCAAGACACCTGCAGGTAGTGCTACCTTTTATCGGACCAATATTTTCTGCAGACTTTTATTCTTCAAGCATTCTAAACATAACCACTGGGTGGACTGAGCCTGAAAAAATGGCCCAACGCAGCTTTGCTCACTAGCCATCTGCTTTCCATGTCACTAATGACTTGACTGAGAATTCAAGGGTCTATGGACAATGCATTTGTGGACTAGATGATGCCCCCTTGTGGTAAACTGGGGCACTCTTTGCAAGGATGGACCCTACAAAATGAAGAGTGACTGATGATCAGCCTAGTGATTGCACATGGCCGCGATGCTGCCTACATGTAGCCCTGTTTGGAAGCAACATATTTTTGTACTTTTAAACCAGTAATTATATAAGGCACATATATGAGAAGTTATCTATGACTTACATAAAAACAACATACCATGTAAACTGTTATGTGCGTAATAAACAGCTTTCCCACTTAACTGTGTGTATGTATGTGTCCTGCATAATACAACCAGCGAATATACAATAGAGAAGTGTGTACGCTACATGACACAACCAGTGAATATACCATAGAACCGTGTGTATATGTTACAGTGTACATTCTCTCTCCCACCCACTGACCGGCAGGAGCCACTTACACCTTTTGTGTCCAGCCTACCTTCCTCTAGACCAGTGATTCTCAACCAGGGTGCCATGGCACTTTGGTGTGCCATGGACATCAACTTAGGGTGCCCCATGTTTTCTATGAAGACTAACAAAAATGGACTTTTAAATAAAGATTTATAGAAATTGTTATGCACATTATGTTTAATTGTGTTGTTATGACTGTAAGACCTAATAATAAGTGTATATTTATGTATGGAACCTTCATTATGTCCTTCATAAAGTACATTAAATATGGTAGGGGTGCCCCGAATATTCTAGATTAAGTGTTAGGGGTGCCCCGAACAAAAAAAGATTGAGAACCACTGCTCTAGACTGTAAGCTCTCACCAGCAGGGGGCTCTCCGATCCTTCTGTCTCCACGTTTGATTTGTACTATTTAATATCTCTGTATGTCTATTCCCTATTGTACAGCTCTGTGGAGTGAGTTATAATCCAGGGACTCTACCACTGATAAGAGAGAATGTGGGAGTGTGTGTGTGTGTGTGTGTGTGTGTGTGTGTTAGATGACGCATCCAGGGAATATAACAAAGAAGTGTCTATGTGTGTTACATGATACAACCAGGGACTCCACTACAGAGAAGTGTGGATGCTACGTGATACAACCAGTGAATATACCATAGAATTGTGTGTGTGTATTAAGAGAGAAGGTGTGAGTGTGGTACATGATACAACCAGTGAATATACCATAGAATAGTGTGTGTGTTACAGTGTACAACCAGGGACTGTACCAGCGATAAGTAAGAGAGAAGGTGTGAGTGAGTGTGGTACATGACACATCCATGGAATATAACAGAGAAGCGTGTGTGTGTGTGTGTGTGTTACAGTGTACAACCAGGGACTGTACCAGCTCCCCGAGCAGCGTACCCTGAATTCCATGATGTGCAGGACTGTCACTGGTCCTTAAGTGTCGGACAGCCGTGACTCTTCTGGTACGACACTGGGCATTAAGGGGTTAAATTCATTCATAACACAATGACGCTTATCTACTAAGAAAATGAGGAATGATTCTGGTTCAAACCAATGACATTACAGTGGACGAATGAGGATTCCAAGTAATCTAAATGGTGCTTTTAACCCCTTGAATGACAGAAAGGTCTTCAATGCATTCACCAGATTAAATTACCCATTAAAATATGTGAATTCGGGGGGGGGGGGGGGCGTTGTATTTGTCTTCCCTGTCACAACTGGACTGCTCCAGTCCTACTTAGTACATTGGCCTCCGTGTATATTAATACTGGCACACAAACTAATTAGCATAAAGTGTCGCACTGTGCCGACAACCAATAAAATTTCATTTTTCAAGAACCACTTTTATTATGAACAGCTGGTGAACACAACGTAAAAGGCAGTTTATATTTCCCCTTAGAATTAATCTTAGGTTCCAGATCCACAAGAAAATGGACCAGTTATGCCAAGCTGCATTGCAATATCAGATGTAACACGCAGCACTGCTTGGTTTTAATTGCCCATTTAACTCTTTCAGTGGTGGCTTGCTCCCAGTAGAGTACAAGTAGGCAAATGCTGGCTCCCCAGCTGATGTAGTCTATAACTCCTATCATTACTAACCAGCCTTAAAAGCAGGAATGCCAGATCATCCCCATAGTAGAAAAAAAGAGACATTTTTTTTTTTTCGATTACTGCCAATTTCTAACCCTTTGAGTGCCAGGGGGTGTGCAACATATTGCAGATCAATGTGTTACATGTCACTCTGGCATAGGACAGAGCACAAGAGCCATCTCCCTGCAAGATCAGACCTTCTGCGCCTCCATTGCCTCTTCATTTCCTCTTTGACCATGGACAGATGTCCCTGTTCAGACATTCAGAGCACCGGGGAGACACAGGGACGCAGATCTGCTGCCCAAAACCAACTAAGAGCCAGTTAATCTCACTCCAAATATCCCTGAGGAAAAAGGGGGGAAGGTAAGGGAGGCATGTTAAGGAAAAAGGGGTCCAACTTTATATTTTATTTGAGCTTACTATTGCCTGACAGGAGAGCACAGCACTCCAATATTGTTGCTCTTTTAAAGGGATAGTAATGTTTCCAAATAAAAGCAGCTCCCATTAATCTTCATAGTATTTGGGTGTTGCAGATGGTTATTTCAATACTGTTAGAGTTGTAGTTCAAGAGTACTTGAATGATAAAGTATCCCCCTCCTGCCCCTTTTTTGCTGATGTAACACTGATCACCTCAGAGCAGCAAGACTGTCCGGATGGATCACAGAGAGGGACAATCTTCAGTGAACATAAGGAAAAACCTGAAATACCTGTCAAGGAGGGCAGGGTTTTCCTTATGATCACAGTAAGAAGATTATCCCTTGCTGTGAGCTGTCTGGTCAAGAGACCAGATTCCACATCTGAGGGGAGGTGGCTTACACTAGGTAAAAGGGGCGGAAGGGGGATACTTTATCATTCAATTACTCTTGTACTACAACTCTGATAGTATTGAAATAACGCTCTCCATGGCCCAAATACTATGAAGATTCATTGGAGCTGCTTTTATTTTGAAACATTACTATCCCTTTAAAAAATGGAGTGCTTTTAAGCAGAGTGCGTCATAATGTTCTGGGAACCGCTCTCACATTTAGCAAGTTAACCTTTAGAGTGCCAGGAAGGTGAGAAATTAATTGCTTTGCAGAATTAAATATGTGATTGCCCGACATGACAGCAATTCATTATAGTAGCTGTTTGTTTGTTTGTTTTTTTGTGCAAGAGGGAGACCGCTATGTCATCCAATGGGTTAACCCTTTGGGTAAGACAAAGAAAACTTTTGGCGGCTCACAGGGCAGCCATCTGGATCTCATATCCACTCCCAGGCTCCAAAACTCTCCCAACATGGACTCCACTGTGCAAAACCCAGGCTTCCTCTAGCCGTAATACAGAATATCAAGAGAAAGGGCTGCACTGGTTAAAGGGATAGTAATACTTCGTTTTAACTTTATTTTATTTTGTAGGCATTAAAAAAACATGAAGAACAATAGAAGTCTTATCTCTCAAACCTTTATGGTTTGAGAGATATTCACAAGCAAAGTTTCTCCTCCCGCCCCTTTTACCTAGTGTAAGTCATCTCTTCTCAGATGTGGAATCCAGTCCATAGACCAGACAGATAACAGAAGGGGACAATCTTCTTCCTATGAGAACAATGAAAGCCCTGCCCCCCTTGACAAGTTTTTCAGGTTTTTCCCTTATCTTAATTGAAGATTGTCCCTTTCTGCAGTCTACCTGGGCACCTCCCTTCTGATCGGGCTGAGCAGTGTTACATCAGTAAAAGGGACGGGAGGGGGATATTTTGTCATTGAATTACTCTTGAACTACAACTCTGACAGAATTGAAATAACACTCTCCAAAGTCCAAATACTATGATGATTAATTAGAGCTGCTTTTATTATGAAACATTACTATCACTTTAACTCCAGATAGATACAGTATACACAAGTGTGTTGATCTACCAGTTTCGTGTAATGCTTAATCATGACCATCCATAATGCAAAACGCGTAGATCGACACACTGGTGTTTACTGTACCTACCTGAACTAGGTGAGTAAAAGAAGTTTGATGTCCCATTTGATTTTATGAAGTCTATTAATAAAATTTGGCATTTTATAAACGCCCTTGTTTTATGTGGAGTTAACCATTGCAGCCCTTTCTTTTGTTAACCCTTTGGGCGCCAGAGGGGTGAGTAAAGCATTGCCAAACAAAGCATTGCTTTCGTCTCTGGAACTCAAAGTGTTAAATACGCTATTGCCTGACAGGACATTGGTCCGTTAATAACCCTTTGTATGCCAGAGAAGTATCCAATGCATTGCTCTATGGCACTCAAAGGGTTAAAGTGGCTCTCTCAATGAGTGACAGTGGACAGATTTCTTTGAATTCCTTTCGTGACCTCTCTAGGATTCAATGGGTTAACTCTTTGAATGTTTTGCTCACCTCTGGCACTGAACAAGTTAAACACAAAGCAAGTAAAGGGAGTATGGAAATTGGTAAATAAACCAAATTATTATCTAAACTGTACATTAAAAAAAAAATGGCCACCACTAAGCAGAAGCTGGTGTCTGGTGTTAGGACAGGGCAGGCAGTTCTCGACCCCCCAGCTCTTTGGGACTACAATTCCCATGAGCCACTAATTGGGGTTACTGGGAGTTTAGTCTCCAACAACTAGAAAGCAGAAAGATTGTTTTCTCCTGTGCTAGGGGGTCGGCATGACTCTGGCAACGCCAACAACTCAGCACAGTAGGTGTGGCCAACATAGCTGAGAAGCCCTTACAACTTGTCACCTCCAGTTGGTTACCTACTCTGCCTAATGGAAAATACAGCCCTTACGGTTACCCACTTGGGCATCCAGTCTTCCAAGGCCACTCGAGTCTCCTCCGGCGTCTTGGTTTCCTTTTTTACCCATTTGAGGCGGTTGGAGATCCGGTGCACGTGAGTGTCCACTCCTGTGGAGAGAAAGCTGGAAGCTCTGGTCTAATGTCACCGCATACAGATGTGTACCCCATAGACTAAACAGGCAGCCATCAGTGGCACAATCACCATACACATAATGCAGACCCCTTCCTGGTTCAAGGTAGGTTTTCATCAGCCCATTCCAGGTGTGGGATCTGCAGGTGTTCGGGACTACAACTCCCACGATCCCCAACCAGCTGTTGCCTACTCTTGAGGTGAAGGTTTATGGATCTAGATAGACCTTAAATCAGCAGTAAACCTTTTTCCTTATAAAAAAATACATTATAGGGGTCTTCCTGCTGAGTAAAACAAGGGTACTACTGCTAGGAGATGCTTCATTCAAAAGTAATTACAGCTCAGATTTATTTATTTTTACATTAAACTGCAATTTTCTATTAATCTTGAATAAGAACTCTCCCAGCAGTGGAGTACAGTTTTAAAGAGAGAGTAATGTCACGCTAAAAATATATATCCGATTATTCCTTATACTTGTTACAATACTCTGTACCTTTTCGAAATGTCCATTTCAGTGTAGATTTATTGCAATTATATTTTAAAGGTTCCACCTCCCTCCCCTTTCCACTACGTCACTCTTCTTCCCTCAGATCTGAAAGTTGGTCGATTGACAGGATGGATCGCAGTGAGGGACAATATTGTGTCTGTCAGCATAAAGAAAACCCTGACCCCCCCCCCCCCACACACACACACACACACACACACACACACACACACACAAAGAGAAGCAGGGTTTTGCTTATGCTGACACAATAAAGGTCCCTCGTTGTGATCCAAACAACCCGGCTTTGTTATCTGAGGAAAGAAGGGGTAGGAGGGGGAACTTCAAAAATAAAATTACAATAAAACTACACTGCTGTGGACATTTTGGACGTTTCTAAAATTACAGAGCATTATAAAAGAGGAATCATCAGATATGCATTTATAGTGTGACATTACTATCTCTTTGACTCACCAGGAAAACCCTATAACTTTTTTTTCCCATATTAAATGTTACTGTTCTTTTAAACCCCAATGGAACCTTGTGTAGTCCCAGGATATCTTACCAATCCCAGATACATTATTCCAGGCGATATCCATCACAAGATGAGCCATCTTGGGTCCCACGCCAGGCAGTTTCACTAGGTCTGGAACATTGTTTGGGATGTCTCCTCCATATTCCTCCTGCAGAATTTTTGTTGTCTGTTTGATGTATTTAACTTTGCTCTACAGAAAGATAAGACACTGCATATAGCCACAGACAGGCTTCCCTAGACAAGGTAATCTAAGAACACCATGAACATACACTATTGAATTGGACTGGTCACCTGTCAACAAAATTTACACCTCAGTGGGAGCAGTGTGAAAGGTTACTCTCTGGCTGGCAGGGAGAGCAGTGTGGAATATTAGTACCTGGCTGACAGGGAGAGGAAGGTAGGAGGGAGAGCAGTATGGGATGTTACTATATTACTGACAGGGAGTGGAGAGTAGGAGGAAGAACAGTATGGAATGTTAGTTTCTGGCTGGCAGGGGGTGGAAGGTAGGAGGGAGAGCAGTGTGGAATGTTAGTATCTGGATGGCAGGGAGTGGAAGGTAGGAGGGAGAACAGTATGGACTGTTAGTATCTGGCTAGCAGGGAGAGGAAGGTAGGAGGGAGAGCAGTATGGGATGTTAGTATCTGGCTGGCAGGGAGTGGGAGGTAGGAGGGAGAGCAGTGTGGAATTTTACTATCTGGCTGGCAGGAAGTGGAAGGTAGGAGGGAGAGCAGTATGGGATGTTAGTATCTGGCTGGCAGGGAGTGGAAGGCAGGAGTAAGAGCAGTGTGGAATGTTACTATCGGGCTGGCAGGGAGAGCAGTGTGGGATATTAGTAACTGGCTGGCAGGAAGTGGAAGGTAGGAGGGAGAGCAGTGTGGGATGTTAGTACCTGGCTGGCAGGGAGTGGAAGGCAGGAGTAAGAGCAGTGTGGAATGTTACTATCGGGCTGGCAGGGAGAGCAGTGTGGGATATTAGTAGCTGGCTGGCAGGGAGAGGAAAGTAGGAGGAAAAGCAGTGTGGAATGTTACTATCTGGCTGACAGGGAGAGCAGTGTGGAATATTACTATCTGGCTGGCAGGGGGAGGAAGGCAGGAAAGAGAACAGTATGGAATGTTAGTATCTGGTTGGCAGGGAGTGGAAGGTAGGAAAGAGAACAGTATGGAATGTTACTATATGGCTGGCAGGGAGTGTAAGGTAGGAGGGCCAGGTGGGTATAGCATAGTTAAACATATATAGTAACATAGTTGATGAGACTGAAAAAAATACGTGTCCATCAAGTCCAGCCCCATGCCATATCACCCCTGTTGATCCAGAGGAAGGCAAAAAAAACAAACAAACAAAAAAAAACATTGAAGCCATTTTCCAACAAAGCCCCAAGTGGGTAAAAAAAAATTAAGGGCAAAGTGAAGTACTTTTTTGGGAAAATCCTCTGCACCATATTGAGGGTTCATATTAGCATGTTATAGGGCAGTTGCTTCGTTTTGCAGAATGGCTACTACTTACCTTCCAAAATCCCACAGGATAGATAAGCTTTCCAAGTGTGTCATCATCAGTCTCCAGAATCCTGCTCACTGTGAGTCCATACTCTCGCAGTCTGCACATAGCGGCCGAGGTCACCTGGTCCTTCGTCTGACTGGACAGCATCAGAGACAGTAGCACCTGGTACCGCTTCACCTACAGGGTGGAAAGTAATTAACTCTTTAAGGACCAGTGTGGTGGAAGGTGAAGTCCTTGCAGAGATTTTCACAGGAGCGGGCAGGGGGCGTACCTGTGAAAATTGCGCCCCATGCTGGACCAATGGGACAGGCGTAACTCCTCCTTACTGATGGCCCGTGGGTGTGTTTGGCTTGTAGGTCACATAATGCTTCCTCTTTTATAGAGATTATAATATATATATATGTGTATGATGTACTCAGCCTGGGCTGCAGTGAAGAGACGGCACACTCTCATAAATCTTGATAGTAGAATTTAATCAGTGGAGGTCCCCCTATGGGACCTTCATCAGAGTGATCCCATAGGGGGACCAAAAACGTTTGGAATATGGAATTTACCACTGATTAAATTCTACTATCAAGGTTTATGAGAGTGTGCCGTCTCTTCACTGCAGCCCAGGCTGAGTACATCTTTATGCATATTTTATGGGATGTGCACCTCATTTTTAGGGCTTATGCTAGTATTAACTCATTGGTGTGCCATTGCCGTCATTAACTGTTATGATATATACACACATATATATATATATATATATATATACACACATATACACACACACATGAAAGAAACTGAAGCAATGGGGATTCCCTTATCTATTCAGAAGGAAAGCAACTATACTTGTTGTTCCTTTAAAGGGGAACTACCACCCCACACAATCTTTAGCTTAACAAAGTCCCATCTGGCGACTAGCTGCTTAGTAGTGCTAGTCGCCAGAATAATTACCTTATTTAATAGATTTATGATCTCTTCCATGGGTGACAGGCAGGACAGAGAGCGCGGACATTTTGCCATTTTGACGTCCGTACGCCTGTGCTGTCAGTCCCAGCTGGAACCAAATGGCTCCTAGCAACGCCTCCTAGACCCGACTGGGACTGACAGCGCAGGCGCGCGGACGTCACAATGGCAAGATGTCCGCGCTCCGTCCTGCCTGTCACCCATGGAAGAGAGGAGAAATCTATTAAATAAGGTAACTATTCTGGCGACAAGCGCTACTAAGCAGCTAGTCGCCAGATGGGGACTTAGTGAAGGTAAAGATTGTGCCGGGTGGTAGTTCCACTTTAAATGCACATTGTGCCAGTTTTCAGATCAAAGGGATTTCTCATGCTTTGTTCTTGTGTGTGAGGTGTTCTGGGTCATGCAGTGATTTTACTGACATACCAGCTAAAGAAAAAGCACATGAACCCATAACCTGCACACATGCTATGAGGGATCTTCAAAAGAATAGGTACTAAATAGTATACAGGCCGGACTTTGGCACGGTGTGAGGAACTCATCAAGTTAACAGCTGAATATCAAATAAATACTTAACCGTTTGTGTGCCAGAGGGGGCACAATGCAATGAGGTGGATATACAGTAAGAAAAGTGGTGTAAAACTGCCACAAAGCAACTGCATCACAGGAAAAAAGTACAAATTCCTACCGGTTTAAATGAGGCGTTTAAAGGGATAGCAGCACTTAATATTCAAAGTACACACACAAACACATACTTTATATATTTTTATATATATAAACATACACACTACTGTTCAAAAGTTTGGGGTCCTTAGTAATGTCCTTGTTTCCCATCAAACAAGTAGCAAAATAAATAGGAAATACAGTCAAAACGTTGACAAGGTTAGAAATAATGATTTTTAATTTAAATAATGTGTCCTTCAGACTTTGCTTTTGACGAAGAATTCTCCCTTTGCAGCAATTGCAGCCTTGCAGACCTTTGGCATTCTGGTTTGTTGAGGTAATGTGAAGAGAGTTCACACCATGCTTCCTGAAGCTTCTCCCACAATGTGGATTGGCTTGATTGGCACTTCTTACGTACCATACAGTCAAGCTGCTCCCATAACAGAAACAAGGACATTTCTAAGTGACCCCAAACTTTTGAATGGTAGTGCATGTTAAAAGATTTATTCTCCTGAGTAAAAACAAGAGTACTCCTACAGCTGATAGGTGTTTTAACCAAAAGTTATTGCAGCTCAAACTTGAATTTTTTTTAGTTGCATCATCTCATTGGCCTGAAATGTTTCCGTGGCGCTATTGCTATACCATCCTATGGACAGCTCTGGTCAGTTGTCCGTAATCCTCCATAGGATGGTGCAGCAACAGTGCCACTGTAACATTTCAGGCCACTGTGACACTGCACCTACAACAAAGATCAAGTTTGAGCTGAAATAATTTTTCAGAACAACACTGCTTGGCAATGGGAGGTCTATTGTTTTACTCAGGAGGAGTAAATGCTGTCCATTTAACCCCCGCTAATGCTAGACAGGTCTAAAAAATCTCCCTAGCATGCAAGGTGTTAAAAGCTCAATTTAAATCAGTGAAAATGTTGATTTGTTCCTTATAGTGTAGTCTGTTTGCCTTAAAACTGCTCCCCTTTTACATAACCCCTTAAGGACTAGATGACATGTTATGACCGCCGCAGTCCTTATACCCTTAAGGAGCAGTGACGGTCATAGCACGTCACGTACTTTTTACTTACAGAGCTCTACGGGAAGCGCTGTAAGTAAAAACAGGGCCTAACATTGACCGCTTCAAGACTGGAGCGATCTCTCTTAGGCCCCAAAGTGGCACAACGGTTCGCATAACAGGTCACGTGTACCGGCGTGTCGGCAAGGATCAAAGTGGTGCTTAAGAGAAGGTACATTTCCTGGACCACTGGTAAATTTCCTGGACCATTTAAGGGGTCCAAGTTCAGTCCACAAGAGCCACCAACAGGCCAGAATGTAAGGATTTCCCTGATTAATCACAGGAGAATCAGCCAACATGAATGATCCACTGATTAACTCACCTGTAATTAAAGCAGAATTACCACCGCACAACATCTTTAGCTTAATCAAGTCCCCATCTGGTGACTAGCTGCTTAGTAGCGCTAGTCGCCAGAATTATTACCTTATTTAATAGATGTAAGCTTTCTTCCATGGGTGACAAGCAGGACGGAGAGCGGACATCTTGCCATAGTGACGTCTGCGCGCCTGCGCTGTCAGTCCCAGCAGGGTCTAGGAGGCGTTGCTAGGAGCCGGCCGGCTCCAAAAGGGCCTGATAGTGCAGGCACATGGACGTCACTATGGCAAGATGTCCACTCTCCGTGCTACTGTCAGCTATGGATGAAAACATAAATCTATTAAATCAGGTAATAATTCTGATGACTAGCGCTACTAAGCAGCTAGTTGCCAGATGGGGACTTAATTAAGCTAAAGATGTTGTGCGGTGGTAGTTCCGTTTTAATCAGGGAAATCCTTACATCCTGGCCTGTTGGTGGCCCTTGAGGACTGAACTTGGACAGACCTGTCCTAGTACATCAGCCTCATTGTGTGGCTCACCCTTCAGAACACAAACGGTTAAAGGGACAGGCTCCCCCTATGGTGAGGTGGCGTTTGTTTGCAATAGAATTGCTCCACTACAGCTTATAAATAACTCATCATAGAACCAAAGGCCTGATGTCTAAAAGCAAAAAAGTGCTATTCTAGAGAGAACCAACTGCACCATAAGGGATAAATAAAAAAAATACCCCAAAATTTCTATGGATTTAAATGGTGATTTTATACCCATGAATGCTGGCTTAGACTCCAACGCACAGTGCGGCCAATGCAGCATTTAAAAGGTTAAAGGGACAGTAATACTTAAAATGTAAAATAAAGTATGTTGTAGGGTTTATCCCCCTGAGTAAAACAAGGGGACTTCCACTGCCAAAAGGTGTTTTCTTCAAAAGTTATTACAGCTTAAACTTGAATTTGTAGGTGTAATATTATAGTGGCCTAAAATTGTACAGTAACCTAATGACTGTAATAAGGACAGACAAATGGTAAGAGAACCAGAAGGCTGCACTCAAAGAAACCCCATATAAACGAGGCACACTGAAAGTAGCAAACAATAGAAATAAGCTTTATTCATACAAGAAATAGTTCAATATCATTACATAAAATCAATTAAAAACAAGGAGCCCAGAGGACCCAGAGTATAAATTAACCCCAATACAATCTCCAAAGTATATAGGTAAATCTATTTCACTATAATGAAGTCTGTAGATAAAGCATGAAACAGATATACACTTAATATAAGGATGGAAATAATGTGATAATACTTAGACCAAATCTACAAAGGAGATAAATGTAGCGTCTGGGAACTCCGCAGCTGCCCAAACGCCCCACGCGTATCGCCACCAACCGTGGCTTCGTCAGGGGTAAAGTGGTATAATACAGGGATAGGCTTTTAAAGTTGCTTCCTCCAATAAGAAGAGAAGATAAATATAGCATAATGGTGAGGTGGACCTCCCGTAAGTCGGAAGGGCTCTGAAGCTCCACCTCCGAAAAATCAAGAAGTCCAACAACTCACCATCTGGTCAATAAAGGTACAAACTCACCCTTAAGATTAATGATTTTCACCTGAGCGCGTCCCAAGATGGCGCTGGCGTATACGGAGGTAGGTGTAATCGTATCAATATAACTGATCTGTATACCCAGTCCACGTGATCGGAACGAAGCGGATCACATGATCAAAACAAAAGAATAAAATCCCTTAGTTTATAACCACGTGACCGGTCGTTTCTCATAATAATAACTGAAACCTATAATCATTCAATACAAAGTATCAAGCAATCTATTACGATCACAATTGAACAAAGCACTACAAATCATTAAAATTCAAACTATCGAAATTGGTCCCATGAAGATAGTTCGATTAGTTTGAATTTTAATGATTTGTATGCTTTGTCCCTTTAACCTTTTAAATGCTGCATTGGTCTCACTGTGCATTGGAGTCTAAGCCAGCATTCATGGGTATAAAATCACCATTTAAATCCATAGAAATTTGGGGTATTTTTTTTATTTATCCCTTATGGTGCAGTTGGTACTCTCTAGAATAGCACTTTAGCTTAATTAAGTCCCCATCTGGCAACTAGCTGCTTAGTAGCGCTAGACACCAGAATTATTACCTTATTTAATAGATTTATGTTTTCATCCATAGCTGACAGTAGCACGGAGAGTGGACATCTTGCCATAGTGACGTCCATGTGCCTGCACTGTCAGTCCCTTTTGGAGTCGGCCGGCTCCTAGCAACGCCTCCTAGACCCGGCTGGGAGTGACAGCGCAGGCGCACAGACGTCACTATGGCAAGATGTCCGCGCTACGTCCTGCCTGTCACCCATAGAAGAGAGCTTAAATCTATTAAATAAGGTAATAATTCTGGTGACTAGCGCTACTAAGCAGCTAGTCGCCAGATGGGGACTTAATTAAGCTAAAGATGTTGTGCGGTGGTAGTTCTGCTTTAATTACAGGTGAGTTAATCAGTGGATCATTCATTGTGGCTGATTCTCCTGTGATTAATCAGGGAAATCCTTACATTCTGGCCTGTTGGTGGCCCTTGTGGACTGAACTTGGACCCCTTAAATGGTCCAGGAAATTTACCAGTGGTCCAGGAAATTTACCTTCTCTTAAGCACCACTTTGATCCTTGCCGACACGCCGGTACACGTGACCTGTTATGCGAACCGTTGTGCCTCTTTGGGGCCTAAGAGAGATCGCTCCAGTCTTGAAGCGGTCAATGTTAGGCCCTGTTTTTACTTACAGCGCTTCCAGTAGAGCTCTGTAAGTAAAAAGTACGTGACGTGCTATGACCGTCACTTCTCCTTAAGGGTATAAGGACTGCGGCGGTCATAACATGTCATCTAGTCCTTAAGGGGTTATGTAAAAGGGGAGCCGTTTTAAGGCAAACAGACTACACTATAAGGAACAAATCAACATTTTCACTGATTTAAATTGACCTTTTAACACCTTGCATGCTAGGGAGGTTTTTTAGACCTGTCTAGCATTAGCGGGGGTTAAATGGACAGCAACTCTTAATATGCAAAACTCCTGTATATACTGTAGGGTTTTTCCTCCTGAGTAAAACAGTAGACCTTCCACTGCCAAGCAGTGTTGTTTTGAAAAATTATTGCAGCTCAAACTTGATCTTTGTTGTAGGTGCAGTATCACAGTGGCCTGAAATGTTACAGTGGCACTGTTGCTACACCATCCTATGGAGGATTACGGACAACTGACCAGAGCTGTCCATAGGATGGTGTAGCAACAGCGCCACGGAAACATTTCAGACCACTGTGATACTCCACCTAAAAAAATCATGTTTGGGCTCTAATAACTTTTGAATAAACATCTTTCAGTAGTGGGATTCACCTTGTTTTACTCAGGGGGATAAACCCTACAATATATATTTTTTTTTTTTACATTTTTATCTCTTTAAAAGCCCCATTTATAACAACAGGAACTTTTATTTTCATAGTATTGTGAAGTTAGTTTGCTGCAGAACTGAATGTTTACTTTATTGAAGAAGGATCCAAGCACTTTGTGGTGGTAATTTAACCCCGTAAGGACCGGCCAATCGTGTACCTGGCCGGCACTTAAGGACCACGGACCTTTTTTTTTTCTGCTTCCGATTCAGGGCACCCTGAACGGCGTGCAGCCACGCAGAGAGCCCTGAATTTCATGACGGTCCTGGCACGTCATGGGTCCTTAACACTCCCTAACCCATGGCGTGCCAGGACCTTCAAGGGTCCTTAAGGGGTTAAAAACATTAAGGAGGTGGGAAGTATATGAACTGATAGACTTCATCCCCTTCCCCCACTCTCTAGGTGTAGTGCAGGGGTAAGCAATTGTTGGACTAAAAAATTCCGTTGGCTGGTTGGGGATGATGGGATTTGTAGTTCCCAGCAGCTGGTGGTCTATTAAAAGGTGAAGCCCTACACTAGAATATTGTTTTCTGTCAGATTGAGAAAGCGGTCTGGACATGCGAAATGCGTAGCCGTTGTTTTTAAATGCTATTGTAGCTACATGTTTTAAACAATAAAGTTTTTTTTGGCATATCGTGATTCAGAGTGGTGAATATTTGGATACATACAGAGCAGCGGATCCAAAACCACCGAATGGAGACGGTGCAAGAACTCCATAAACTTAAAAGTCAGCATCTGAATATCCCTCTTGCTGACCATTATAAAATGTGAATACATTGGTTATAATTGTTAATCATTCACAGACTACATAAACCTACTTCAATACTGGGCACCTTTTTTGTTGTTTGTTTTTGGGAATTGTCTTGAGCCTCTTGGAGAGAGCGTGGAAGAAAAGAGCAGCCAGATCATTTGGTGAACGCCCTGAACTGGGTCATGAGAATTACCCAGAAAGTGTGTATGCTGTTTCACATATAAGTGATTGACAGTCAATAAGTTTGTGAGTACCCAGGAGTGGGGTGTTTATGGTGGAGGAATCCTGATTCATTGATTCATTGCACTAGGGCGCTCCCTATTGTTCTCCCTTTCTTGTTGTTGCAAGCCCTACAACAAGGTTGGCAACATGAGGCCCCAAACGAAGTCTGTAAGGCTGCACCAAAGCACATATATAAGAAACTCAGTATCTTCATAAAATCAACTTCATCTTTATTAAGGAAATAATGACAGCCGAATAACATGTAGCTTAAAGGGGAACTACCACCCCGCAATAACTTAACCTTCATTCATTCTTCATCTGGCGACTAGCTGCTTAGTAGCGCTAGTCACCAGAAATATTACCTGGTTCCAAAGATTTCTCCGTTTTACCGATGACAGCGCAGGAGCACGGACATCACTGTGACGAGATGTCCGTGCTTCCTGCTCCTGTGAGCATCGGTAAAACGGAGAAATCTTCGGAACCAGGTAATATTTCTGGCGACTAGCGCTACTAAGCAGCTAGTCACCAGATGAAGAATGAATGAAGGTTAAGTTATTGTGGGGTGGTAGTTCCCCTTTAAAATTACAGACCATGAGACGTCTTCATGAGCAGGTGTAGACCCCCCCGATCAACGTGTTTCGCGTATAACAACGCTTAGTCGTGACCAACATGAGGCCCCCCCAGCACCTGCCGGACTACAACTACCATCATCCCCCCAACCAATGTTTGGCAGGAGATGGGAATTCTAGTCCTGCAACTGGAGGGTTTCACATTGCCCACCCCTGCTCTACACAAAATACATGTTCCATATCACACAATACTTTCCTTTTGTGGAATTTTTCTGGCCCGCGCTTTTACCTCTGGAGTAGCACTTTGGTCAAAACACTTCTCTGCTCCCATCTGATCCACTGGAGCATCTCTCCCGCTCCTCATCTCCCTGATGTTATCCAGATGTTGGCTCCAGTTCTTTGGCTCCCACTTGTGCTTTTTCTCTGTGGTGTCACTCGCCGCCACTGGCAGCTCATAATCCACCTGAATCCTCTTTTTCCTGCCTGCGCCACCTCCGGAGGTAGACTTGTCCTTCCCATTGTCCACTGTAATACAATAATCATTTGAAAATTAATCTATTGGGCGCTTGTATAAAGAAAATGTAGCAATTGTGGATTAGAAAAAACAACATCAAGGGGGAGAAATTACATTTCCCATTGAATTAAATGGGGATTTCATCCCCTTGAATGCTAAGGAGGTCTCTAACGCATTGCTTTGCAATGCACTGGAGTCCTTTCTAGCATTTAAGGGGTTAAAAATCACAATTTAGCCCATTGAGTGATAGAGAGGTACGCGATGCGCTGGATACCTCTCTGGCAGACAAAGGGTTAAAGGAACACACATTTTTGGAAATGTTATTCTTAAATTGGGCTTATAACCCCTTGAATGATAGAGAAGGCTATGTCACATTGCTTGCAGGCACATGCAACATGTGACTCTCTAGATGCTGGCCGGCCAAGGATTATGGGAAATGTAGTTCAAAGGCAACTGGAATGCCACGTTACCCACTCAAGCTCTATTTTTATTTTACTTTTTTTTTTTTGTTTGTTTTTTTTTACTGTTTCTCATTAACAGATCTGATCCCACATCAACCCTTCACCATTATCTTAGTTAGTGACAAGATCACCATTTTAAAGCAATACACCTATGAAACCCACACATCTATGGATTACCTTGGGTTCTGTGCAGCCCACATTTACATACGTGTCTTGCATTAAAATGAAAATCATGTCATCCTACCCAATGGCCAGCTGAGATGGTGGAGGACTTGTAGTAAAGTAGCAGCTGGAGAGTCACATCCAAGCCTTTTTTCCCCCACTTTCTCATTCCAATATATCTCCCTCACCACTCTGTTGTCCAGTAGTTGCATCAGTCTTCTTCCTCCTGCTGCCTGGTATCTTCTGAACTCCCCTCCTTCCACTTCTGGTCAGCGGTCCTAAGCTGGCACTCATGTACCCCCCCACTTTGCCCAACTAACGCTCCGAAACTACAATCCCCAGAATGCACTGCAATGTGATCTTCCGGGTTGATGTTTGTGATGAGGGGAGGTAGGAGGAGCAAGCTGTAAGTGGGCGGGGCTAGCAGGCCCAGAAAGCCGAGGCCTCAAGTAGAAGGTCTTCGGTGTAGGAGGTGCTGTTTTACCGGGGTTAGTGACAGGGAGGAGGAGACCTGTGGCAGCTCTGTGGTATGCAGTAATCCTGCTGTTATATGTTTGTGTTGTTTCTCTTAGTTTTATTATGTGTTTTAGACTTGTTTATGGACACCGTGTATTTGTTATTCATATCCAGCACTAGATATATATATAGCTTATATGCGCCATATAGTCTGCAGTGCAGTCATTACTGGAATTTTTGCATAGGGCAGTATGTATAAGATGAAAGGGGAGCAATTCTGGAGCAAATAAACCCCTTTGACTTCGAGTTTTTACCCCTTGAGTGCCAGATAAGTCTCCAACGCACTGACAATGCGTTGGAGACTTCTCTAGTAATTAAGGGATTGTAATTGGCAGTACTGTGAATTTTTATTTGTCGTCACTTGCAGTTGAATTGGCTCAAAACTGCTTCTCTTTGCTTTTATACATTAGGTCACTTGTATCTGCATCTTTCTGTGTGTGTTTCAGCATCTTGTGCATTTTATATATTGTTTACTATTTCTCATTTTTACTTACAACACTAATCTGTTTATATCCCTTTGAATGCTGTAGACTACAGTACAAAAGAATAAAATGTTTTGAGTGTTGTTTACCTTAAAGGGATAGTAATGTTTCACAATTAAAGCAGCTCCAATTAATCATCATAGTATTTGGACCATGGAGAGTGTTATTTCAATTCTGTCAGAGTTGTAGTTCAAGAGTAATGGAATGATAACGTATCCCCCTCCCGCCTCTTTTACTGATGTAACACTGTTCACCTCAGAGCAGGAAGACACGCCGGATGAATCGCAGAGGGGGACAATCTTCAGTGATCATAAGGAAAAACCTGTCAAGGGGGGCAGGGTTTTCCTTATGATCACAGTAAGCAGATTGTCCCTTGCTGTGACCTGTCTGATCAAGAGAACAGATTCCACGTTTGATGGGAGGTGGCTTACACTAAGTAAAAGAGGAGGGAGGAGGGAGGGGGAAACTTTATCAGTTACTCTTGAAGTACAACTCTGACAGTATTGAAATAACACTCTCCATGGCCCAAATACTATGAAGATTAATCGGACTATAGCGGTTTGAGAGAGAAGATTTGTGGCATTTAGCTTATTTTTTAATCTCTACAAAACTCTAAACATTTTTTTATGGGACATTATTGTCCCTTTAAGGTACTTTTTCTCAGAGTCTGACAGCTCAATGTCAGGAACATGTTTGTTTTTTGTTTTGTTTTAACAATTTGAGTGCCAGCAAAGTATCAGACACCTTGAGTTGGATGCTGCTGTAGCACTGAAAGAGTTAAAAAGTGAATCTGAATAAAATCAAACAAAAAAAGAAAATGTAAGCAATCTGACTTTACATATCCTGCAAGTGCATACTATGTCAACTCCAAATAAAGAGTTTTTTGATACCTCTCTGGCTATCATAGGGTTAAGATAAGTGGGAACTTATCAGCAGGTTTTAGTGTTTCTGTCAGTAACAGAATCTTATGACTGTGCTACTGCTGCAGTTAATAAGCACGTTATATACATTCAGTCATGATAACTTTTTTGTCCCAGAGCAGGGTTCCTCACTGCTGCAAAAATGGCCAAGCCAATGGGTAAAGATCCTGGTTTGAGGGAAAAAGTTAAAATGTTCCTCGGACTGGGGCCGTCACGTGGAAAAGCCAAGCCGTCCGACTGGAAGCATCCAGAATATATAATTACTGCAGAATTAATGAGGGTAAATAAGTCCTGGTCCTTTAAGTATTGCAATCCCATATGCATTTACATTCAGATCATAGAGCTGGGACAAATAATTTATGACTCTTATGAACTACAACAACAGCAGCAGAGCCATGGTTGTTTTCGTGTTAATCTGTTAACACTTTGAGTTCCATTGTGTACCCCTCTGGCACTCAAAGGATTAAAGTGATAGTAATGTCCTGCTATGTAAACTCTATATATGATGCTCAATAAAGTTTATCGCTATGATTAGATTTGCACAGCGTTCATTCATTGTTAAGATATTACCTATCAAAGTTTACTGGCAATGGAAGCCTGGGCTCCATCTTTAACATCCCTTTGATCCAGCGTGTGCTAGTTAAATGGCTCTCCTCGATGCGAGCTCCCATGAAATACCCGATGGGAGGGGGTAAAGTGCTCCTTACCTGCTGGCAACGTCACTTCAAGCTCCAGATCGAGTTTGTGCCTCTACATGGTCCGTTGTGTCGGCCAACACCAAGTCGGCTGTAACAGACTTACGGGCACTTTGATGAAAAGGGGCGTGAGGGGAAGACTTCAACAAGGATTTTCGGACAAACGGTACAGGTGCAGACATTACAAACAGGGCCAAACCTACTTAAAAACTTTAATGAATCAAACTAGGGCACATTTTTATTGGACATTACTAACACTTTAAGGACCAGAGGTGTTTGCAACTCATTGGTTTGCTCAGCCATCTGCTCCGTATGGGAATAAAGGAATAACATATTTGGAAATGTATATTCTGTATTACTCTGGGAATAGTAAGGACTGTGACACACACACACTCGCTGACACACGCAGACACTTATCTTTTTCTCCTGTAAGAATAATGTGTATTGTTTTATGACCAGGAGCTGAGCCCGGAGTCCCCTTTTAGCATCCGTATCCGTGCAATAAATCAGATCTGTGAGCTCGCAAAAACAAAAAAATTTGAAGAGGTAAGTGTGTTGTCTTCTCCATCATTAGAAATACCATTGTAAATGAAAGGCCTCTCTTTTGTCATACTATGAAAGCTGAAGTTAACATCCTGCTTTTCCGTATGTTACTCCATCCAGTGTCACATTTGTGTCTTCCAAAATGGGGCACCCTCTGTTGTTGCAGGAACTGACCCCAAAATGTTGGGTAATGCTGCCTGAGAAGCAGTGCAAATCTTATGTGAAAGACACCCTTAAATTATCCAATGCTGATTATTCTGGTTTAGAGAACCATTTAACCCACTTGATGCTAGATTGTTCCAACGCATTGCTTTGCAATGTATTTGAGGCCTCTCTAGTATCTAAAATGATGAAGACGCATGAAACCTTTAAAGGGATAGTAATACTTATAATGTAAAAAATATATGTTGTAGGGTTTATCCCCGAGTAAAACAAGGGTACTCAAACTGCTGAGAGATACTTTATTAAAAGATTATAACCGCTCAAACTTGAATTTTTGTAGGTGCAATATCACAGTGGCCTGAAAATTTACAGTGGCGCTGTTGCTACACCATTCTATGGAGATTTATGGTCTACAGACCAGAGCAGCCCATAGGATGGTGTAGCAACAGCGCCACTGTAAATTTTCAGGCCACTGTGATATTGCAACTAAAAAAGATCAAGTTTGAGCTGTTATAATCTATATATATAAAAGAAGACTTTGTGCCTGGCAAAACACACCCAGGGGCGGCAGTAAAAAGGATTACTGCTGCCATTGGGTGATTCTGTGGGAGTGTGATTTTTGGCCTGCCCCCACTATCCAGCCCGCCCACCACTATCTAAGGCTGAAAAAAAAAATGGCTGCCACACACTCCTACACCACAGACACATGCACATGCCCTCCCACACACACACTAGCAGACACATACACACATATACACACATGCACGCTGAGGATGATGGGAACAATGTTCAAGCTACAGCTGGAAGGCCATGGTCCAATCTGTATTATGCAGCTTCTTCATTCCCTGTCTTTGAGCCTACACAGCTCTGCTAATTACTACAAGTGAGCTGATTTCTAAACAATCAGCAGGAGGATACTGGCTTGCTGAGAAAGTGGAAACAACGGCAGAGAGGTGATCAGGCAGTGCAGAGCAAGGCTTCAGCTGAGCTGGTAAATGGCAGAGACATGGATGTGACTGTATTTATATATTGCACAAAGAGAGAGAAAGAGAGCAGGTTGTTTGTCAGTCTGTCTGTAAGTAGAGGTGCCAGTTCCTGCAATCATCTCCATGCTGTACATAGCTCACTGTATAGCATGTATGACAAACTATTTATATATGGTCTGGCATTGTATAGTATACAGTCTGTGTATAAGGACTGGCACTATACAGTATAGGAGGGACAGTCCCTGTTTGACACCCAAATCCCTCTGCTCCTCTATTTAGGAGATCACACGGTGTGGTGTATATACAGTAGGCTGACCAGACCTCACCTTTAACCGGGGACACATAGGAAATAAGCATATTTCAGGAGTGCACCAAAATCAAAGCAGCCCTGCAGTATGCATTTTTCATATGTGTCACTGGTTAAAGGTGAGGTCTGGTCAGCCTAATGTACAAGTGTATCAGATTGCTCCACATCAGTAAAACCCACGGTAATGTGGGTATAAACTTCTGTATATATCTGTTAAATTAGTCTGTGTAAAAAAATACTTTCATCTTCTTCTAAATCATTCACTTACAGAAAGAGTAACTTAACCATTTCAGTGCCAGAGGAGATGCAATGCATTGCTTACCCCCTGGCACTCAAAGGGTTAAAAATTCTCTACAATGGTCTGGCACTGTATAGCAGTGGTTCTCAATCTGTGCCCTCAGTGGCTATTAACAGGCCAGGATTTTAGAATTTCCTTTTAAGAGCACAGGTGAGTTAATCAATATGACTGAGCCTCTGATCAACACACTTGTGTTCTAGCAGTGAAATTCCTAAGTCCTGGCCTGTTAGTGGCCACTGAGGGCATGGGCTGAGAACCTCTGCTGTATAGTATACAGTCTGCATGTGTCTGTGTATAAGGACTGGCACTATACAGTATAGGAGGGACAGTCCCTGTTTGACACCCAAATCCCTCTGCTCCTCTATTTAGGAGATCACATTGTGTGGTGTATATACCAGTGTATCAGATTGCTCCACATCAATAAAACCCACAGTAATGTGGGAATAAACTTCTGTATATATCTGTTAAATTAGTCTGTGTAAAAAAAATACTTTCATCTTCTTCTAAATCATTCACTTACAGAAAGAGTAACTTAACCATTTCAATGCCAGAGGGGATGCAATGCATTGCTTACCCCCTGGCACTCAAAGGGTTAAAAATTCTCTAAAATACACCACCAGCCACGCCCCCAGTAACACCACCGAAAACACAAGTGTCCCTCTTTGGCCATATGAAATGTTGGGAGGTATGTTACTTACACTGCTCACACTGTATGTATTTATGTTCTGATTTGCAGCTGTGTGTCACTGTTTGTGTTGTCAGTGCATGTGTGTGTGTATATGTGTGTGTTGCATGTGTCTCTGTCTATCACTGTGTGTACCTTTCTGACACGTACACCCTACGCTATAATTCACTATCATAACATTTATTTAAAAAAAAAGAAACATTTCCTGCATAACATGACGGGCAACGCCGTCCCAAACTGCTAGTCTTGTAATAAAATATCTTTCAGCAGTGGGGAGTACCCTTGTTTTACTCTGGGATAAACCCTACAACATATATATATTTTTACATTTTAAGTATTACTATCCTTTTAGTAGACCCAAACTGGTTATTTAAATAAATTTTACTTTAGTGCCACTAATCTTCTGTATATAATTATAATAACTAGTATTTATATAGCGCCTTTCTCCCAGCGGGACTCAAAGCGCTTTCAGCGCACGCTCTCAGAATTAACCAAATCGGCAGCTGAATAATAGATGTTATTATTATTTAATTCCTGTGCAGCATGCAGTGGAGGCGATCTGCATGGCCGTGAATGACCTTTTGCAGCCGGAACAACCTGTAGAGGGAAGACATCAAGTTCTCCACCTACTAAAGGCCCTGGTTCTTGGACAGGTAATTTTTGTGATGTTTTTACTTAAAGTGGATGTATCACCTATGCACAACATCCTCTAAATAGTTAGGTGATACATCCAATAGCATTAAAACGTTATTATTATTTTTTTATGCTTCCATTTGGTTTAAAACTAACTTACAAAATTATCTGCTTCAGCCACTTCCGGGTGACTGCGGTTCTCCGCGGTTACAGAGCTCCGCCTCTGCTCCCTCCTCCGTTTACTGTCCGTAAACTGGAGTGGTCTCATTGGCAGAGATCAATATCTAGCCAATGAGACTGCTCCAGCTTACCGACAGAAGCCTCCGTCATTGGAGGAAGGAGGAGAGCTGAGGCAGAGAGTTGGGCTGCAGCCCAGACTTTTATAAGTCACATTTAAACCAAACGGAATCTTAAAAACAAATAATAAAAAAGTTTTCATGCTATTGGATGTGTCACCTAACTATTTAGAGGAAGTTGTGCATAGGTGATACATTCACTTTAAGCGGAGCTTTCAGGCAATTCTAAGTCGCTATGCATTCATTAAACGCATGGTGACTAGCTTGAAAGTAGATGTCTTACAGTTAAATAATAGCTCTATCTAAAGTAATCTGTCCCGTTTGGAGACAGGAACCCAGGCTACAACGCAGACATCTTGTCTGTGTGCCTGCGCTATCAGTCCCGGTCTCCATTGAGTAGACTGCAGTGCACCATATGGTCGCCGGAAAGGACTGACGGTGCAGATGCACAGACCGCACTAACCTGCCCGTCAGTCCAGAAACGGGATGGATTACTGTAGACAGAGCTAATATTTAACGCTAAGAAATCTATTTTCAAGCTAAATAGGGAAAAAAAAAATAATTAACAAAAATTTAATAATCTGGGCTGAGGAAGATAACCCTTTGAGTCCCAGAGGGGTATGCAGCATTACATAGCCAACTGTCTCTCAAAGTGTTTAAAGGAGAAGTAAACTTTTTTGCTTATGGAAACATTATATATTGTAGGGATATTCCTGTTGAGTAAAATAAGGATACTCCCACTGGTGAGAGATGAATATTTCCAGAGTTAGTACAGTTAAACCTATGTTTTTGTTTTTTGTTTTTTTCTTTAGCAGTGCCCTCTATTGGTCAAATTCCAATTACCTATTCTGTTACATTCTAATGCAGAGGAAAGTCAGTGACCTACAGTTCTCCATAGAATGTGATAGATACTACCAAGTCACTTCCTGTCCGTTACAACAAACAGGAAGTAAATGCACAGCACATTAACTTCCTGATTATTTGAACTGTTATAACTTTTGAATAAAACAACAGACAGAAGCGGGAATAACCTTCTTTTACTCCGCAGGAAAAGCTATATAACATATAGGTTTTCATAAAAAGTTTACTGCTCCTTTAAAGTGGACCTATCATTCTAAGACATGTTTAACTTGTTTTGCAGATAAGTAAAATCTGTGTTTTAATGATTATCTGTTTTTCTGTAAATTAATTTTTGAGAAATTTACCTTTTTTATTTCAATGGCACATAATTCCATGCAAATTTGTACTAATTAGTTGTTTGAGGACATAATTACGACTCCCCATGCTATTTGAACTGCCTCTGGAGTGTTGGTTGTACCTAAATCCATTCATAGCACACTGTCTGGTAATATTTCCCCAGCACAGAAACGAACATCTAAACCAGTGGTTCTCAACTCCTGTCCTCCGGATCCACTAACAGGCCAGGGATTTCTCTGCTAGAGCACAGGTGTGGTGATCAGAGGCTCATTCACACTAATTAACTCACCTGTGCTCTAACAAGGAAATCATGTGATCAGAGGCTCGTTCACATTGATTACCTCACCTGTGCTCTAACAAGGAAATCATGTGATCAGAGGCTCATTCACATTGATTAACTCACCTGCACTCTAACAAGGAAATCATCAAATCCTGGCCTGTTAGTGAGTCCTGAGAACAGGAGTTGAGAAACACTAATCTAAACTAACTGCTGTTTATATTACAAACAAATGGATAGCACATCACACAGGGAATTTTAATACTCTTTAAAATGAACTAAACTTGTCTTAACGTGGACCCTACTTTAATGTGTTCAAAAACTACAACAGTTTTAACCATTGCAATGCGTTGGATTCCTCTTTGGCACTCAAAGGGTTAAAACATAGTTTTATAATTTTCCCATAGGGCGAAAGGCTGGGGTTCTTGCGCGCCCATTTCTTTAGAGTTATAAAGGATTACCCCACAAACGAAGACCTTGCGGAGAGGCTGGAGGTGTTCAAAGCTCTGACTGATAATGGCAGAGACATCACATACCTTGAGGAAGAGCTTGGTAGGTTGAACCGTTGGTTATACGGTTATTATGGTCTTTCCATCAGAGGTGTTTAGCTCAACTTGGATAATGCTCCACAACTAGTTTACCGATCTTACTGACTCCCTAGAGCTACAGGTTTCACATTTAGGACACCAGAGATAGAGAGTGTCGGAAGGTGTATGATTTTAATCTAGATTTCAGAAGTATCCGTGGGCGGATTGTCCTATCGGGGAATCGGGCATCCCCCGGTGGGCCGCTAGATCATGGGCCGGTGGGGGAGATCAGAGGATCTCACATCACCGTCCCACGATATTTTGAAGGAGAGATCTGTGTTGCCACCGGCACTCTGTGACAGCCTCCACGTTCCTTATTAACCTTTTGAGTGCCAGAGGGGTACGCAACGCATTGCTTTGCGATGCATTGCGTACCCCCTCTGGCACTCAAAGGGTTAATGCAGAGCGCCAGGATATGACATAATATCCTGGCACCTGCTCTCCCATGCCGCACAGGGACAACAAGGGGGTGTCGATAGGGACGTCGGTGCAGCTAGTGGGCTGCTTAAAAAAAAAAAAAAAAAAAATGCAGAGGCTGGTATTCCCCTACAATCCGCCCCTGGAAGTATCTACCCGGTTTCTTCTATGTGGATCCAATTCATTTCTGAGAAAAAAATAAGGGGGTTTTGGAAGTCTTATATGTGGGTATAAATAAAATATTGAACAGAGGAAAATGGACACTAAAATATTATAAATACAGACTAAAGAATGGAAAATTGAATAATCAAGCTTGTAAAAATGCTAAAAATAAAGAATGGAAACGAAAAAAGGATCTGGAAAAGAGGAACATGAATGAGGACTAGGTATAGGATCAAAGGTTGATGAAGGTGTAATGGTGAATTTGAGAGTGGATGAAGTACCATTTTAAACACATTTCAAGTGCTTGTTGTACAATATATGTCCTCCAGTCAGCTTTACAGAACTCAGCACAAGTAATGTTCCAAAAATGTTTAGCCCTTAGGGTATCAGTAGTAACACCGTAACCTTCTTCCTTTTATCACCTGGGTGACACTTTTCAACTTTGTTCAGTTGAAAGGAACAGTAAACTTGTTTTAGGGATGGAAAAAAAATGTTAAATATATATATTATAGCATTTAAAAGGGACCTACCACCTCTTCAAGAATTTAACTACAATAAATCCCCATCTGGCGATTAGCAGCTTAGTAATGCTAGTCGCCAAAATTATTACCTTATTCCAAAGAAATGTGCATTGTTCTGGGTCTGACAGCAGGACAGATCGCGGACATCTTGCCATAATGACGTCTGCGCGCTTGTGCTGTCAGTCTGGCCGGCTCCGGAAGGACCACGGACCCTTTTTTTTTCCCTTCACCATCCGATTCAGAGCTCCCCAAACAGTGTGCAGCTGCGCAGGGAACCCTGAATTCCATGACTGTTCTGGCACGTCATGGGTCCTTATCTCTCCCCAACCAATGAAGTGCCAGGACCGTCAAGGGTCCCTAAGGGGTTAAACCCATGTGTTTTTATATAGAACATTAACCGTGCCCTCTACTGGTCAGTTTCCAATTAGTTATTCAATTACATTCTCTTTCAGAGGGGAGTCACTGACAAACATTTCTCCATAGAATGTGATAGAAACTGCCGAGTCTGTTTGAACTTTCAAGAAGTAGTCACACTGTAATTCACTTCCTATCAACTGTAACTGTTATAAATTTTGAATAAAAAATGACAGCAGTGGGAGTATCTTTGTTTTACTCTGCAGGAACAGCTCTATAACTAATAGGGTTTCATTAAAGGTTACAGCTCGTTTAAACAAATGTGATTTTCTGTGTTTCTATTATATGGTCCTAAGGGATGAATTCAATTAGAGGTGTAATTCTGGAGCAAACCAGATTTAGTTTGCTCAGGAATTGCACCTCTTCAGCTTGTTGAATACAGTACTAAATGTAGTATGAGTTACTGCCACTAATTTCTATGTTACATTTCTATGTCAAACTCTATAGCTGCGTTTGTCCTTCAGTGGATGGAAGTGGGTTTAACTCCGGATTTCCTGCTTGTGCTAGTCAACCTGGTCAAGTTCCACAGCTGTTACCTGGAACGGTACATTGCTCCCATGGTTGAGTAAGTGTCTTGTTTTAATTGCTGAAACACACGCATTGGGCCATGTGTATGAAATCAAAGTGGAGGAATTCTGGGACAAACCAAAGTACCATAGTTGTAAGAGTTCAAAGCCCTAATTGTAACAGTCCCCTCTGGACTTCACCTCCCTTGAGCTGATGCTGTGAGCTGTAGGGTGTCAGCTGATGGTGTCTGTTGGCTGCCCAGCCAGTTGAAATTAGGCTGCTATTGGCTGTCTCTGCTCTTGTTGGAGGTGAGGCAAGAAGTTTTGAGTTTACCTGCCCATTTAGGACTATCCTATATAATAATTCACTAAAACGTGTGTAACAGCGCAGTAGAGACTGCCTTCGGAGCATCCAGCTGTGTATCGGCCGTGGCGCGGGCAGTCTATACTGCACATGACTGCCCCGCGACCGGCTGGCAGTGGCACTGTGGCCCGTGTAACGGGCTCTTCAACTAGCACATTTATAATGCTGCTACTCAGAAAGTCAGTGTAGTAGCAATTAACTAGTAAAATATTGACCCTTAGGAAAAAAATATATATATTAGTTGTCCTTTGTTAATGAAATTATTTTTTTTCCCCCCACTATGGAACTGTTGATTTGCTCAGAAATTGCTACATTTTGACTGTGCATATGGCTTTGTATTTTCTATTTTGTTTCCTGCCTAAACTCCTGAATTGTTCTGTTTTGCAGAATGATCTGCCTCCACTGTAATCGTACAACCTCTGCTTATGACATTGAGGTCAGTGAAGATGTAACTGTTCATTTACTTTCCACAAGTACATATGCTTTTAAAGGGATAGTAATGTTTCACAAAAACAATTCTCATTAATCTTCATAGTACTTGGGCCATGGAGAGCATTATTTCAATACTGTCAGAGTTGTAGTTCAAGAGTAATTGAATGATAAAGTATCCCCCTCCCGCCCCTCTTACCTAGTGTAAGCCGCCTCCCCTCAGATGTGGAGTCTGGGCTCTTGACCAGACAGCTTACAGCAAGGGACAATCTTCTTACGGTGAGCGTAAGGAAAACCTTGCCCCCACAACAGGTTTTTCCTTATTCTCACTGAAGTTTGTCCCTCTCTGCAATCCATCCGGACAGTCTTGCTGCTCTGAGGTGAGCAGTGTGTTACATCAGTAAAAGGGGCGGGAGGGGGATGCTTTATCATTCAATTACTCTTGAACTACAAATCTGACAGTACTGAAATAACCCTCTGCAATGCCCAAATACTATGAAGATTAATTGGAGCTGCTTTTATTATGAACATAACTATCCCTTTAAGCAATCAGAAGTCACATACTGTCATACATAGTTGTCTAAACACCCATAGGTTTTAACAGATTTTAGGTTTCATACACCAAAGTAACTTTTCAATCTCTTTGTTATTTGGTGTATTTATATATTTATTCTCACACCTATCCATTGTCTGTCTGCTGATTATTTTGCCCACTTTTGCACAGGTGTCCTTAAAGGTTTTGGATGCAGTGGTCTGCTACAACTGCCTCCCATCTGAGAGCATCCCCACCTTTGTTATCACCTTGTGCCGCACCATCAATGTGAAAGAGCTTTGTGAGCCCTGCTGGAAAGTATGACATTTCTTTATTGATTTAGTTGTCCACGAATTTGTCTTGGGAATTGAGTCTACATCAGTGGTTCTTACACTGTGTTCAGTAGAACTCTAAGGTTCCATAAATACATACAAGGGAATCCACAGAACTAATGCATGTAATGAAGTACAGCAAGAAAAGACTGGGGTTGTCAGACAGTATATAATGCAATTTTGTTATCGGTCACAGTGGAACTAGGCTTAGGTTATCAGACATTGTATACATGGTTCTTTGACTACCACTGGACAGTGGAAGAAGTCTTGGGGTATCAAACAGTATGTGTTTTTTGTTCTTTGACCAAAAGTAGGACAAGGCTGTGGTGTCAGTCACTGTTTGTCTGCATCTGTGACTAACAGTGGAAATGGGTACTAAGCTGATTCTCAATATCGTAACTGTTACCTGAACCGGAACTATCACACAGGTTAGAGTTACACCCAAATCATTATGCATATAGCTATACTCATATCCATACTAGTATTATCCTGAATAAGTCTGGCTGTATTGAGAAATCCAACTCCTTTTTAGACACACAGGCAAACACCAGCGCAGACATCTTGCCAAACAGACATCTGTGCTCCTGCGCTGTCCGTCCTGGTCTCCTCTAAGAGGATTTGCACTGTACCTTAAGGTACAGGAACGGACTAATGACGCAGGCGTGCAGATTCCTGCCTGTGTGTCTCAGAATGAGTTGGATTTCTCAAAAACAGTGGACTTGTTCAGGAAAATACTAGTATGGATATGTTTCCTATGTGCATAATGATTTGAGGGTAACTTTAATTTGTGTGACAATTCCACTTTAATTTAGTAGTAAGATACCAGTGCAAACTATCATTCTGATAAAGTATCCCTCTCCCACCCCTTTTACTGATGTAACACTGCTCCCCTCAGAGCAGCAAGGCTGTCTGGATGGATCGCAGAGAGGGGCAATCTTCAGTAAGCATAAGGAAAAACCTGAAAAAAATGTCCTTATGATCACAGTAAGAAGATTGTACCTTGCTGTGATCTGTCCAGTCAAGAGACCAGATTCCACATCTGAGGGGAGGTGGCTTATGCTAGGTAAAAGGGGCGGGAGGGAGATACTTTATCATTCAATTACTTTTGTACTATAGTATTGAAATAACACTTTCCATGACCCAAATACTATAAAGATTAATTGGAGCTGCTTTTATTTTGAAACATTAATAGCTCTTTAATTTAAAGACCAGATGCGATTGGCTTACACATTCCTCTGGTCCTTCAAGGGATAATGTACATTCATGCCCTCTGCCTGCCTGAAGAGGTGATCTCGTAACAAATTCACCAGGGTAAAATTCATAGAGGCCATTAGGATTTTCTGGCTATAGTAAAGTAACTAATAAGCCATCAACATTTCTTCTTTTTAAAAATAAGGAAACCATAAGAACCTCTCTTGAGATTTGATGTATGTAGTGATGGGTAACAGGGCTGCCTGTATAAATATGGTGTGCGGCCTGTATAATGTGGAACAGTGGAAATGTTGTAAGTGGGTATTCGCAAAGAGGGATAAAAAGTGTGTGAACTTTTTAGGGTGATGATGAAAGGTGTATTTGATGTAGTTGAGGGACAATATCTACTGTTCCCACTATATAAGAGAGCAGACTGGTGGCAGCAAGAAAAGCCTTTGAGGGACACATGGCCCAAGGGCCTCCCGTTGCCTATTACTGTACTTTAGAGCCTGAGATGCAGATCCAGCCCTGTTTGCAGTTTGTATTATTGGGGCTAAATATTATGCTTTATTTCTCTCTTCAGCTGATGCGGAACCTCCTGGGAACACATCTTGGTCACAGTGCGATATACACCATGAGTCGTATAATGGAGGACAGGTATGAGTCTGTAGTGATTCCACCCAAATCCTGGGACCTGTACATGAAAAACTGTGTTGTGTGATTCATGGCCCTGATAGCCTGACGGTGTATCTTAGAAAACTCATCTTGCTTCAATGGGTTTCATTACTTATGATCTTAAAAAAGGCATTGGGCCGATAGAAAGAGGGGGAAAATTAGCAATTTTGGAACAAACCAACTGCATCATAGGGAGGGAAAAATTCCCTTTTGATTTAAAAGCATCTTTTTAAACCTTTGATTGCGGGTACTGAACGCATTGCTCTGGCATGCAAAGGGTTAACCCCTTTGCAATCGAGACATTAAAGGGATAGTAATACTTGAAAATAATTTTATTTTATATTGTAGCCCTTAAAAAAAACCATTAAAAATGATATAAGTCTGATCTCCCAAACCTTTATTTTACTTGTGAATATCAACCAAACCATAAAGTAGAATTCCCTTTTCCTGGCTGTTTCAGCTAAGTCTGCCATCTAGTGGACAGATTTGAAATCCTGTCCACAGATCAACCGGCAGCTCTTTAGCAGTGCCAAGTTCACGATCTTTAAAAAGAACAACTTCATTGGAACTGTGTACAAAGTGTGCCTGGCTTGCAAGCAGACTTTGTAGCCCATTCCAATGAAGAAATTATTTTTAAAGATCGTGATCTCGGCACTTCTGGAGAGCCGCGGCCAGTCCCGGGACCGGATTCCAAATCTGAGAGCTAGAACGGTGACGCCACTCAGGGGGAAACCTTGCTTGTGAATATCTCCCAAACCATAAAGGTTTGGGAGATAAGACTTGTATCATTTTTCATGTTTTTTAGGGCTACAATATAAAATAAAATTATTTTCAAGTATTACTATCCCTTTAAAAATCCAGTCTAAATCTAGGGGAATCTCTCCTCTCTCTCGTTGTTATGCTACAGAGTTGCTCATCTTTATAGGCCGTTTGTGTGTTGATTCCAGACCCCGATTGGTGTGACATCCAATATCTTCCTGGCACCTCATGCAAAGAAGCTTATCTTATACAATATCACCCAGAGAGGGGAAATGTAGTGTCACATTTGTCAAGCAATTTTCTAGTCCTTCAAGGGTCATTTTTGATCCTTGTGACATTGATGAAATCTTTCTTGGCAATTCTTTCTTCTAATAGGAGTGATGAGTCAGTGGATGGATGTTCGGCTTTACAGTGAGGGTTTTTAATCTTTACTTGCACACAGTGACAGCGAAATACATTGCCCACGCACCTAGTCCTTAAAGGGACGCTAATTTCCAATAAAAAAAATTTCTCGTTTTGTAGATTTAAAAAAAAAAAAAAAAAATGATATGGCGCAAATCCCATCTCTCAAACCTTTATGGTTTGAGAGATATTTGTCCCTAAAGTCCCCCCCCCTCCCCTTCTCCTGACGTCAGCGCTCCACTGACAGCAGGAGATCGCGGTCCCGGGACCAGCCGGAGGTTCTTCAGCAGAGCCGAAATAGTGATATTTAAAAAGAACTACTTCATTGGAACAGTCTACAAAGTGTGCCTGGTTTGCAAGCACACTTTGTAGACTGTTCCAATGAAGTAGTTCTTTTTAAAGATCGCTATTTCGGCTCTGTCAAAGAGCCGCCTTGAGTTGGCCAACACGGATCTCCTTCTGTCAGCTTTACAGCTGACATCAGGAGAAGGGGAGGGAGGGGGTAACTTTAGGGGCAAATATCTCTAAAACCATAAAGGTTTGAGAGATGGGATTTGCTCCACATAACTTTATTTTTGTGTTGTAGATTTTGTAAAAAGAAATTATCATTGGGCATTACTAACCCTTTAACCTTTGTTTTTATGGCAGTGCGCCACTTTATATTAATTCCCTTCACCGTATGACACTTAGTAATGTTAGAGGACAAACCTATTGGGTGCGTGGGTGGGGGTGTGTGTAGTAAAACATATATGCAGTTTTTAACACACACACATAATTATATATAGATTTTTTTTTTTTTTTTTTATATGAACTAAACCTGTCTATGGGTGACAGGTCCACTTTAAGCAATTGCAATTACTCGAAGAAAACCACTACATAGCAATGTTAATGTAGATACGTTTTTAGCTGTGATCAGGTTGTCCATGTTACTTGCCTATGATATCCTGCCAACTCTCCTCCTGCTGTCCCGTGTTTGGTAGGCATGACTGGTGGAGTAACGCCCACGTGGATTAGGTATTAACTGGGGGTTTTGGTGACTTTTACAACTTGTAGTATTGCTCTTTAAACTGATCTCCACATTGACCCCTACAGGCTGCTGCGCACATCAGCCATACTACAACTTAGCAGCATTCTGCATTGAACGCAGCCAAAATGCAGCATGCTGTTTTTATGTTTTAACTCTTTCTATGCTGAGTTGCACACCTTAGAGAGAGAACTGCACATCATGTGGCTGTCTGTACGAACGGCCCAACTTAACCTCTACTCTGCACTAATTAATTTGTTACAATCTGGATGTGGTGTTCCAAATTGACACTTCATTGAGATGCCAAATGACCTTTAGTAGCCATGCGTTGCTCCCTTTTGATGAGTCTGTATATGATTTATTTATATGCTTGCTGACGCTTATGTTCTTTTCAGAGTCTACATGGAGGACGCGCCCTTGCTGAGAGGAGCAGTGTTCTTTGTTGGGATGGGCCTCTGGGGAGCTCACAGACTGTTCTGTCTAAAGAACTCCCCCATATCTGTCCTGCCTTCCTTCCTCAAGGTAAGTTCCAAAAAGTGCTACTAAAATGGTGACTGGTTTACACGAAAAGAAATATCAGGATAAATTAAAGGATCTGAACATGTATAGCTTGGAGGAGAGAAGAGAGAGAGGGAATATGATAGAAACATTCAAATACATGAAGGGATTCAACAAAGTACAGCTGGAAAGAAAATTTCAAAGGAGTAAACATGTTATGACAAGAGGCCATAGTCTAAAATTAGAGGGACAGATGTTTAGATATAATGTAAGAAAGTTTTACTTTACTGAGAGGGTAGTAGATAAGTGGAATAGCTTACCAGCAGAAGGGGTAGAATGTTAATACAGTGACAGAATTTAAGCATGCATCGGATAAGCATCAGGCTGACCTTAACGTAAGACAAGACCAAGGACCAAAAAAGGTTTGAGATTTTTACAGTAGGAAAAATGGGCAGACTAGGTGGGCCGAATGGGTCTTACCTGCCGTCAAATTATATGTTTCTGTTATCCCATTAAAGGTCCAAAGGGGCGTGCCTTGAGCTCACAATGCCTGAAAACAGACAGTAGGCTTCAACAGTCTGAGAAAGCCCATAGAGAAAAACCCTCCCACATTTTGCAGAATCTATAAACATTCTAGATCAGTGAGTCTCAAACAGGATGCCGTGGTACTTTGGTGTGCCACGGGCATCTACTTAGGGTGCCGCATCTGTTCTATAAAGATTTTGATAAAATGTGAATACTGAGTTTGTTGTTTATTTCTGTAAAATTGTCTGCACAATATGTTTGTTTCTGGTATTGTGAGACCTAAAAAAGAACTGTATATTTATTCATCTGTATCCTCCATTACTTGCTTGACAAATGCCTTTTAAAATGTTAGGTGTGCCCCGAATCTTCCAGACTGAATGTTAGGGGTGTCTTGACCAAAAAAATGCTGAGAACCACTGTTCTAGAGAGTTCAGAGTTGCTTCCCCCCCCAAAAAAAATAGACTGCAACACTGTTCTAATGCAAAATAATAATAGATCTACAGTCGTGTGAAAAAAAAGTACACCCCCTATGAATTCTATGGTTTTATATTTTACATATTGGGACATAACCATCATCTGTTCCTTAGCGGGTCTAACAATTAGGTAAATACAACCTCAGTGAAGAACACAAGACATATTACACAGTGTCATGATTTTTTTAACAAAAATAAAGCCAAAATAATAGCTTGTAGAACCACCTTTAGCAGCAATAACTTTAAAGTGGAACGAACACCGCTAACAAACGTTATCTGTAATAATTCCCTATATGGCGACTAGCTGCTTAGGAGCGCTAGTCGCCAGAATTATTACCTCTTCATGAAGAAATTTGAAGTGATCCTCGGCTGACAGGCAGGACGGAGTGCGGACATCTTGCCCCAGTGACGTCCATGCGCCTGCGCTGTCAGTTTCTTCCGGAGCTGAATGGCTCCTAGCAACGCCTCCTACAGCCATCTGGGACTGACAGCGCAGGCGCGCAGACGTCACTAGGGCAAGATGTCCGCGCTCCGTCCTTCCTGTCAGCCGAGGATCACTTCATATTTCTCCATGAAGAGGTAATAATTCTGCCGACTAGCGCTACTAAGCAGCTAGTCGCCAGATAGGGAATTATTACAGACAACGTTTGTTAGCGGTGTTAGTTCCGCTTTAAGTAATCGTATTCTGTATGACTTTATCAGTCTCTCAGTCCTGATATGTAAAACCATAGAACTCAAAGAGGGTGTACTTCTGTCTTTCACACGACTGTATCTGGATAGGGCGACCTGAATACCTCATTCTGTAACGGTCTACAATTCCCATCATCTCTAGCCATCTAAAAGCTGGCTGGGAATGATGGGAATTGTTGTTCTCCACAACTGGAGTGGTGTTCAGGTTGCCCGACCTGATAGATATACCCGAACCCGGTATAAATCAACAGGTTAATGAATGGTATACACCCCTGGGCCCTTATCTTTACTGATCCTGTGTTTCTCCCCATCATGTGATCAGGCCATGAACTGTACCAATGCAGTGGTTTCCTATGAAATCGTACTGTCTGTCGCCCGACTCATCAAGAAGTATGGGAGGGAGCTGCAGGCTGTCACATGGGACGTTCTTCTGGATATCATTGAGCGTTTATTTCAGCAGCTCCAGGTACACAGCAGATCTGCGGAAACCATTTGCAATGCTTGAATACTGTATTTGTCCTCAAGGATTATATACAGGCTGGATTTTGAGAGATACCTGACTTAAATCTCCTTATAACTCTCCACCTACCTTACTATGACTAGAAAATCCTAATGGCCCCTATGGATTTTGCCATTGTTGCAGAAGCGACCTCTTCAATCAGTCTGGGATGTCATGTACATGGAGGCGGACATGTCTGTTTATCACAGATTTTTTTTTCTTCAAACTGAAGTAGGCAGAGTGTATGATCCTACTTAAAGGGATATTAATACATAAAAAAAATGTTGTAGTGAGTAAAACAAGGGTACTCCCACTGCTGAAAGGTGTTTTATTCAAGAGTTATTACAGCTCAGGCTTGAATTTTTTAGCTGCAGTATCACAATGGCCTGAAATTGTACAGTGGCGCTGCTGTTACACCATCCTATGGACAGCCCTGGTCATTTGACCATAAATCTCCATAGGACGGTACAGTAACAGCACCACTGTACAATTTCAGGCCACTGTGATATTGCACCTAAAAAAAAAAACAACAAGTTTGCCTCCATGTACATGATATCCAGGACTGGTCTTGAAAAAAGGCACTAGGACAACATCCATAAAGGCCATTAAGATTATCTAGTAATGTAAGTAGGGGGTTATTAGTACATGTTAGTTCTCCTTGGAGACCTGTTATATACTGTTCTCAAGCCCGGAGCAGCAATCTGGTTGGTTAACCCCTTGTATGCTAAAAGTGAATCAGTAATTTGGAGACCTTCTTAGCATTTAGTGGTTAGAGGCATTACACCTTAAAGTAATAGTAATGTCCCATAACAAAATCTTGCTTTGTAGAGTTTAAAAATAATTTATGTGGCACAGATTCTATCTCTCAAAGCTTTACTGTTTGAGATGTATTTGCATGTAAAGTTCCCTCTGCTGATGTCTGCTGTAAAGCTGAGCAGAGCTGAAATCGCCTTATTTAAAAAGAACTACTTAAAGGGATACTAATACTTAAAATGTAAAAAAAAAAATGTTGTAGGGTTTATCCCCCTGGGTAAAACAAGAGTACTCCCACTGCTGAAAAGTGTTTCATTCAAAGGTTATTAATTTTCAAAGTTGAATTTTTTTAGGTGCAATATCACACTGGCCTGAAATTGTACAGTGGCGCTGTTGCTACACCATCCTATGGAGATTTATGGTCCTGGGACCAGAGCTGTCCATATGATCATGTAGCAACAGCGCCACTGTACAATTTCAGGCCATTGTGATATTGCACCTAAAAAATTCAACTTTGAAAATTAATAACTTTTGAATGAAACACCTTTCAGCAGTGGGAGTACTCTTGTTTTACTCAGGGGGATAAACCCTACAACATATTTTTTTTTTACATTTTAAGTATTACTATCCCTTTAATTGGAACGGTCTAGAAAGTGTGCTTGCAAACCAGGCACACTTTGTACACCTTTCCAATGAAGTAATTATTTTCCAATAACGTGATTTCAGCTCTGCTGCAGAGCCGCTGGCTGGTCCCCAGACCGGGATCTCCTGCTGTCAGTAGAACGCTGACGTCAGGAGAAGGGGAGGGAGGAACTTAAGATGTGAATATCTCTCAGACCATAAAGGTTTGAGAGATAGGATTTGTGCCACATAATTTATTATTTTTAAACTCTACAAAACAAGAAAATCATTTTATGGGACATTAGTGTCCCTTTAATTATGAATAGACTTATACCAACTGGTCTTTCCTGTTGCATAGGACTAGGGTGATACAACTGCTGGCAGATGCTTTATTCAAAAAAAATGATTAGACCATGGGGGAGATTCACTAAGTGGTGATAAAGTGGAGATCACTTCTCCAATTCCCATGTTACTCTGTGTAGTCTATGCACTAAGATCCCTTCAGCATTGGAAATCTTAATGAATAGGCTCCATAGAATAACATAGAAACTGGAGAAGTGATATCACTGGATAATCCATCTCCTCTTTATCACAGATTAGTGAATCTCCCCCATTGGCTTGAGCATTTGAACTAAAAATGTCTGTATCCAGGTGGCGCTGCTGTTCTTGCTGTTTGTGAAGAGATGTTCATTACAGAGAAAAGCTTTCCCTCGACACCAGTAACAATGCCTGGCTAGGGAAAAAATCTTGTACTTGAGCAAATGCTAATTTGGTGTCTAACATTTTAACCAAGTAGGAGTACTCTTTCTTTACTTGGCAGGAAAAGCCCCACACCATTATACAGTGTTTTATTTTGGTGTTTATTAACCCTTTGAGTGCCAGAGGGTACCGCTCTGACATTCAAAGGGTTAATCTTTCTCCAAATATAACATAATACACTATCTCAGTCCTGTAGTCTTGTCTTGCAAGACAGTGTATATGAATGTGACACAGGAACAAGATGTTGTTTTGATGCTTGTCCTGCCTAACTGCTATGAACAAAACCATTTATACTGAAAATTGTGCCAAGAGGACTGTAACGAAAATGCGTGTGCCTGTTTTGGGGTGTTCTTTTCCTCTGCTCCTTTAACCCTTTGAGTGCCAGATCCATACCCCTTTGGTGGTTAAAGGGTTAGTAATGTCTAATATTAACTAAACCTAATATTGAAGGTATTAAAAAGATAATATTAATGTGTCAAGTCGTATCTCTCAAACCTTTACGGTTTGAGAGATATAAGCGTTGAAATCCCCCTCCTGCTGACGAGCTGTAAAGCTGTCCGCAGTGGATCTGTGTCGGCCGACTCGGTGGCTCTTCAGCAGAGCTGAATGAGCGCTATCAAGAACTAAATAGGAAGGCGTTCTAATCAGAGTATATTATCACGCATGCAAAACATTGAGTATATGATATATACAGTAACACTGGAGTTAGGGTACAGATTATACACACACAAATGTAGATCGGTTTTAGAGCTACAAAATGGCATATCAGGGGTTAATACTGTATATGTCATATACTAAATGTTTGGCATGCGTGTGATAAAATACTCTGATTAGAACGCTTTCCTATTTAGTTCTCTTCCATCTACGAATTCTTGGAAGATATTATAGTAGTGCGAACGCATACTAATTGTGGACTATCTATATGAGCTATATCGTAGAATAGAATACTAGTGAATATAGGAATAGCATTATACTGTGTACTTCCGTTCTATAGTTCACTCATTAAAACAAAGATTGGTAAATATAAAGACTTAATTGATTAGAATCAATATCTTTGCTTAAGTATTGAGCTAAAGTTGTCTGGCTCTATTTATAATCTAGAACCGGGTTCAGTCTACAGATCTAAAGCGAGCTTTCTATCAGAGTATTTGAAGTAAAAATATACCGATTGTCACAGCCTTGTTTTTATTTTTGATAAGTAGATTATAATATTTTTAATAGGTGTATATTAAAACTTAACGTTTAACGTCCCTGGTGTTTCCACTTAGGTTTGGAGTCTGGGGAGACAGCAATAGGATTGAGTGCTTGATTGTACAGGGATTCTTTCTCTTCTATTTAACTACTGTTATTTACCCTGTAAGCACCTTCCTTGCTGTTATATATAGTCTCCTCTCCATAGAAAAGTGGGGTGATAGTGTGCATAGGGTTACTTTTTCTCTCCAACTAAACTTCCACCCTATGGCCTACTGCTAAATGTCACTTGACGACATGTCTCAATAAATGGCACTGGATGATGTCCGGAGACTCCATGGTAAATACCTCCCTTCATGTCTTCCATCACCTTTGAGGATTAACTTCCTGTAAATAAGACACAAGACGCATTTTGTAGTTAGTAACTCTTCTATCCTTGTTCTTCCAGGTGCTTCGCAGCCAGGAGTTAAAGTCCGCAGTTCATGACCTTCTGACCTCTGTGGAGGAACTCTATGACCAAAACGAGTTCCATGGTGATGAGGAGAGGTTTTTTGATTTGGTGGAGAGGAGCGCAGATGAAAGACCTGTAAGACCTTTGAGTTTTACGCAAGGATATTCTCATTATGTACTGAGGACCCGTCTGACATGGGACACAGCATCTCTATAATGTTGTGTTTCTTGACACTTCTAGGAATCATTTAGGGCTGTTATACAGGAAGCTGAAACCAGCTCCACCATAGGGAGACAAATGAGCATTCACCGTTTTCCCATGGGTTTAAATGGGGCATTTAATCTAGCAATGGTGTAGATACCTCTAGCATTCAAGGGTTTAAAGCCCCCATATAAATCAGAGAAAATATCTATCTGTCCTCTATGGTGCAGTTTGCTTCAGCTTGCTCTTCTTTAGATACCAGAATACGTTTCTAGGCCTCCTGCCCCAAAGGAACACACGTCCGGTAAGGTGTTAAGCCCCACCCATGGACCACACCCCTACTCTGCACATGACTCAACCCCAACTACTGTTCTTGAGAAAGTAACATTGCATGATAAATTAATGTTCAGTCACTCCTTATACTTTGGCAGTGGTGCAGAGCTTTAGTACAATGATAGAATCGGTCTAGATTATGTTTATAAATCTTCTGACTTCAGATCAGAAAGTTGGCCCCGAAGGATCGCAACAAGGAACAATCTTGTATCCCTCTGTCATTGGTGGGGGCACAGGGTTTTCCTTACACTGACAGACAGAAGATTATTCCTTGTTGTGATCTGTCCGGTTAAGCGACCGGATTTCAGATCTGAGGGGAGGCTGCTTGACCTATGGAAAAGGGGCGAGAGGGGGAACTTTATAAAATAATTGCACATAAACTAGACCGGTTAGAACATTGTAATAACGCTTTGCCAAAGTATAAGGAGTGATTGAACGTTGATTTATCATAAGACATTACTATCTCTTTAGTTTACAACTCCCCCCAATAAATTAACCCCTGAATGCACTGCACTGGAGACTTCTCTAGCATCCAGGGTGGTAAATACACCGAGCACTACAGGGGTATGTAATCTGCTAAATAAACCAATCAAGTTAGAACATAAACTGGATATCAGCGCCATATATAAACTGGACCCCATAAAACAAGAGTGGATGTCTAGTGCAGGGACATTGGGAGTGTGATGGCCGTGCCCACAACTTGTAATGGTGGGTGGTCAGAACAGCTGAGGCACCAGGGGGAACCCCCTCACTTCCAAATGTAAAATGTGTCCCTGCCTGTGTGTTACTTTTCATATGTCTATAATTCTGCAGCTCTCACTTATTTTTTTCCTCTCTCCACTAGTTGGCGTCTGTTGTGAATCTCATAACCTATAGAGCTCAGTCCATCCACCCGGGGAAGGAAGGCTGGGTTACCGACCTGCAGAAACTAATGGACAGATACTTCAGGTCAGACTGGGACTATCACCTATACAACTTTGTCTACCCAGCCTCCTCCGATGACAGAGGCTTTCTGCTTGTAAGCTGGAGCGGTCACATTAGATCGATATCTAGCCAATGAGACCACTCCAGTTTACAGATAGAAAGTTCCCCCCTCCCCCACCCTTCCCTGAAGTCAGCGTTGTACTGACTGCAGGGATATCCGGTCTGACTTTCATCAGGCGGCTCTGCAGCAGAGCCGCGATCGCTTTGGTGAAAAAGAATTATTTCACTGAAACGGTCTTCTCCATGTGCTTGCAAACCAAGCACAAACCAAGCACATGTAGAAGACCATTTCAGTGAAATAATTATTTTTCACTAATGCGATCTCGGCTCAGCTTCAGTGCCGCAAGCCTGTTGTACTACAGACTTCCCCTGCAGTCAGTACAACGCAGGGAAGGGGGAGGGGGGAAACTTTGTTTACGGTTATCTCTCAAACGGTTTGAGAGATTAACCTGGGGCTGTTAAATTATTTTACAAATATCTGCAACATGGGGGATAGTAATAATAAAGTAATATTATCCCTTTAAGTCCTGTTCCGAATTGTTCGATGGGTGAGGAGGTCTAGGTTTAGAGGAGTCTCTAGTGTGTTCAAAGTCCTTCAAATTTTACATAATGACCAAATCTGTGACCCTTACTACACAGTAAATCAGCAAACAAAGGATGTATTTTTTTGTTTCTTTCTCTTTTCAGGAATGAGTCTCGGAGCGTTGTGCGTATGAAGATCTTGGATGTTCTGTCCTTTGCACTAAGCATCAATCGGCAGTTTTACGAGGTTTGTTTTATTACTGTTTTCTTCCAATGAGAAGCATCTATAACTTCAACTATGTTTGACCAATGAAATGTGCCACAAGTGTTTGGTCTAAATCAGTTCACTTTAATGCATATAAAGGTTGCTCAACTAATGTATATAATATACAGCTACAATGTATTTCAACTCAGTTGGTGATCGAATCCAATTCTTCATTTGTTTTCAGGAAGAACTGATTGAGAAAGTAGTTACTTGCCAACTGGCCCATATTCCAGAAGATAAAGATCATCAGGTCCGGAAACTGGCCACTCAGCTCCTGGTTGACTTGGCTGAATGCTGCCACTCCTGTCATTTCAACAGCTTGATGGACATCATCGAGAAGGTAATGGTTTGGTGGTACACATTAATAGACAAGGAGGCTAGCATTTAACCTTTCACAATGCTTTGGATACCTCTCTGGCACTGAAATCTTTAAAGGAATAGTAATGTTTCACAAAAACAGCAGCTCCAATTAATCTTCATAGTGTTTGGGCCATGGAGAGTGTTATTTCAATAATGTCACAGTTGTAGTTCAAGAGTAATTGAATGATAAAGTATCCCCCTCCCACCTTTTTAACCTAGTGTAAGCCACCTCCCCTCAGATGTGGAATCTAGTCTCTTGACCAGACAGATCACAGCAGGGGACAATCTTCTTATTGTGAGAACAATCAAAGCCGTGTCCCCCTTGACAGGTTTTTTCCTTATTCTCACTGAAGATTGTCCCTCTCTGAGATCCATCCGGACAGTCTTGCTGCTCTGAGGTGAGCAGTGTTACATCAGTAAAAGGGGCGGGAGGAGGATACTTTATCATTCAATTACTCTTGTACTACAACTCTGACAGTACTGAAATAAAGCTCTCCATGGCCCAAATACTATAAAGATTAATTGGAGCTGCTTTTATTGTGACACATTACTATCCCTTTAAAGATAATTTCTGAGTAAATCCCATGCACTTATCTACTTATCATATATTTTAGCTATTATGGAACGGGACATATTCAGGAAGCTAAAGAGGTGTTTTGTAGCAAACCAACTTCACTACAGAGCACAAATTTAAAATCCCTAAAACTCCTATTTCTTTAAATTGGGATTTTACCCACTTGCTTGTGAGAGGTCTCCAATGAATTGCTTTAAGGTTTACTGTTCTATGTGGATGCCATAAAGGGGATGTACTAATACAATGCTGCTCCAGAATAGGAATTGGAACAATTGAGTGCTGCATCTACCCATTGCTTATTAACAATGCTGTTTACTCCTAATAGTCTCCTCCTCACACCATTTGCACTAATGGGATGACAGGGATGGGGGTTGTATTACTGCTCTGTTTCTCTGCACCTTGTTTTTCATGTACCTACAAGTCAGAGGAAAGCACCATAAAATGATCCCATTTCCCTGCACCTGCTAGGTGCTTGGAGCTGGCTTGCATTAAATTGTTAATGATGGAGGGTGTGTGTGTGTCGGGGGTGGGTATTGGGGGGGTGTCGGTGTGCAGTAAAGTGAAGTTACATGCTCGTGCATGGTTTTTCTGCCATCATATAAACACAGAAAATGAGCAATTCTGGCAGTTTTGTGCATTTCGCCCCAGTCTACCTTGTGACTAGCCATTGGCTTCAAAATCTAGAACCCAAGTACCCAATCACTGGGACTGATATAGTAAGAGAAAGTGGTGTAATTCTGGTGCAAACCAACTGCATTTCAGGAAACACAAAAATCCACAAACTTCTGTTGCTTTAAGTGTGGTTTTAACAATGCATTGGAGACCTCTCGCACTAAAAGTTTTAGCCCCTTAACGATCGGCACGGCACGGTCAATTAAGGACCACGGAGCAATTTTTTTTTCTTTGTTCCGCTTCCGGACTCTCCGAACGGCGTGCAGCCGCGGGGGAAGCCCGGAATTCCATGGCGGTCATAGTACGTCATGGGTCGTTCAGTCAGATCGACCCTTGACGTATTATGACCGTCAAGGGGTTAAAAGCCCCATTTAAAGCAATAAGATTTTTTTTTTCCACCTTGGGACAGTTTGTCGTTTCAGAATCATGCCACTTTCACTTAGCTCAACCTGGGCCTCTAGCACAGGTAATGAGATGATCTTTTTAACAGGTGGTGACCCGTTCCTTGTCTTCACCAGCTGAGTCTGGGAGTCAAGAAGCTTCTTCTTTGGAAGATGTGAAGACTTCGGTCCTGGGGCTGATGGTTATCCTGCAGGTGAGAGTTGGGAGGTCTCCTGCCAAGCCCTTATCATGTGGAAGTAATCACGTACTTTCGTTTATATGTGTATGTTTGAATGATGGACCCTTACAGACTTCTCAATGCCTCTTCTTCTGCTGCAGACCAAGTTGTACATTCTTCCTGCTAGCCATGCAATGCGTGTGTACGAGATGTTGATCAACCACATTCAGCTGCATTACAAATACTTGTACAGCTCCCCAATTGCCAGCAGCATCCGCCTCCAGGTAAAGAGCCTGTTATGAGAGCTACACGTTAGTATGAGCAATGGAGATTCTGTGCATTGACCGCAAAAATCAATCCTCATGAGCTATGACCAAGATTTGCAGGTTTATACACATTGAAAACTTTCCATGTATGATTTGTGGTTAAAAGAGAACTTTCCATGTATAATTTGAGGTTGAAAGTAAAAAAAAAGTTTTATTATGGGAAAAAATGTATATTGTAGGGCTTTTCTTGCAGAGTAAAAATAAGGCACCGCTGGGGCTGAGGGATCATTCAAAAGTTATAACAGTTTAAACTATTGCAAAGCTGATGGAGCTGTTATGATCACATTATATGTCTCATCTCTCACAGAATGCAATAGAAAAATTATCTGGACAGGCAGTGTTTAATATAAAAACAACAGTTTGATACAATATCTTTGGAATTAAGCTTCTCCCAACATGAAAAGCCTTTTGGTATATATTTTTTTTCTCCATAATGTTTATTGGTCCTTTCATTAACCCTTTAGATAACAGAACGGTCTCCAGAGCATCCAAGGTGTTATGTTTTTGGAAAAAACCCTATAAACATAGCAAATTAAAAGATCTTGGGAACTTAGGATGTGAAACACCTTTCTGTATAAAACTAAAAATACATCCTGACATCTAAGTCTTGCCATGCTGGAACGGTTATTGCGTATGAAGTAACTTATTTTTTCAGGATATTCGTAATGTTGTTTGTTTCTTAACGAAGGTATTTGACTTCCTCTTGCTCCTCCGAGCTGACTCCTTGCGACGAGTCGGGCTCCCTAACAAAGATGGCGCCTTCAGGTTCAGCCCCTACTGTCTCTGTGAATCTGTGTAAGTTGTGTTAAAGTACCAAATGCAATCACTGTCACAAAGACTGCACTATAGATAACCAATACGCCTTCCCAATGTGCTGCTCTGAGTTTAAAGGGATAGTAACACTTAATAAGTAGAAAAATATATGTTGTATGGTTTATCCTCCTGAGTAAAACAAAGGTACTCCCACTACTGAGAGGGGATTTAAGCAAAAGTTATTGCAGCCCAAATGGGCATTTTTACAGTATCACAATGGCCTGACATTTTACAGTGGTGGTCATCCTATTTACAGCTCTGCTCAGTTGACCATAAACATCCATAGGATGGTGTAGCAACAGAGCCACTGTACAATTTCAGGCGACTGTGATACAAAAAAAAAAAAAATCAGGTTTGAGCTGTAATAACTTTTGAATAAAACATTTCTCAGCAGTGGAAGTGCCCTTGCTTTACACAGGAGGATGAGCCCAAAACATTTAACCCCTTAACGACCGGCCGTTAAATTTCTGCTTCCGGACTCCCCGAACAGCGTGCAGCCGCGGGGGAGCCCGGAATTCCGTGACGGTCATAGTATGTCATGGGTCGTTAAGTCAGATCGACCCATGACGTACTATGACCGTTAAGGGGTTAATAGAATTTCAGAACCATTTTATTCTGTCTGATCATGCGTTGTTTACAGTAGAGCTGTGTGATTGGTTGACTTTGCAATGAAAAGGGAAAGTGTCAGCTGGGAACCATAAGGAGGATAATAATAGTAGCCATTTTTTATTTAGTGTTTCATATTATAAACATTATGGGTCATACACACAAAAATAAATGTCACAATGGAGTGATTTTGGGGCTTTTATAGTTATGAGCCTATATTGCTTTCCCAGATAGGAGGAGGTGGAGTCCATGTTGCTCGTTCCTTTGCCTTATGGATGTTACTACACTCCGTGACCAAGCTAGGTTTTATTTTCACAAAAGAGTCAACTGGGAATGGAGCAGAGAGCTTAAAGGGATAGTAATGTTTGAATATTAAGTCTTCGTTGATTTATCCTTTATGCTCTTTTTATAACGAAACGTACCTTAACGTTATTCTTCATTTTATACAGTCCCCCTCCTGCCCCTTTTCCCTACATCACAGATCTGAAAGCTGATCGATTGTCCAGATAGATTGCAACGAGGGACAGTCTTGTGTCTATCAGTATAAAGAAAACACTGCACTCCTTGATGAAGCTGGGCAGGGTTTTCCTTATGCTCACACAAGATTGCACTGCTGCGATACTTCCTGTTCAGCTTTCTTCTCTGAAGGAAATCAGCTTGGCATAGGGAAAAGGGGTAGGAGGGGTACACTTTAAAATAAATGAGGAATACAACGTTATGGACAGTTAGAGAGGTACATTTTTGTTATAAAAAGTATAATGATTAATCAACGATTACTCAAAATTCTACATTGCTATCTCTTTAAACAGGTTGTGGATGGATTAAAAAAAAAATATGATGATGATAATTCATAAGCACCAGGTGCAGAATGGTGCTTGAGGTATTCTACAAATGCATTTGTAATGTAAGGAGGAGGAGCAACATGGATCTTTCCTCCCTGCTTGAGGTCCCGCAGTCATCCGGATCTGCTTCAGCTCAGATGGGCCTTCTCTGTCCTCTTGTGGTGGCCAGAACACCCTGCAGCTTCCCGGTTGCACCAACTCAGTGTGATGACCTTCATTGAACCTTCTGTGCTACACTTGCACATAAGGCCATCACCCTGATTCTGAGAGGCAGGAAGAAGCAGGAATTCCCTTCTACGTGGAGGAATGAATTCGACTCCTTGGGGCTGAAGAGAGAGGCCACTTTTTAATCGAGAATAACCTAGATGATGGTAGCATCACTCAGTATGCTATACATATAAGGTAGTTGGATGAGTGTCTTATAAAAGGGAATATTTCCTTTTTAACCATCTGGGTGCTTGACAGTCGGCCAGTGCATTACAGAGCAATGTGTTGCCCACCCCAATGGCTTTCAATCGTTCAGGCTACATCTAACCTACACTCTTTGCTTACTCAGTAATGAGCCAGAGAAGAGGCCCAGTGATCGAAAATCAGCAGGCACTTTATCACCACCCTCTGGGAGCCCCAGTGTCCCCTCACAGGCGGTGTCTCCACGCATGGGTTTTTTGCCATACTCTTTGGCCTTTGGAGTTCTCTTACAGTGCTTGAAGCAGGTATGGGCTATCCACTAGATAATCCTTTTATTGAGTTTGCTAGCCTTATGTTTGTGTTTAATGCTGGGATGATCAGCCAGAGACTCTCCAGCTGTTGTGGACTACAACGCGTGGCTGGCCTAGGATGATAGGAATTGTAGTCTTTAACGTCTGGAGAACCTTACACTGCCCACTTCATTGAAAAGGCTATTGAAGTGTCTGCACTAGTGAGCAGCTGCGCAAAGTCTCACTGCATCTTTTTTTGTAGGAGACAGACTGGAAGGTACTAAAACTGGTTCTCAACAAGTTACCAGAATGTCTCCGCTACAAGGTTCTCATCCTGTCCTCTCCTTGCAACATCGATCAGCTTTCTTCATCTCTCTGCACCATGGTGAGTCCTTAACGCATGTTCATACTAGGTTCCTCTCATGATTTTCCCCAAGACATTAGTTTTAAGGGCTGTGTACCTGGGTCTGAGATGACTACTCTGCACTGCCAGTCATTCGGCCCAATTCCCACAGAGTTCTGTGCACTACGGGAGCAACTCTGACTATTTCCCCTCCTGTCCAGATTAAGCTGCACCCACTGACAATTTACTTAACCCTTTGAATGCCAAAGGGGTACACAACGCTAAATTAATAACCGAAATTGATGTGGATTTGGAATAAATTGGATGTCTTAGGTTTTAAAGTTTCAAGAAAAATGTTGTCAGACTATGAATTTTGACTTCTCAAACAGAGCGTAAAACTTTTCTTTTGGTTTCCAGCTCACAGACCGCAATGCCAGTGATCGTCTTTACAATACACCAGATGGCTTCTCGCGAACTGATCTTCAGCTGGCAGTGGTTCCTGTACTGACAGCATTAACCTCCTACCACCCTCACCTAGAGATCACTAAACAGGTATGGCCATGGGAGCTAGAGTTTAGACCAGAAACAATGTTACATTGAGGTTGACCTACTAAGAAGAGCTGGAACAAACCACCGATGACACATTAATAACTCCCACTGATTTCAGTGGGGCTTTTAAACTCTTGAATGCTAGAGAGGTCTCCAAGTCATTGGATTGAGTTGGGGACCTCTTGCTTTCACGGGATTAAGAGTCACGTTTAAATCCATAAGATTTTTTACTTATCTCGTGGTGCAGGTTTTCGTCTCAGAATTGCCCAGTTTTTCTTTGTACATCAGCGTCATTATCTTCCTCTCATATAGATTCACCACTATAATAATGTAATGCTTGGTAGGAAATAAGGGAGAGATGTATAAAACTGTCTCAAAGGAAAATATCAATCTGTATAAACCTTAAGCAACATTTTCACTAAATGCTAAGCCGCAACCCCTGGCACTCAAAAGTTTAACAACTTAATTGCTGGAGAGGTGTTCAGCTCTTTACAAAGTCCTCTCCAGCAGTCGAGAATAGGGTTGCACCAATACTGGTATCGGTATCGGTGCTGATACCAGCATTTGCGCGAGTACCGATACCCTGTGTCAGGGTCGGTGCTTCAGAGAGGGAGCCCGGGGAGCTGCTCACAATGCTCCCCGGTCACCTCTCTCACTCCTGTAGCGTCGGATCGTTGCCGCAGGTTACCATGGCAACGATCCGACGCTGACCTCTGCCGGGGCTCACGAGAGAACAGTGAGCACCCGGCAGAGGAGAGTAAGGGAGGCAAGATGGGGCAGCGGGTGGGAAAGAGGCAGAGAGTGGGGTCAAGAGGGAGAAAAAGAGGAAAAAGCAGGGGGGATCAGGAGGGAGAGAGAGAGGCAAAAGGGTGAGTCTAGGAGAGGGAGAAAGGGGGATCAAAAGGGAAAGAAGCCAAGGCAAAAGAAGGGGGCTCAAGAGGGGTAGAATGAAACAAAAGGTGTGTGTGTGTGTGTGTGTGTGTGTGTGTGTGTGTGTGTGTGTGTGTGTGTGTGTGTGTGTGTGTGTGTGTGTGTTTTTCAAGTACTCACCAATACCAATTACCAATATTTTTTTTTGCGGTCATTTGCCAGTTTTCCAAGTACCTAAAGCATACAGGTACTTAGAAAACTGGCAAGTGACCACAAAAAAAAAAAAGGTATCGGTAATTGGTATCGGTGAGTACTTGAAAAAAGTATCGGTACTCGTACTCGGTCTTAAAAAATCGGTATCGGTGCATCTCTAGTCGAGAATATAAACCTCATTCAAATCAATGGGAGTTTTAATTTCTCTTCTCTTCTGTGCATTTGGTTGGTTCCACAATTGCACTGGTTTATCTTATTGTATAAGGCCCATCGGGTCCTATTCGTCAAGTTAGAGATGCAGTTCTAGAACAAACCGACTGCACTATAGAAGACATTTAGAAATGTCCATTGTTTCAACATTGTGACGCACTGAGTAGGAGTCCATGCAGGCTCTTGTCGGGTGAAAAATCAACTTCCATTTTGCCTTAAAGCAATCTGTGAGTTTATAACATGAAAAGTCAAATTGCCTTCTCCTATTTCTTTTTTTGTTTTGAATATGTGGAATGTTATTCTCAGAGAGATATAGTGAGGTGTCTGGAAACTGGCCTGATCTTCCGCTGTGCCAAGCAGTGTGTAGTCGCTTTATCCATGTGCATGATTGAGATGCCTGGTATCCTGATTAAGTCTCTTCCGGTGCTCATTGTGAAGCTAACACACATCTCTGCCACAGTCACCATGGCCATCCCCATGCTGGAGTTTCTATCAAGTGAGTATCACTCAAATATCTGCAGAACTTAAGTTGGTACATAAAGTGGAGAATGTGTAACAGTCTGACTGGGGTAAAACCAGACTTAAAGGGATAGTAATGTTTCATAATAAAAGCAGCTCTAATTAATCATCATAGTATTTGGACTTTGGAGAGTGTTATTTCAGTTCTGTCAGAGTTGTAGTTCAAGATTAATAGAATGATAAAGTATCCCCCCTCCCGCCCCTTTACTGATGTAACACTGCTCAGCCAGATCAGAAGGGAGGTGCCCAGGTAGACTGCACAGAGGGACAATCTTCAATTAAGATAAGGGAAAAACCTGAAAAACTTGTCAAGGGGGGCAGGGCTTTCATTGTTCTCATAGGAAGTAGATTGTCCCCTGCTGTTATCTGTCTGGTCTATGGACTGGATTCCACATCTGAGAAGAGATGGCTTACACTAGGTAAAAGGGGCGGGAGGAGAAACTTTGCTTGTGAATATCTCTCAAACCATAAAGGTTTGAGAGAGAAGACTTGTATCGTTCTTTATGTTTTCTAATGCCTACAAAATAAAATAAAGTTAAAACAAAGTATTACTATCCCTTTAATAGTGGACTCAACTTAGCACTAGTATGAAGTCAGACCTGGTGTGGGGTATGCACTAAGCTGTGATAAAGAGGAGATAACTTCTTCGGTGTGATAAACTCCCCTTGAAGTGTATTGGGTCCATCGTTTGCCAGATTTATTTTCTTTTCACCTAGAGGAAGGTGAAAAAATCCCTGTTACTGACGTTTTAAGTTATACCTCAAAAGGAGGTGGGCAATTCCTTGGCAATCTCTGTTTTGTCCCTGAATAAACAAGCATATTGATGTTTAAGAAAAAAAATACTAGATGCCTTTTTAGCAAACCTATTTCTAGTGTAGATGCTATCACTACCTCCCTATCCAAGGCTGTGCATGTTACCATTTTGCTTCCAATAGTGTGTGGTATTTTTGGGGGGAGGGTTTTGGTTTACTGTACATTCTTCCAGATTTGACATGAGGTCTAAACCTTAACCATAGGATGCTAGAGACATTTCCAACATTGCTTAGAAATATGATGGAGACAGTTTCAGAATCGAAATGGGTTAATAATTTTAAAGAGATAGTAATGTTTCAAATAAAGAAGCTTGATTATCTTCATAGTATTTGGTCCATGGAGAGTATTATTTCAGTACTGTGAGAGTTGTAGTTCAAGAGTAATTGAATGATAAAGTATCCCCCTCCCGCCCCTTTTACTGATGTAACACTGCTCACCTCAGAGCAGCAAGACTGTCCGGATGGATCGCAGAGAGGAACAATCTTCAGTGAGCATGAGGAAAAACCTGTGAAGGGGGCAGAGTTTTCCTTATGATCACAGTAAGAAGATTGTCCCTTGCTGTGATCTCTCTGGTACCAGGACCAGATTCCACATCTGAGGGGAGGTGGCTTACACTAGGTAAAAGGGACAGGAGGGATACTTTAGCTTTCATTTACTCTTGAACTATAACTCTGTCTGTATTGAAATAACACTCTCCATGGCCCAAATACTATGAAGATTAATCAGAGCTGCTTTTTTTGGTGAAACATTACTGCCACTATGACACTAGTGACTTTGTTCTCTTTCAGCCCTGGTGCGCCTCCCTCACTTGTATGGAAACTTTGCAGCGGAGCAGTATGCCAGTGTGTTCGCCATCTCTCTTCCGTACACCAACCCATCTAAGTGAGTCCCACTGTTCAGCTCAACAGAGATTGGATAATTTTATGCTGTAACGACCTGGGGTAGAGTCTTATAAATTCTAGAGGGAACGCAAAGGCTGTGATCATGTGTGGCAGACCCAAAAAGCAAACCAAGTGGGAGGTCATGGTCCTTGTTCATTAAATGTCTGATTCTTGCAGGTTTAATCAGTACATTGTGTTCCTGGCGCACCATGTGATTGCCATGTGGTTCATCAGATGCAGGTTATCCCTGAGGAGAGACTTTGTGCCATATATAACAAAGGTAACTACTGTTTATTTAGTATTTTTGCATTGTATTTTCTAACAACCAGTCCTGCATTTGTGTTCTCTTAAAGCAGCTCCCAGTTCTTAAAAATGAAACTGGTTCAAAAACCTTTCCTGTTTGGCAGCTTAGGCCTAAAATCAAGCGTTGCATATTCCAGAGGAGATCTCTATATGTCTGCTTTTGTGCAGGATTCTCAGACTTTAGTATAAGCAAGTTTGATTGGTGTGTGTGTGTGTGTGTGTGTGTGTGTGTGTGTGTGTGTGTGTGTGTGTGTGTGTGTGTGTGTGTGTGTGTGTGTGTGTGTGTGTGTGTGTGTTAGAAATGATAGCACAATACTGTCTGTAAAACTGTCTATTTAAAAAAACCAGAAAATACAAAAAACAGCCTTACCTAGTAGAAGAGGAGAGGGTGTTTATGGGTACATTAACCCTTTGAGTGTCAGAGGGATACGCAACGCATTGGTCTGCTCGTTAAAATGTATACAAAACAAAATTAATAGTGAGTATACAGAACAGGCTATACTTGCACATTCAAAAATATAGGATTGACCTTTAGGGCTCTGTAATGAATCTTATTTATAGCTCTGAGAAGATATGTAATATATAAAAACCCCATTTCATCATTAGGAATATTGTTTTTTAAGCTTCTGTTTGGTTTAAAAGTATCTGCTGCAGCCACTTCCGGGTGACTGCAGTTCTCCATGGTTACAGAGCTCCGCCTCTGCTCCCCTCCCTCCTCCAATGACAGAGGCATATCTCAGTAAACTGGAGCAGTCTCATTGGCAGAGATCGATATCTAGCCAATGAGATCGCTCCAGCTTACTGACAGAAGCCTCCATCATTGGCGGAAGGAGGAGAGCTGAGGCAGAGCGTCGGGCTGCAGTCTATATGGAAGTGGCTGCAGCCCAGACTTTTATAAGTTACATATAAACCAAATGGAAGCTTAAAAAAAAAAAATAATAATAATAATAACATTTTAATGCTATTGGATGTGTCACCTAACTATTTAGAGGATGTTGTGTATAGGTGATACAGCCACTTTAATGTAAATCTCACATTTTATAAGCTTGTCTCGCACCAGGTGGGGAAATAGTGACCATAGGGGTACGGTCCCTCCTCCAGGAGACAGGGCATCCTTGTTAACTTTAACTAAAAACTTACTCCTGTTGCTTTGCTGTACCTTTTCCCATATGCTCCTCCTATCTATCAGTTTTTAGAGTGTGCTGGAAGGAGGAGGAAGGAGAGATTCTCCTCATTCGAGAATGTTTATTTTATTTTTCCATTTAAATAAACTATTATATACAAGCGTCTACAGCAGGTAGCTTTTAGTGAGACTGTACTGCCAAGTGTAATCCTTGTCCTTCACCACACAGGTCCTGCATCTCCAACCATCTGATCTGGGTGAGAGATGCAGGAGAGAGAGAGAGAGTGGTGGTGATGAACTAAAGATGTTACTACCCTGTAGTGGGAGGATATCTTATTCATTAAGTAACCTTCGAATGGGTATCTTGTGGGCGGAGTGCAATGACCAGCAGTTATGGGATCTGTACGTGTCATCCTGTGTTAGTATCTCCCCATGTTATGACTACCATGGTTTGGACGCTTTGAGTAGGACTCCTGCTTCCAGCTTTCTATGAAGCTTGTACCACAGTCAGTTTTCTCCTACCCCGAGGTAAATGGTCTGTAAAACAAATTTATATAATTTGTGCCAAGCCATTTCCTTCTACAAAACCCAGAAATAAGTCCAGGGCAGTAAAATGCCAATCATCAGGGGAACAAATCTGCAAAGCCACTACTTGGTGATTAGTTCATACATTTACGTGAGCTGTTGCGTTTTCGGCTCCCTTACGTTTCAAATATAAAGTAGTACAAGCTGCAGTTTAGTTCAGTTCTCTCTCCCTCCAATCCTGTGTTATTGGGACAACTTTGGTTAAAGTACGGCATGTTAGAAGGAGTTAACTATTCTAGTACTCTGCCACCTGGCTTTACCCAAATGTAGCTGTGTCCATTAGTAGACCAAGAGAAGAGGATTTACAATTAAAGGGATAGTAATACTTCAAAATTACTATCCATTATATTGAAGCCCTTGAAAAACTGAATTAAATGCCACCAGCAGCATCTCTCAAACCTTTATGGTTTGCGAGATAGCCGCTTTTAAAGTTCACTCTCTCCTCTGACGTCATCATTCTTGCTGCAGCAGGGGAATCCGGTCCCGTGACCGGCGGAGGCTCTCCAGCAGAGTCAGATCTCGGTATAGAAGAAACGATCCTTCACTAAAACTGTCTTCTACGTGTGCTTTGTAAGCAAGCACACGTAGAAGACCGTTTTAGTTGAAGAATCTTGTTTTCCATAATGAGATCTCTGCTGTGCTGAAGAGCCTCCGCCGGTCCCGGGACCGGATTTCCCTGCTGCAGCAAGAACAATGACGTCAGCGGAGAGGCAGGGGGGAGCGAAGTTTAAAAGTGGCTATCTCGCAAACCATAAAGGTTTGAGAGATGCCGCTAATGGCATTTAATTCAGTTTTTCAAGGGCTTTAATATAAGGGATAGTAATTTTGAAGTATTACTATCCCTTTAAAAAATAGCCTTTACAGTAGTAAATCTGTGAAAATTAGTATTTTTATGTTAGAAATGTGTTAAAAGCATTGATTTGCAATGCATTGGGAATATCTCTAGCATATAAGGGGTTAAAGATATAAAGAAATGGTTTATGATTTCTTAGGACATATTACGAAGCATATATCACAAAATTGAGACTCGTGTTACTCCTTCATGTCTCAGGGCTTGCGTTCCAATGTTCTGTTGAGTTTTGATGACACACCGGAGAAAGGAAGCTTCAGAGCTCGCAGCACCAGCCTGAATGAGAGGCCGAAGAGGTACTGTTTTGCCATAATTTTCACCATATAACAAAACTGTATTTGTTTTTTATCAGGAAAAATACCCCTGAAACAAGCGCTAACCAATTATCTCACAACTATTTGAAGAGCCCGTTACATGGTCCACAGTGCCAGCCGGTTGCGGTGGAGACTGCCTGTGCCGCGTCTGATACGGAATGGGGCACTCGCGCCCTACTCCATATCAGCCGCGGCGTGGGCAGTCTCTATTGTGCATGACTGCACCGTGCGCAGACGTCTCTACTGCTCATGACGGCTTGTGACAAACTTTAGAGAATTATTATATAGGATGAAGTACACCAAAGACAATTTGCTGTTACATTAAAGGAGCAGTAAACTTTTTTTATGAATAAATATATATTGTAGGGATTTTCCTATTGAGTAAAATAAGGGAACTCCCACTGCCGAGAGATTTATATTTCCAGAGTTATTACAGTTTAAACCCATGTTTTTATATATTGGCAGTGCCCTCTAGTGGTCAAATTCTAATTAGATTTCCTGTTAGATTCTAATGGAAAGGAAAGTCAGAAAAGTCAGAGACATACAGTTCTCCACAGAATGTGATAAACTGCTTGTCACTTCCTGTCAGAACAATCAGGAAGTAAACACAGTAAATTCACTTCCTGATTCTGTAAACTGCTATAAATTTTGTATAAATTATCTGACAGCGATGGGAGTGACCTTGTTTTATTCAGCAGGAAATGCTCTATAAAAAATGTGTTTTCATCAAAAAAAAAAAGTTTACTGCTCCTTTAAAGAACAAGTTGTAACATTCAGAGAAATAAGAAAAACAATGCCATACTTTGAGAGCTTTTAAGAGATTTAATATGGCATATACTGTTATTCATCTGGCTGGGGGAAGACATTTTCCTTTGCACATGTCACTTCCTGGCCTGCAGGCTGCACTACACTTTGTAAAACACTACAGGAACTGAAGGGTGTAAAGGAAAAGAGAAGTCTGCTAAAAAAACAAACAAAAAAAATTGTACACGCAGTGTTCAGTCTGTAACAAAGGTGATTTTGAAAGCGCTTTGTTTGCCAACATTTATTTAAAATAATAGTTTGCAGTATTTAGCTGTCGATTTATGCCATCTAGAAAGTGCTGCTCTCCCTTCCACCTCCCAGCCGGATACTAATATGTTACATGGCTCTTCCTCCAACCTGCTACTCCATTCCAGCCATATACTAACATTCCCCACTGCTCTTCCTCTCTCTGGCCACACCCCTTCAGGCTCTTTTAGCTCATTTGCACAAGCTGACAAATAAAGCTAAATATATCATACTATTGTCTGAAATAAATTAGAATTATTGGAGATTTTAAATGTATGTTGTTTTTTTTTTTATTTGTTTTTTTCACCTCTTTGTTACAAAAAGACATTTCCACTTTCAGGTTGCGGTAAGGAATTTTTGTCCTTTCAGATGTTGGGGTACTACAACTGCCATTGTTTTTAACTAATGGGATTTGTAGTCCTCCAGCAGTTGGAGGTCTAACAATTTCTTACCGCCATCTTAAGTTGTATGAAGCTAAGCAAAGCGCTGCTGCTAATTTAAAATGGTTTTCAGTCTGTTTGCGTTGCAGTATCAGAGGCTTAAGCATTACCGGGTAAGAGGGGGACTGTGAGCTGACCGAGGTTTGCCTTTGCTTTGATCATAGTAACGGTGTAAATCTTGCGGTTTACAAAATTATGTTTGAACAGGCTACTGAGGGTGGGGTGAGTTATAAAAATATCATTTAACCCCTTAGTGACCGGCCGCGTGTGCACACGGGCGGAAAATAACGCCCGCCAAACTTTTTTTTTTCCCATTGCTTTGAACGACTTCCTGGACGTACATGTACGACAGTTTCTGCCGGACGTACATGTACGTCCATTGTCGGGATGGGGTTAAACTACATCATTTAAATGAGTTACATTTTTTTACGCTCTTCGTGCCATATGCACAAAGTATAAGTGAAATGATACTCGTGCAAACCAGCTACACACATAGTGGCAAATTCAAGCGTTCCATTCATTTAAATGTAGCTTTTAAACAATTGAATGTTAATGAGCATTGGAGACCTCTCTAGCATTCAAAGGGTTAATGGTTCCATTTAAAGGGATAGTAATACTTCGTTTTAACTTTTATTTTATTTTGTAGGCATTAAAAAACATGAAGAATGATATAAGTCTTATGTCTCAAACCTTTATGGTTTATGAGATATTCACAAGCAAAGTTTCCCCGTCCCGCCCCTTTTACCTAGTGTAAGCCATCTCTTCTCAGATGTGGAATGCAGTCCATAGACCAGACAGATAACAGCAGGGGACAGTCTTCTTCCTATGAGAACAATGAAAGCCCTGCCCCCCTTGACAAGCTTTTCAGCTTTTTCCCTTATCTTAATTGAAGATTGTCCCTCTCTGCAATCTACCTGGGCATCTCCCTTCTGATCTGGTTGAACAGGGGGGGATACTTTGCTTGTGAATATCTCTTAAACCATAAAGGTTTCGGAGATAAGACTTATATCATTCTTCATGTTTTTTTTAATGCCTACAAAATAAAATAAAGTTAAAATGAAGTATTACTATCCCTTTAAATCAGTTTGGATGGTCTGCCGCCAATTGTGCTGTTGGTTTGCTCCAAAATTGTTTTACGTTTACTTGGATATGGCCCTTTAAGTGGAACCAACACCTTATAACAGGGCTGTCAAAGTTCAATCCACCAACAGGGCAGGATGGAAGGATTTCCCTGATTAAGCACAGGTGAGTTAATCAGTGATCATTCAGTGTGATTGGCTTATCTGTGCTCAAACAGAAATATCCTTAAAGCGGAACTTTCACCAACGTGACATAGCGCTGCAAATGATAATTATATTAACGATATACACACACTTCATTTTATTTTCACGTATAATTGCTGCATTAACAAAAAATAGAACCTTTTATGCAGACAGACACCGGGGAACAGCGCAGACATCTTGCAGAGCCAGCATCTCTGCATCTGCGCTGTCTGTCCCCTTCAACTCCTCGATTGGTGAGCTGAATTCCTTTGTGCAGAAAGGCAACAGAAGGGACAGACAGTGCAGGAGCATAGAGCGCCCACAGCAAGATCCCTGCCGGTGCCTGCCTCCATTGAAAGTGCTATTTTTCATTAATGCAGCAGTTATACTTGAAAATAAAACAGTGTGTGCATATCGTTAATGTAATGATCATTTGCTTTGCTATGTTATGCTGGTTCCGCTTTAAATCGTGGACTAGTGGTAGCCGTTGTTGACCGAACTTGGACACCTAACCTGTCTTATAACAATTTAACTGATTTCAAATGAAATCCCCCCCCCCCCCCATATATTAGCCATTTGTGTTTGAGACACTTGGTTTTATTTGTCTGTTTATGCAAATAAGAGAGTACTGACTGGCGTGCCAACCGGATACCACCATTTCACACTGCTTTCCCTGCCAACCAGATACCACCATTTCACACTGCTTTCCCTGCCAACCAGATACCACCATTTCACACTGCTCTCCCTCCCACCAGATTCCACCATTTCACACTGCTCTCCCTGCCAGCCAGATACCACCATTTCACACTGCTCTCCCTCCCACCTACCACTCCCTGGAAGCTTAGATACCAACATTCCCAGAACTGGATTTACATCCCAGGTTCCCCAAGGCAAGGCAAACTAGGTACCCTTTGCTCTGCCCATGACCACTCCCCCTACTCCACACATGACCTCACTACTATTCCCATCCACGGTTTCCTGGCACAGAAATTATCCTTGGCCTATAATAAGCAAGAATTAATAAAGCTTTGACCCAGCGTTCTCAACCTTTCTAGTGCCACGACCCTTTGATAAAATTTCCCAAGTTGTGGCGACCCCTGACAGTAAAATTATTTTCGTTGCTCCTTCATCGCTTCAATAACACGGACCATAAAATGTCACGTTCTCCCGGAAGGGACTGACTGCGCGGGCGGTCAGACTGCACTAACCTGGCCGTCAGTCTTGGAACAGTAAGGATTTCTTTATAACGGAAAAAAATTGTACAATTACAAGTTTTACAGATTAGAATAGACATCAATTTTCTGATGGTTTTAGGCGACCCCTGGCAAATTGTCATTCGACCCCCGATGGGGTCGCAACCCACAGGTTGAGAACCGCTGCTTTAACCCCTTATTGTTAGGGATATCTCCAGTGCATATTGGGAAATCTGACCCTGAACATTCCACACTGCTCTCCCTTCCAGCCATATACTAACATCCCACACGCCTTTCCCTCCCACCTGTTGTCTAATTTGCATAAATTGACAATCCTGCAAATCCTGTCAAGTGGGATGTTCCCACTGACGTCACCTTTCCAATTTAACCCCTTAAGGACCTGCTGCACATGCATGTTGCAGTCACTTAAGGACCACGGACCTTTTTTTTTTTTTTTTTTTTTTGCCGCATCCAATTCCAGACTTCTCCAAAGCCGCACGGGGGGATCGTCATGGGTCCTTAAGGTTATAATAACCCATGACGGTCCAAGAACGTCATGGGTCCTTAAGGGGTTAATAACTTGGCAAAATTTACTTGCCTCTCTCCACACTGTGCAGTCTTTTAGCCCTTTGTTTTATGCTTTAACACCCTGACCTTTGACGCACAGGCCATTTAATTTCCTAATTCTATTGACTTACCTACAGCTTCCCGATCTTTCTCCCTGCTCTGTTACAGTCGGTACAAGAGCTCTGTTTAATTCAGTTTGCTTGTAGTTTGCTGCAGTCGCTGATGTGGTTTTTAGCATTTTTCTACACAAAATTTCCACTAACAGATTTTTCTACCAAAATACACTGGAATTTTGGATTGGTAAATGCTTTCGATAAAGAATTGTAAATTTTTAGCTCTTTGGAGGCTTGAGATGTCTCAAGCTTATTGCAAAGCATTGCAGATATTTTTTTTTTGCCTCCAAGGGGTTAAAAATTGTTCCTTGAGGAAAATGCCTAAATGAGCTCAGTGTTTACGTGAAGATAGGAATAAGCTATATTTGACCCCAAAAGTTTGTGTAAAAATTGGATCTTGTATTGAAAAAACACACATCACTGGCTACAATCAAATTTACAAAAATTGCAACTAGCGCAATATTTATCCCTTTATTGTCTTAGTTAATTTTTCTTTACTTTTCCCACTTAGTTTGTTTGCAATGTCTTGTAAAGTTTCACTGACTTCAGACAAGTGCTGTGAACTGTGGATCGTTTTACTCATGTTTGTGAAAGAAAGCGTTCATTGGCTGTCTCATTTAAAGTGATAGTAATGTTTCAATATAAAAGCAGCTCCAATTAATCTTCATAGTATTTGGACCATGGAGAGTGTTATTTCAATACTGTCAGAGTTGTAGTTCAAGAGTAATTGAATGATAAAGTATCCCTCTCCCGCCCCTTTTATCTTGAGTAAGCCGCCTCTCCTCAGATGTGGAATCTGGTCCTGGGACCGGACAGATCTCCGCAAGGGACAGTCGTCGTACTGTGATCATAAGGCAAACACTGCCCCCCCCCCTTGACAGGTTTTTCAGGTATTTCCTTATGCTCACTGAAGATTGTCCCTCTCTGTGATCCATCTGGACAGTCCTGCTGCTCTGAGGGGAGCAGTGTTACATCAGTAAAATGGGCGGGAGGGGGATACTTTATCATTCAATTACTCTTGAACTACAACTCTCTCCATGGCCCAAATACTATGAAGATTAACTGGATCTGCTTTTATTTTGAAACATTACTATCCCTTTAATGCCGTGTCTAGTGACTTGTCACAACTACATCCAACAGGGAGGCATGAGTCTTTTGATGGTTCTAGATCAGTACTGCCCTGATTTTTCATATGGCAGTCTGTATTTTCCTTATTTAGACATAAATGCCTTTTGACATTCATTTATGGAAAAATGGGGAAACATAACTGTAAATTGCAGACCACTATTGGAATCTTTGGGATGCAGGACCACTAGTTGGGACAGGCCTGTACTTGATTAGGTGTTCAACTCTGTTATCAAGTTCCCCCAACAATATATGTTTTCAGGAATTCCTCGGTTTATCAAAAGTGAGTATTGTTAACCCTTTAAGGACCAGAGGGGTGTGCAATGCAATGTCGAGTTGTTTTATTCAAAAGTAAGCACAGCTCAAACTTGAATTTTTATTTTTTTTAATAAGTTCAGTATCTCAATGGCTTGAAATTGTACAGTGGCGCTGTTGCTACTCCATCCTATGGACAGCTCTCTTTAATTGACCATAAACCCCCATATCGAATGGTGTAGCAACAGCACCACTTTGAACTTTCAGGACATAGGGGTACTGCACCTGAAAAAAGTTTGAGCTGCAATAACTTGGATAAAATACCACTCAACAGTGGGAGTATACTTGTTTTACTCTTCAGGAAAGCTATTGCAATATTTGTTTATGAAAAGAAGTTTTCTTCCACTTTAACACAAGCAGATCCTGCAGAATGAATGATTAGTTCACCTCCATTCATTTTAGGGGATTCAGAGAACCTTTGTTGGGGAGACCTGATGTTAAGATTGAGCAACTATGTTTTTGATGAGGGGTCCTCATGAGCTGTTGCAGTGCATGTTTCCAGGGTATTTGTATTTATGGATAATCAGTGACTCAATCACTTTAACCCCTTAACAACCAGCGATCCCAGGGTGCGTGGTCCTTTAAGGTCCAGATATGGAATTTCGGCATGCCGCCCCACGTGACTGATCACGTGGGGCGGCACGCCGAACGGAGGGACTGAAAAAGATCACTCCAGTCTTGGAGCAATCAAATTCAGTCCCCAGTATTACTCACCGCGCTCCTGCAGGAGCACGGTGAGTAATAGTACGTGATGTACCAGGACCGTCACTGGTCCTTAAGTGCCGGACCAACGTGACGGTCTGGGTACGTCAGTGGACGCGAAGGGGTTAATCCATTTCTACTAATAGCCTTGGAGGAGATGCACTAAAGCTGAATAAATGTGTGATAAAGGGGGAAATAATTTCTCCAGTGAGAACCACTCCAATACTTGTTATTCTATGGGGGCTATGCACCAAGCTCTCAAACTGGAGAATTGTTAGTCCATTGGCTGGATAGAATAACACAGGAATTGGAGTGTATCTCACTGAGGAGGCCGCTTCACTTCATCACACCCACATAGAGTTGCCTACTCCTGTTCTAGATCATGTCAATATTGTCCATGATGAGCTTGGGAACTCATTCCACTTTCTGTGCAGTCTTATGAAGTCAGTACTGTGTTTGTTTTTTGCTTTCCTTTTATTTCTCATGATTTTTGCTTTTCCCTTCTCATTTGTGGCATTTATTTTTTGTTCTGTTTGTTTTCTGTTTTTCCTTCTCTGCACTGTATCCCCCCCAATACTGACCTCCTCGGCCTACTGGTGTACGCACTCAACATCCTTTCATTGGGTTCCACCTGCGATGGTGTGAACTATTGATTTTTTTTTTATTATTATACTCTTCCCCTTGTGGGAACGATTGGTGGGGCGGTGGGAACATCCACCCTTTTGGGGATTTTTATTTTTCTCCCTTCTCAACGGGTAGCTTGAAGCTATCCAAACACACCAAGCCTGGCTTGAGCGACTCGTCCCCTGTTAAAGACATGAGAGACCTTTCCAATGCCTTTCGATCTCGCAGCATCAGTGTGTCGGAACGAGCTGCGTACAGGTAGTTTTGATGTCGGGATGAACACACAGCCCTCTGCACCCAGCGGGAAGGGTGAATGGGATGCATGACAGGGAAATTTGCATGGCAGATGTAGACACTAGTGCCCATCCCATAACCTAGGTGTAGTTGGCCTTTGATTCTCCAGCTGTTTGTAGCCTACAACGCCCAGCATCCCCAACCAGGGGATGATGAGCGCTGTAGTCTCCAACCATCTGAAGTCCAAAGATTAACTACCCCTGCCATAACCCTCTTAGTAGTACCTATGTTGTGGGTGCTCTAATCCACACAGTGCACGCTGGTACTCATCCAAATACGCAAGCAGTAATTTTATTTTATTTTGTAGTTTGACTTTAACATGTTTGTACAGGAAAGGTTGCAGTCTGATCCAGTTTAAAAAAAAAAAACAAAACAGGGTCAACAATTCCATATTCTTAGCTAACACATCTTTAGTAGATTTTGCTGTAATGTTTGCACCTTTAAATGAAATAATACATATCGTAAAACGAAAAGATATTCGGTTGTCAGTGATGTTAATTGGTTGGATTCAGACTACAACCTTTTCTTATTGGATTTGGTTCTAGAACACCATGTTCTGCATGTCAACTGCGCAGTGGTTGCAATGGATCTGATGGGCATGACTTGTGTTCTTCCTGAAGCACTTTAAATGTAGGTTATGGAGAGGCACGTAAGAAAAAAAAAAAAAATAGTTTGTGTTCTAGGTGGAAACACGTTTATTAGGTAAAAAAGCAGGCTTAAAGGGATAGTAATGTCAGAAAAAAAGTATTAATTATATGGTAGATACAATTAAGAGAGCACTTGCACTTGTTCGTATCTCTCAAACCGTTATAGTTTGAGAGATATAAGAACATAAAGTTCTCCGCACCCTCTCCTTTTTGCTTGACGAGCTGTAATGCTGTCAGAAGCAGATTCTGGTTCCTGGATCAGACGACGGCTCTTCATCAGCACCGACATAACGATATCTAAACATAAATACTTCATCAGAATGGTCTAAAACGTGTGCTTGCAAACCAGGCACACGTTGTAGACCGTTCCAATAAAGTATTTTTTTCTGACATTACTATCCCTTTAAAATGGCCATTGACCCACTTCAAATGTTTTAAAGTACAAGCATAAAATGTTATTTATGGATGAAATATTATATATAAATAAAATAGTTGCACACAAAGAAAGCAATGCATTTAAGGTGTACAGCATCCGGTGTTTTAAAAAAATAAATAAATAAATAATAAGCACACTGAGGATAGAACACAGAAGGCTTATGGGAGGAGTTTAACCCCTTTGTGCAATCTCTTCCAAATGTACACAAGAAAAATATAAACTGATATTAACACCTGGAAAAGACATTCAGCAATTCTTACACAAGTTATAGCTGTAGTAAGCGCACTCAAGCCTCGGTATATTTAAGAACAGGCAGTAGTACAAAGCCTAATGTTTATTGTCAATGGAAAAATATATACCTGAAATGTGGATATATACAGATACAAAGCAAAAATGTATAAATAGATATACCTGAATGCTAGTTAGCTAGGAAGTTCCTGGTGTTAAAACGTGTGTAGTGGTTGATATTTTGCTCTTTTCTTTTATTGCAGTGTTCTGTTTTAGAACGTGACTGATTTTAGTTAATTTACTAATTTATGTATTATTTAAAAGGTACTCCCTTCTACCACTTTCCCTGATGTCAGCCTATATGATTGAGCAGTTGCCATGGCAGCCTGCCTGGCATTCACTCACGCACATGTCCCAGTACTCCAGATGCATTAAAACTACTCCAACAGAGGCAAATGTCTCTGTGTGACTGAACTGCCAAGCAAGTTGCCATGATAACTGGTTGAACACCCATTCAGCTGGTTCCCTGAAGACCAGGCTGAGGTTGGGGAAAGGGGAGGATGATCTATACAGAATAACTCTTAAACTAATGAGTTTTAGAGTGAATCACAATTTACACTACAACAAAAGAAGAAGAAAACAATTTAGCCATTACCATCCATTTAAACAAATTGAGTCACTAATTCCTATAGGTGTAGTTTCCTTTAAAGTAAAGCCCTACCATGCACAGTAAGTGCAGATTTATACAGGGTGATAACAAGTCATGCTCCATCAGTCCACTCTCTGCTGTTTCCACTATCTCAACAATTTATTAATTGTCTCACATAGCCGGATGCAGACCTCTGTAACTAGCTCCAGCTTGAGCTCTGCCGACGAGAGCTCCATGGCCCAGGCGGACGACAGCTTGAAGAACCTTCATCTGGAGTTGACTGAGATTTGTCTAGATATGATGGCCAGATACGTCTTCTCCAACTTTACAGCAGTGCCCAAAAGGTGATCAAGATGCTCCAAGATGCATTCATGTTGACCCGCTTTTAGTAAATCTACTACTTCAGTAGTTCTCAGGTTATGTTCTGTGGGACCTCTGTTTCCATGAAGAAGCCAAAAGGACTTATGTAGTGGGGGACAGAGGAACAGTGCTGGTGTGAAATTGTGATTACCTATGGATTTTAGGAAGATTGACACACTTAAAACAAAACAACTTTTTTTTCTTTTTGTTAGGTTTCTCATGTAATCACAATAATCATTCCCTTTCTACAAGCGAAATATTGGAATTATCAGGTACAATCACCTGATGCCTTTTGGCCTATTAATAATTGTCTTAAAGTGTTAGTAATGTCTAAAAAAAATCTTTTTTGCATTTAGAAGAGCTTAAAAAGCTGATCTAAATGCAAAAAACCGTATCTCTCAAACCGCTATGGTTTAAGAGATACGGGCGTTTAAAGTTTGCAGTTTCCTACTGACAGCTGTAAAGCTGTCAGCAGGATATTCATGTCGGTCGACACGGTGGCGCTTGAGAAGTGCCGGGATCTCGTTACTTACACGGAATCCCTTCATTGGAAAGGTCTAAAACGTGTGCCTGAACACCAGTAATGAGATCTCGGCACTTCTCAAGCGCCACCGTGTCGACTGACACAAATCTCCTGCTGACAGCTTTACAGCTGTCAGTAGGAAACAGCAAACTTTAAACGCCCGTATCTCTTAAACCATAACGGTTTGAGAGATAGGTTTTTTTGCATTTAGATCAGCTTTTTAAGCTCTTCTAAATGCAAAAAAAAGTTGTTGTTTTTTTTTGGGTTTTTTTTTTTAGACATTACTAACAGTTTAACCAATCATTCCAATACATTTGATATCAATGTTATATTCATCCATTGGATACTGAAGAGATCTCAATTTCAAGCAATGTTTTGGAGAATACATCTTTTATTGGGGTTCCACAGCAATTTAATATAAAATGAAAGTGTTTCACCCTGCAATATATTCGAGAACCACTGTCTTACTTTCTAGACTGAAGCATGTGGTGGATAGTCCTTTTACCCACAATAGATGAGATTGCACATGGAACACTGGGATATATTTATAAAAGTGAAATTAATGGAAAAGAGGCAATAAAATGGCTGTACGATTGTTATTGGTAGCTATAAAAATATTAAGGACAGTTTAGGGGGACCTAACGCTGTGTAGTACTTTTTATTTAAAAAAAAAAAAAAAAAAAAAAATGGAGTAAGGAAGTTTATAACTACACTGCTCCACTTTTTACAAAGAAATGTCACTATTTGCAACAATTGAGCAACATAATTTTAGGCAAATATTTAAAGGGTTAGTAATGTAAAAAAAAAAAGGTTTTTTGCAATTAGAAGAGCTTAAAAAGTTGAGCTAAATGCAAAAAAACGTATCTCTTAAACTGCTATGGTTTGAGAGATACAGGCATTTGAAGTTCGAAGTCTCCTGCTGACAGCTGTAAAGCTGTCGGCAGGAGATCCGTGTTGGTCGACACAGAGGCTCTGCAGCAGAGCCGCAATTGCATTATTGCCAATGCATCCCTTCATTGGAATGGTCTAGAACAGTGATTCTCAACCACTTTGGAGTGCCACGGACATCATCTTAGGGTGCCCCACATTTTCTATGAAAACTAACAAAAATGAACTTTTAAGTAAAGATTAATTGAAACTGTTCTTCACAATATGTTTAGTTTTTTTACTATGATTGTAAGACCTAATAGTAACTGTATATTTATGTATTGTACCCTTCATTATGCCCTTGATAAAGTACATTAAGTATGTTAGGGGTGCCCCGAATGTTCTAGATTATGTGTTAGGGGTGCCCCAAACAAAAAAAGATTGAGAACCACTGGTCTAGAATGTGTGCTTGCAAATCAGGCACACGTTTTAGACCATTCCAATGAAGGGATTCATTGTTAATAACATGATTGCGGCTCTGCTGTCAGCAGGAGACATCCAACTTTAAATGCCTGTATCTCTCAAACCATAGCGCTTTGACGTTTTTTTTGCATTTAGCTCAACTTCTTAGGCTTTTCTAAATGCAAAAATTGTTTTTTTGTTTTTTTTTTTTTGTTTTTTTTTTTGTTTTTTTTTAAACATTACTAACCCTTTTAAAGTGTTAGTAATGTCTGAAAAAAACTTTTTTGCATTTAGAAGAGCTTAAAAACCTGATCTAAATGCAAAAAAAACATATCTCTCAAACTATGGTTTAAGAGATACAGGCGTTTAAAGTTTGATCTCTCCTACTGAACACTAGGCACACGTTTTAGACCATTCCAATGAAGGGATTCCGTGTAAGTAACGAGATCCCGGCACTTCTCAAGCGCCACCGTGTCAAACTTTAATCGCCCGTATCTCTTAAACCATAGCGGTTTGAGAGATGCGTTTTTTTGCATTTAGATCAGCTTTTTAAGCTCTTCTAAATGCAAAAAAAGTTTTTTTCGGACATTACTAACACTTTAAGGCCATGTCTGACCTGTTCTTATATTTTTGCAGTCTCCACATTTATAAATGTAAGAATACTTTATAAATGACAACACTCATAATAAGGAATAAGGACATTTTAAGGATCCGTTTACAAAAACAAACAAGAACACCTTTTTATAAATGTCGCCCACTGTTGATTATTTTAAGACTTATTGATTCTTGCTTATAATGGCAAAGAGAGGAGCAGTTGTAAGGCAAACCAACTGCACTGTAGATCTCAAATTAAAATTCCCAGTATTATCATTTAAAACAACTTGGGTGAATTTGAAAGAGTTTTTATCTTTATATATTTTTTATTTTTTTTTGAGTATACATTTATAGAGTATGCCAATTAACCCCTTAGTGACTGTCACCTTAACGCCCGGCTAACATTTTTTTTTTTTTTTTTTTTTTTTTACTAAATGATTCCGGAGTCCCCGAACGGAGACCCGGACTTCCGGGACTTACCAGGTACGTCCTCTGTCACTAAGTGACAGTTTTTGCGGGACGTACCTGGTAAGTTAATTGTCGGGATGGGGTTAAGGTATGCCGGGCATGCACTTCATGTCTTATCCCTACAAAACCTCTCCCACTCACTGACACTGCTCAGTATCACATTGCCTACTTCCCAAACCATCGAAAGGGTTAAAGGGATAGTAATGTTTCAAAGTAAAAGCAGCTCCAATTAATCTTCATAGTATTTGGACATGGAGAGAGTTATTTCAATACTGTCAGAGTTGTAGTTCAAGAGTAATTAAATTATAAAGTATCCCCCTCCTCTTTTATCTAGTGTAAGCCGCCTCCCCTTACATGTGGAATCTGGCCCTGGGACCAGACAGCTCACTGCAAGGGACAATCTTCTTACTATGATCATAAGGAAAACCCTGCCCCCATTGACAGGTTTTTCAGATTTTCCCTTATGCTCACTGAAGATTGTCCCTCTCTGTAATCCATCCAGACAGTCTTGCTGCTCTGAGATGAGCAGTGTTACATCAGTAAAAGGGGCGGGAGGGGGATACTTTATCATTCAATTACTCTTGAACTACAACTCTGACAGTATTGAAATAACACTCTCCATGGCCCAATTACTATGAAGCTTAATTGGAGCTGCTTTTATTGTGACACATTACTAACCCTTTAAATGTCACTGAGTACTGGATAGAATGTTGGGCTAAGACAGGAAGAACTTGTCCATCGTGTTTTAACACTTTGGGTGCCAGATTGGTACACACTGCATTGCGATACAATATGTTGTGTACCCCTCTGTGACACGAAGGGTTTAGCATAATTTCTACATCAAATAACTCAAGAAGTAGTTTTCTAACTAAAAAAAATAACAATACAACATATAGGTGATTGTGAAAGCTTTTAAAATCACCAAAGTTGATTTTAGGCGATTGGGTTACTTTAAATGGGACACGTAACTCATTCAATGCTATTGGATTCTGTTCCATTCCACTGCATTTGCTTAACAGTGCATTGAGTGCCTCTCTGACATTCAAGGGGTTAAAAGCCCCAGTTAAATTGGATTTCTTCAAAAAAAAAAAAAGTCGGTTATTTTTTTGTTTTCACCCAAAACTAATATTTCTGATAAAGTAGCCATTTTTCTGTGGAACAAATTGTTTTTGAGAAATTAACCTTTTGTATTCTGGTGGCTCAGTTTGGCACTTCATGCTAATTCTCTTATGCACCAAAATGACCACTTGCTGTGCTATCGGACATTTCCTTTTTGTTCTGATTCATTCATAGCCTAGTGTATCCCAATACGTTGTTTACTGAGCCATGTTACAGTACTGCCAAAATGTGCCATCAAAACATAAGGGTTCAAGTCTCAAACTGTTCGTTTACATACAAATGGCCTGACACAGTATATAGGCAGAGGGTAATTTTCTGTAACCCTTTGAATGCCAAAGGGTATGCAGCATTGTGAAGCAATGCGTCACACACCCTCTTGCACTCAAGGTTAGCCCTCTGAGTGCCAGGGAGGTATCCAACGCAGTGCCTCCCGGGCACTCAAAGGGTTAAAGGGATAGTAATACTTAAAATGTAAAAAAAAATATATGTTGTAGGGTTTATCCCCCTGAGTAAAACAAGGGTAACTCCATTGGATGGTGTAGCAACAGCTCCACTGTACAATTTCAGGCCATTGTGATATTGCACCTAAAAAATATAACTTTGAAAATTAATAACTTTTGAATGAAACACCTTTCAGCAGTGGGAGTACTCTTGTTTTACTCAGGGGGATAAACCCTACAACATATTTTTTTTACATTTTAAGTATTAGTATCCCTTTAATGACAGAATGGGTATGCAGTACATTGCCTCTCAATGTTACGTTCCATAAACTCTTATAGTTAACTTATCTTAAGCAGATGAATTTAAATCGACGTGCAGTTGGTTTTCTCCAGAATTGCTCCTCTTTGTCTTTCCGAATGTTCCCCATTGTATCACGTCACTGTGCGCTGTACCTGTGCTGTTCTACTTTCCTGCAGGTCACCTGTTGGAGAGTTTCTGCTGGATGGGGGCAGGACAAAGACTTGGCTAGTTGGGAACAAGCTGATTACAGTCACAACTAGTGTGGGAACAGGAACACGCTCCCTTCTAGGCCTGGACGCTGGGGAAACACAGGCAGATCCAGAGTCCGGGTAACTCTCCCCTTTACAAATATCTTAGATTTGGGGTAGGCAACCTGAGGTTCTTTGGCTGCTGTTGGACTAGAACTCGCTGGTACCAGACATGTATACAGCAGACGAGGGCAACGTGCAGCACTTTAACTGCTGTTAGATTATAACCCTCATCATATACAGGCAGGCATTGCCGGCAAGGCCAGATTTCTGTTCCAGGCTGCTCAGGGCCATGCCCCTACTTCTTACATGACCCCGCCCACAGAGCAGTACTGATTACACTAGAGGAGATGTACTAATATAGTTCCACTCTAAACCAGGCGCTGGATCAGATTTCATAAGACCAATTTACTAAGGTGTTTATGCCCAAAATACTCCCCTTAACCCTTTGAGTGCCAGAGACATAGCCATTGTCTCTGGCACTCGACGGGTTAATGCTGCTTGCTCCAGGTTTCCAGCAATGGGGAAGTGTATGGACTTTTCAGGTCTACCTTTCCTCTGCGCCTTATTTATTTATTTTTTCCCACTTTGTTTGTAACAAGGCGCAGAGGAACAGAAATGACTTTACTCCATAATCCCTGAAATGCTACAGGGGGAGCTGTTTGGCGCAGCATGAGCATCTGTATACGCTAGTGCAGCCAGGGCTGGATTTCCCAATAGGCAGAGAAGGCAACTGCCTAGTGCACCACATTTTAAGGGGCCTTAGCTTTGCTGGTGTGTGGCCAGTGCAGCCTCTGTGTCCCTTACAGGTTTTCATAAAAAAGTTAACTGCTCCTTTAAGTTTTTGAGCTTTTCCTGCTGAGTAAAACACTGTTACTCCCACTGCTGTCAGCTGTTTTATTCAGAACTAGTTGAAGAGCCTGTGTACATGAGCCACAGTGCCACCCAGTAATGGCCGTGGTGCAGTCATGCACAGTAGAGACTGCCCGCGCCACTGCTGATACGGAGCGAGGACTGTGGTCTGAATTCGGAGCCCCGCTCCGTTATCAGCTGCGGTGCTGGCAGTCTGTAGTGCGCATGACTACAGCATGCACAGCCGTCTCTACTGCGCATGACAGCTTCTGATAACAATGTAGCAAATTATTATATAGAATGTATAACAGTTCAAATAATCAGGAAGTGAATTTACTGTGCGTTTACTTCCTGATAGTTCTAACTGACAGGAAGTGAATTTACTGTGCTTACTTCCTGATAGTTCTAACTGACAGGAAGTGACTCAGCAGTTTCTATCACATTCTATGGAGAAATGTATATCATTGACTTTCCTCTCTATTATAATGTAACAGAATAATTAGAATTTGACCACTAGCGGGCACTGCTAATGTAAAAAACAAAACAAAACAACATTGGGATAATAAACAGTAATAATTCTGGAAGTATGCATCTCTCAGTAGTAAGACTACCATTATTTTACTCAACAGGAAACACTATATATATATATATATATATATATATATATATATATATATATATATATATATATATATATATATATAATATATATATATATACACATTTTTTTATTTTTTTTTTTTTTATTAAAAAAAAAGTTTACTGCTCGTTTAAAGAGTTTTATATATATCTTTACAGGATATTATTTAACCTCTTGGGTCCTATAGAGATCTCGCATTGGTGATCTCTGTAGCAACAAGGGTTTAAAGCTTCTTTTTTTTTTTTTTTTTGTGTGTGTGTGTCCTTGTTTCCTATAGGCCAAGGTTATTCTGAGCCAGGAAACAGTGTGTGGGATGGGGGGTGGGGTCATATGAAGACTGGGGGTGTGGCCATGGGTGGAGCTTTAAGGGCTCCTAGAGTGTCTTGCCCAGGAAGTAAAACTAGCCATGAGCGCAACCTCGGACTTTAGAGACTCTGCTGGCAGATTTACACATTCCCCTATAATTTTGAACATGCAGATACAAAAAAGTTAACTCCCTGGGTGATAGAGGGGTCTCCATGCCTTGCTCTATATCATTCACAGTGTTTCAATAATGGCTAGTAATTGGGTCTGTAAATTAGCTACCATAATCCAGGAGTGGGTGTCTAGTACAGACATGTTGTGATGGCTCTGGCCACTCCCACAACTTAGAATGTGGGTGTGACCAGCACAGCTGAGACACCCCCCCCTTACAATGTTACAATCTAGACAGTTGTCTACACTGCCTAATGGGAAATCTAGTTAAAGTTGCTATTATTATTATTCTTTATTTTATATATCGTCAAAGTATTCTGCAGAGCTGTATAATAGGGAATAGACATAGCGAGACATTAAATAGTACAAGTCTAATATGGAGAACATAAGGGTTAGCAGTCCCTTTTTGTGAGAGCTTACAGACTAGATGAAGGTAGGAAGGTTGGTATGAAGTGTTTTGTAGCATCCAAGGGGTTAAGATTTTATACTTCCCCTCCCTCCCATCCAGCTCATCTACACAAATGGAGCAAGCCAAAGAGGTCCCATCCATGCTTGATCATCAGACAAGAAAGCCGGGAATGCAGTCTCAGCGCCACAGAGTCCGCTCTATGTCTGGTGAGTTTTGTTTATCACAAGAGAATCCATCCGCTTCCTTCTACATAACTTCCATTCTGAACAGTAAAAGGGCAGACGTTTAGAATTAAAGATCCTTGCAGAGCAGGGCTGTCCAAGTTTAGTCCTCTAGTGCCCCCAACAGGCCAGGATGTAAGTATTCCCCTGATTAAGCACAGGAGAGTCAGTCACAATGAATGAGCCACTGATTAACCCACCTGTGATTAATCAGGGAAATCCTTACATCCTGGCCTGTTGGTGACCCTTGAGGACCGGACTTGGACAGCCCTGATGTAAAATGTTCTGTCTTGGCAATTAAGATGCAGTAGATAGGTGGTACAATATCTAATTGTGCCCTAACATTTATTAAAAGGTGGGCTAGTATAATCCTGCTGGATATATTGAATGTTGACTTAAAAAAGAAATACCAAATTCCAAGTGCAAAATATATAAACAGATCGAGGTTTCTGAATTACATGTGTATAGATGTCAACAATAAATCTCCATTAAGATACACCCAGGTGCATAAAATACTTTCACGTCCTCTTCTTATGCTTGTGATAGCCAAATCTTTCTTGATTCAACAGTCTATAAAGCAGTCCCTGATACTAGGTACTCCACAACCTTATTTAATTCACCAAACTGGATCTAATATTGGGGTCACAGTTCTTCATCCTTGGTCAGTTCTGTTATGGTGTCACAGCTCTCTATACACTAGTGAGTGCGTGTTTGTGCGCACACATCGCATTGAAACGTTGACACTTCCAGTAAAAGATGTTTGATTTAAATAGCTCTGTGAGTGCTGCCTCTTCCCTGATTTTTATCTATTTATACTATCCCAGTGAGTCTGAGCACCCAGGCAAATCTATAAACGGAGGGGAGAGTGCTTCCCAACTGTTTTTGTTATGTATGAAATGTTATATATATATATATATATATATATATATATATATATATATATATATATATATATATAAAACAAGAAGAAGGCAGTGGCACTCACTTGAAAAAAACCCGAAAAAGCCTGGTGCACGTCCCATAAGGATTTACAAACACAATCAGCATGGACTCACCACGGGAAGACAGCACACAGTTCAAATAGGTTTAAAGATTTATTGCATAACAGCACGCTTCATTAACGCCAAACGTTTTCGGACCTTCATCAGGGCAAACAGTGAAATGTAGAACACCAGAGAAATAAATACCTTACTAGAAACGTAAGACCACCCCCAGCGTCCCTGAGGCCCGCCAAATGTACCAAAGCGTGGGCGACGCTAACCGGAGGACCGGCACATTACGTCACACACCACGGGCAAATGGTCCGGTACCCCGGGAAGCATAAACATAAACAAATAATTGCATACAAAAACCAAAGGAAGCAAGATAGACAGATAAAAAGAAGAAAAACTTAAAGAAAGAAAAAAGGACTGATGTGTAAAAGCAGACGATACTGTAATAATGTAAAAATAAACTTATGCAAGCATTCATTCTTGCATAAGTTTATTTTTACATTATTACAGTATCGTCTGCTTTTACACATCAGTCCTTTTTTCTTTCTTTAAGTTTTTCTTCTTTTTATCTGTCTATCTTGCTTCCTTTGGTTTTTGTATGCAATTATTTGTTTATGTTTATGCTTCCCGGGGTACCGGACCATTTGCCCGTGGTGTGTGACGTAATGTGCCGGTCCTCCGGTTAGCGTCGCCCACGCTTTGGTACATTTGGCGGGCCTCAGGGACGCTGGGGGTGGTCTTACGTTTCTAGTAAGGTATTTATTTCTCTGGTGTTCTACATTTCACTGTTTGCCCTGATGAAGGTCCGCTGAAGGTCCGAAAACGTTTGGCGTTAATGAAGCGTGCTGTTATGCAATAAATCTTTAAACCTATTTGAACTGTGTGTTGTCTCCCCGTGGTGAGTCCATGCTGATTGTGTGTATATATATATATATATATATATATATATATATATATATATATATATATATATATATATATATATATATATATAAACACTAGACAAATAAGTGTAAAATGCAAGTAAACAGGCGTGACATATCTGCATAGCAAACGAAAACAGAGTTTGAGATCTCAAGCAGTACATCAACGTATCACACGGAATGAACACAATATTTTACCAGCATGTTCATGTGGACCTTTAAATCATGGACAGTCTTTCTTGACCCTTAAAGAGACAGACTGAGGGAATGTTCCATGATTTTAGAGCCATGCAACCATTCACCAGTTAGTACAATGTTCCCATTCAGTTATAGACTAAAATGCAGTTTAATTGCACAGAAACCCCCCCCAAAAAACTATATATAGCAGTTTGCAGTGTAAAGGACACTTACATAGGTAAGTTCTATTAAACAAATTAAGAGACAATTATTTCAAGGGGTATAGTTCCCCATTTAAATGCTTTGATAGCTTAGTCCTGTTTGGTGTTAGGAGACGACATGTTTATCTGTATCCTCATTGGCTTTTTCTTCTTCTTGCTAAGGTGGGCATGGACTGCGTGCTGGCTCTTTGGAGGGCTCTTCTTTATCGTCCACTATGGGTCAATCTGGCGGAACACCGGTATCAAGATCTGAGAAAACCTCCCGTAGGACACAGGTCAAGAAAGAGAAGACCACTTTGGCTGACTTTGTGCCTGTACTGACACAAGGTTGGGCAGAGATCATGGTTCGCAGGCCAACAGGTAAATCATAGCAAAGATTGTCTAGAACGTGCACAGGCATCCTTTGGCTCCCCATCTGCTGGAGACTGCATCTTCAACCATCTCCAACCAGCCAGTGGCTGTTTAGGAATGATGGGAGCTGTGGCTTCCAACAGCTGGAGAGATGAAGGTTACCTAACATTAGCCTAAGAGGTGTTCCCTATCACAGTATTCTGCACTGGACTGTCTAGTTTTCACCTGTTGCATTTGCAGTAATAATGATGTTTCGTCCTTGTTTGCATCTCGCTTGTGCCCCGGCTCACCAGGGAACACCAGCTGGCTGATGAGTTTGGAGAACCCACTGAGTCCCTTCTCCTCTGATATTAATAACATGCCCCTGCAAGAGCTTTCCAACGCTCTGATGGCAGCTGAGAGGTTCAAAGAACACAGAGAGACGGCACTCTACAAATCCCTCTCTATGCCGGCCTCGACTTTAACTGCTGCCTCAGCCAAGCCCACCCTCCTGCAGCGCTCAAATACAGGTAAGTGGAGGGTTCAACACTGTAATCGCTAGATGCACTTGTCCTGTGGTTCTCACTCTTGTTTCTGTGGATCCTCTACTCTCCTTCATCTGTGGCTGCCAGAACATATCAACTTCCTCCAAAGGGGTGAAATTAATAATGGGGAGGAATAATTATGCTGATAGAGATGGATGCATCCACTGAAGTGAGAATTTGGAAAGGTGACACTTCATCTTTAACACGGATGCTTAAGAGGTCTCCACTGCATTGCAGAGCATTGCAATTGTGAACACTTTAGCATCCAAGGTGTTAAAGGATTCAGTTGTTTAGGTTCAACATCAGTTTGATTATGGGGAAAATTGTTTGTGGACCAAAGCATTAGACTGTAATAAGTGACCTTATTCAGTTACAGGATACAAAATGCTCATGCCGTTTGAAGGCTTTGTGCAAAGTTCCAGCTCTCCATCACCAGCCTTTACTGACATAGCTAGAATGCTTAAAGGGATAGTAATACTTAAAATGTAAAAAAAAATATGTTGTAGGGGTTATCTCCCTGAGTAAAACAAGACTACTCCCACTGCTGAAAGGTGTTTCATTCAAAAGTTATTAGTTTTCAAAGTTGAATTTTTTAGGTGCAATATCACAGTGGCCTGAAATTGTACAATGGCGCTGTTGCTACACCATACTATGGAGATTTATGGTCCCGGGACCAGAGCTGTCCACAGCAGGGCTCAAAATTTCCACTAGCCAATGGCGAGTGAAAATTTAGGCCTGGCGAGTAGAAATTCAGCCCTGGTGGTTATGTTATGGCTTGCAGTGGCGAGTAACTTTTCAGGTCTGGCTAGTAGCAAAGGACTTCCAATTTTAAGCCCTGGTCCATAGGATCGTGTAGCAACAGCACCACTGTACAATTTCAGGCCACTGTGGTATTGCACTTAAAAAATTCAGTTTTGAAAATTAATAACTTTTGAATGAAACACCTTTCAGCAGTGGGCGTACTCTTGTTTTACTCAGGGGGATAAACCCTACAACATATTTTTTTTTTTTTTTTTTTTTTTTTTAAGTATTATAAGTATTAATATCCCTTTAAGTATGAACAATTCCAGCCTGTTACTTTTAGTAGAAGTCTAAAAGCTCTTGCAGTTCCTGTACCGCACAGACTTCTAGAGTTGAGATCTCTGACCACAAACCGTGTGTGTGTGTATCTGTGTTGGTATCCTATCAAAATGTTGCCCTCAATTTGGCAAGCAACCCAAGGGAGCATTTAATATGTTGACAGGTTGAAAATGGCGAAATAGCAATCTCACCCTCATGACAAGGCGACAAGCCTAAAATAGAAAGCGGAGAAAAAGTCTACCATAAAAAATGGAGACATAATCTTGCCCGCATGACAAGGGCGACATGCCTAAAAAATAAATCATGGAAAAAGTCTACCGTAAGAAGGAAAGCGGGAATCTAATTAACTTTTACATGTAGCAGAAGCAGAGGCGCAAGCGTGACTGTGATACCCCATTGCCATAACTGCAGGCACTGTGATGCACCACTGAAAGAGTTAATGGAATGGAATGAACTCATACTCACACCATCCATTATCCCTTTGAGTACCGCATCACAGCCCCCGCAGTCACGTCGATGGGGCATCAGTCAAGCTTGCGCCTCTGCTTCTGCTGCACATAAAGGTTAATTAGATCCCCGCTTTCCTTCTTACGGTAGACTTTTTCCATGATTTATTTTTTAGGCATTTCGCCCTTGTCATGCGGGCAAGGTTATGTTTCCATTTGTAAACTGGCGACATATTTAATGCACCCCTGGGTTGGTCGCCAAATTCGATAGCGACATTTTGCTAGTGATCCATCTGTGTTTGAGGGGAGTACAAATGCTTCCGAGAAGTTCATTTTCTAAGCTTAGATTTTAGCTGAAATATCTCATATCTATGCATACCATCTCTATGGTTCATAAATGAGTGCAGACACTCGCCAATGTTAATAGTTTATTTCAGGCAAGCCTCATATGTTACCCTATAGCCTGTACGTGTAAGATGGAATAACTTAACTCCAATTTTCACTGCACTAGTAATTGGTGAGAAACAAGGTCTCAGAAGAATGGAAGATCACAAGAAGCCTGTGCACTCCACACTACCCCCTTTTTTTGATCAAGTAGGGTAAAGAGCAGGAAACCAACAAAAGCAGGACTGTGTAGTGCTCTGTGCGGAAAGACACTGAGAGCTATATGGGAATGAACATAAACAAGCAAAATGAATGAAATTTATTATGTTCTTATTTCTATTGGAATAATTACATTTAATTTTTGTTATGTAATAAATGAATAAATAAAACCTGTCTATGTCCCACAAAACAGTCACCTACTAACTTTTAAAGGGACAGTAATGTCCCGTAAAAATTGTTTCTAGTTTTGTACAGCTTAAAATAATACACTAAGTGCTACAAACCCTATCTCTCAAACTGCTGTGGTTTGAGAGATATGGGCTTTGAAAATTTCCCCCTCTCTCCCCTTCTAATGTCAGCTGTAAAGCTGACAGCAGGGGATTCGAGTTGTATAACTCAAGACTCTGTAGCAGAGCTGAAATCAGGGTTATTTAAAAAGAATTACTTCATTGGAAAGGTCTACAAAGTGTGCCTGGTTTACAAGCGTACTTTGTAGACCTTTCCAATGAAGTGATTATTTTTAAATAACGTGATTTTGGCTCTGCTGCAGAGCTGCATGCTGGTCCTCGGACCAGGATCTCCCGCTGTCAGCTAGATGCTGACATCAGGATAAAGGGAGGGAGGGGGAACTTTCAATGTGAATATCTCTCAAACCATAGCTGTTTGAGAGAGAGAGTTTATAGCATTTAGTTTATTATTTTAAGCTCTACAACACTAGAAGCAGTTTTTATCAGTCATTAGTGTCCCTTTAAAGCTTATCTCTCTCTCTCTCTCTCTCTCTCTCTCTCTCTCTCTCTCTCGGCCAAAGGCTGAGCTTGGGCCTCTATGAATCAGATTGTAAGCTTATTCCAAAGGAAGCTGAGAAATCATGGAGTTAGATAAAAGGACTCTCCTTACAAAGCGAGTGAGCTCAGAAGCTTTAAGGGAGAAAGGAAAAATAATAAAAGATCTAACTAAATAACTTTTCTTTCAGGAGAAATGTAGCCATTGACCTTAGCCCTTGACCTCTTTGAGGGAAACACTTTTAAAACTGCTTAACGCCATTGTTGCATCCCTCAATTATGCTAGAGACTTTGGCAGAAGTAGCCGAGTAAATGGGTATTTAGGCAAGTACAAAGGAATCCGTCCCAGCATTTATTTTCAACCAGAATCATATTTGTATATCCACTCCCCTGTGTCTTTAGGGCATGTTTGAATCTCCTGCAATGATTTATTCAGAACTCTAGTTGAAAAGCCCAATACACGGGCCACAGTACCACTGCCAGCTGGTCATGGGGCAGTCATGCGCAGTAGAGACTGCCCACGCTGCGGCTGATACTATGCCAGCTGGTCATGGGGCAGTCAGGCTCAGTAGAGACTGTCCGTGCCGCGGCTGATGCAGAGCTGCGTGGGCAGTCTCTACTGCGCATGACTGCAGCATGCACAGCAATCTCTACTGCGCATGACTGTGTCGTTACACACGTTTTAGCGTATCATTATATAGGATGTGGTTCTTAACTTCAGCCCTCAAGAACCTATAACTAGGCTACACTAAAGGTGATGGTGACCTCTTGCAATCTGCTCTTCCTCTCCCATTGCAGTGGCTTCTGTCTCTCTCACCTCCCAATCCAGTGGTCAAGGAAAGCTGCTTAGGAGCATTTCCTGGGCAGGTATCTATAGCTTATAGGAATCCAGCCAAATCTTGTGTGACTCATTGACCTGTTTATTGCCTGTATCTAACTCTCCTGGGACCTTTGTCACTTTACCAGAATTCATCTGTTTTCTGTGTGCGCTATTGCTAACAAGGATTGGGTTCCAGGTCCAAATAAAAGAGCAACCTTATTTAGTCTGATTCATGGCATGGGTTACTTGTACTGCATGTTATTTGAGTTATCTAGAACCCTAACGTGTACCCAGCTTCCTGCATAGTTACAGAACCTTTACGCTTGTGCAGTTCAGTATGGAAACTGCATGTTATGTCTAAACGCTAAACTGCTTTTTACAGGGCAAAAGTGGTGCTTTTGAAGTGTGTCGCCTAGGATGCATCATGCGGCAGTTTGGACAAGGCCTCCGGTTCCACAGGGCTGTTATTGTGGGGCTCCAGTTTGGTTTTTTTGCATTGAAAGAGTAACTATCATTCCAAATAAAGCCCCCCCCCAAATAATTATTCATATAGCGATAATCATAGAATTACTAGTATTACACAGAACAAGTACATCATTATTAAGAAATCCTACTTGATCCGAGATGAACAGGCAGGCATAAGTGCAGCCATCTTGTCTTAGAGACATCTGTGTGCCTGCACTGTCCATCTCGATCTCCTCCAGGATTGGTGAGGAGGAGTTGCTTTGTACCTTAAGGTAACAGGAAGTGAGTGACAATGCAGGCACGCAGATGCCTCTAAAGCAGTGGTTCTCTAGCTTTTTTTGCACAAGGCACACCTAACACGCAGTCTGGCATTTTCGGGGCACCCCTATAATTTAATGTCATTTATCAAGGGTGTAATGAATATCGCAAATACATAAATATAGAGTTATTGTTAGACCTCACAACTAAAATAAACATATTGTGCATAGTAATATCCTTAAATATATAGTTGCAAGTCTACATTCACATTTTTGTCAATGCCTTATAGATTCAGTGGGGCACCTAAGTGGGAGTCCTTGATCCGAGACTGACGGGCAGGCCTCTTGCTTTAGAGGCATCTGCGCCACCAGTCCCTTCCTGTTACCTTTAGGTACAATGCAGCACCTCCTAGAGGAGACCAAGACAGACGGGGCAGGCACACAGAAGTCTTTAAGGCAAGATGTCTGAGCTGATGCCTGCCTTAATAACGCTGTACTTTATGCTGGATAATACAGCTATTCCTATGCTTATTGCTATATGAATAATTATTGGGGGGTGGGGGAGACTGTATTTGGGGTGCTAGTTCCACTTTAACTGGAGCCTCATCCTATAACTTTGCCAGAGGCCTTAGAAGTTATTAAAATGGCTCTGCCTGCAGTCATAACCAGCAGTGGCTAAAAATCAAGGGTCTGTTCAACAAATTTTTGTAAAATAGCAAATATTTTTTCTGATCTTTGTGGGTGATTTATTTTAATTGTTTTTTTCCGCTAATCATGGTGCAGACTGCTAGTAAACAAAGCCTGCTTCATCTTTCGTTTTCAGTGTTAAATGTCCAGTGCACAAGATTGTCAAGTTTGTGTTTTTTACATTGTAATTCTTTGCAGCAGTTATAGGAAAAGTAAACTTTTTTTTTTTTAATGAAAAAAGAAAATGTTTTAGGCTTCTTCCTGCTGAGCAAAACAAAGGTGCTCCACCAGGTGGTGCTGTTACTGTCACTTACTGTGGAGAGTTGTAATCAGTGACTCGAGCTCCCCATGTAGTGTTCATTATTAAAAGTTAAAGGGATTGTAATGTAAAAAAAAAAAACTAGATTGCCGAGTCTTCTTTACAATACAAGAATCACATTGGACTATTTCAAACCAACTTACATTTCTGTATTTCATAACATATTATCTGTAGAAGGATCCCCCACCTTCCCCTTCTGTACACGTCACTGCTGCAGCTCATGCAGGTCTGGACGGATGCAGAGAGGGACAAACTTCAGTAAGCAAAGGGAAATCCTGCTCTCCTTCCTAAAGGGAGGCATGGTTTTCCTTATAATTGCTCACTGAAGTCTGTCCCTCGCTGCATCCATTTGTTTGCACAACATGATTAGAGATTCAGTGGGAGGTGGACAGAAGGGGTGGGAGGGGGATCCTTCTACAGTGAATATGTTACGAACTACAGAAATGGAAGTGGTTTGAAATAGAGCAATGTGTTACTTATATGATAAAGAAGACTCGGCGATCTACTTTTTTTACAACGTTGCATTCCCTTTTAAAGGGATAGTAATATTTCATAATAAAAGCAGCTCTAATTAATCATCATAGTATTTGGACTTTGGAGAGTGTTATTTCAATTCTGTCAGAGTTGTAGTTCAAGAGTAATTCAATGACAAAGTATCCCCCTCCCGCCCCTTTTACTGATGTAACACTGCTCAGCCAGATCAAAAGAGAGGTGCGCAGGTAGACTGCAGAGAGGGACAATCTTCAATTAAGATAAGGGAAAAACCTGAAAAACTTGTCAAGGGGGGCAGGGCTTTCATTGTTCTCATTGGAAGAAGATTGTCCCCTGCTGTTATCTGTCTGGTCTATGGACTGGATTCCACATCTGAGAATAGATGGCTTACACTAGGTAAAAGGGGCGGGAGGGGAAACTTTGCTTGTGAATATCTCTCAAACCATAAAGGTTTGAGAGATAAACCTTATGTTGTCGTTCATATTTTTTTTAATGCCTACAAAATAAAGATAAAACAAAGTATTACTATCCCTTTAAATTGATTTTGGACACTAGCTGACACTGCTGCTAGCAGTATAATTAAAAAGATAAATAAGTGTGAATCAGATATCCGCTAGCAGCGTGCATACCCCTGTTTTACTCTACAGGAAAAAACCCAGTAACACTTATTTTCATTAAAAAAAAGCATTTACCGCTTCTTTAAATATGAAAAAAGATGGATGCACACAACTTCTGGTCGTGACACTTCTTTCTCTTGGTAGAGTCCTCTGTAGTACCTGAAGAAGGGTCCCAGCCGGACGGGGAAACGGTGGACGTGACCTCTCCAGGTGGCTCTCAAGAGTTAGATGATTTTGAGGCTGTGGCCACGGAGGAGAACACCAGTGAAGAAAAAGCAGAGAAGAAGGTGGACGGTATCAGCCGGGTGAGTTGGGAATGGCCATCGGAATATGCTGCTCAATGGCCAAGATTAGACGACAGCCCGGTAGTGAGGCAAAATAGTCTTAACCCTTTGAGTGCCAGAGAGGTATCCACCGCATTGTACTGCAGTGCGTTGGATACCTCTGGCACTCAAAGGGTTAAACTTGTAACCACACATGATCGTGCATTAGGAGGTTTGTCCAGTGAAGCTGGATCCTAGGAATATTCCGGAATCCTCTATACACTGATGAAGGAGAACATCTGAACCTGCTGAGACTGCAGTCGCTCTGATGGATTGTGAAAGCAAATCGAAGTTTATTAAAGGGGATGGTAATGTTTCACAAAAAAAAAGCAGCTCTGATTAATATTCATAGTATTTGGGCCATGAAGAGTGTTATTTCAGTACTGTCAGAGTTGTAGTCCAAGAGTAATTGAATGATAAAGTATCCTTCTCCTGCCCCTTTTACTGATGTAACACTGCTCACCTCAGAGCAGCAAGACTGTCAGGATCGATCACAGAGAGGGACAATCTTCAATTAGCATAAGGAAAAACCTGGCAAGGAGGGTAGGGTTTTCCTTATGATCACAGTAAGAAGATTGTCCCTTGCTGTGAGCTGTCTGGTCAAGAGACCAGATTCCACATCTGAGGGGAGGTGGCTTACACTAGGTAAAAGGGGTGGGAGGGGGATACTTTATCATTCAAATACTCTTGAACTACATCTCTGACAATATTGAAATATCACTCTCCATGGCCCAAATACTGTGAAGATTAATTGAAGCGTCTTTTATTTTGAAACATTACTATCCCTTTAAGGGGCTAGGGATTTAGGTATAAGTAGTTTAAATATCTTTTAATGACACTAAAAGCTTTATTGTGACAAATCCATTGTAACTCTTACATAACATTTTATTTCATTTATGTACAGTCTTCATCCACCTCCAGTCAAGAAGAGTCTGCCGCTCCTCAGCCAGAAGAATTGGAGTCTGGAGGGATCCCCATAGAAGGATCCACTCGTGAGATCCCATTTCCAACCCTGAGCAAGTCCAGCTCATCTCCTGAACTCCAGACCCTGCAGGAGCTACCCAAAGAGTTGACCACTACGGAGGAAGTCAAAAAGCCACCCGCAGACCACAGACTGCTCCCCCAGGTCATTGTTGCGGAAACTTCCCCCGGCCAGAATGCCAAACCAGAGGTGGACAACAGTACAGGAACCACTCCCAGACCTGAATTGGACAGTGGCACTGGGAACTCTCACAGGCCAGAAGCAGGATCCAGACTAGAACCAGACATACCAATGCCATCTCCGCAGTCTCCTAGTGGATACCGTCCCAGAGGTCACACCATCTCCGACTCTGAGCCATCAAGGAGGGGCCGAAGGATTCATGTAGATGCTTTTAAGAACAGCACCAAATCTTCCAAAGCAGAGAAGGTGCCTGGAATAGACCCAAGGTAAAAAAGCACTTGGGGGAATGGTGAGCAATCTCTTAAAGGGATAGTAATACTTAAAATGTAAAAAAAAAATATGTTGTAGGGTTTATCCCCCTGAGTAAAACAAGGGTACTCCCACTGCTGAAAGGTGTTTCATTCAAAAGTTATTAATTTTCAAAGTTGAATTTTTTAGGTGCAGTATCACAGTGGCCTGAAATTGTACAGTGGCGCTGTTGCTACACGATCATATGGACAGCTCTGTTCCCGGGACCATAAATCTCCATAGGATGGTGTAGCAACAGCGCCACTGTACAATTTCAGGCCAGTGTGATATTGCACCTAAAAAATTCAACTTTGAAAATGAATAACTTTTGAATGAAACACCTTTCAGCAGTGGGAGTACTCTTGTTTTACGCAGGGGGATAAACCCTACAACATATTTTTTTTTTACGTTTTAAGTATTACTATCCCTTTAAGAGGACTGCAGCCGCTGTCATGCCCAGTCATTGCAGACTGAGCATGATGGGCGTTGTAATCCTCAACAGCTGGAGGGTTTTGGGTTGCCCACCCCTGATTTGGGGCCTGTTGCAAAAAAATTCCTAGAGCACCATAACTGCACCATCGGGGACAAACTATCATTCCCATCTATTTAGTTGGGGACTTCAACCCTTTTGAGTGCTGAAGTCTGCAATGCAATGCAAAACAATGTAGGTTTCCAAAACACACAAGTGAAAATATTAACCCCTTAAGGACCAGCAGTCCAGGAATGTTACCTTCCCTTAAGGACCGCTGTGAACCTCTCCGACTCGTTGGTACATGTGACCTCTTTCATGTTCCAGTGCGCTGAACTGGGGTCTGAGAACGGTCAGTTTCAGACCCACATTTTTACTCACAGCTGTCCCACAGGATCGCCGTAAGTAAAAGTATGTGACGTGCTATGACGGTCTCCAGGTCCTTAAGGCAAAAATCTTGTGACGGACATAGCACATCATGTGGTACTTAAGGGGTTAATTGATAGCAATGATGTGGATAAAGTTGATAGTTTGTCTAAGGACAGTAAATATGGAGGTTCTTGTTCCAGTCACTGTCTAGTGAGAGCTGTAGTCTAAGGGACATACGTTCAAAAGAATAGCGGAGGTATTCTGGGACCATTTGCACTATAGGGGAGAACCAAAGAGTCCGAAAATTCCCATTGATTTAAATGGGGATTTTAGTCCCTTGAATGCTAAAGAGGTCTCCAACGCATTGCTTTGCAATGTGTTGGAGACCTCTCTAGCATTCAAAGGGCTAAAATCCCCATTTGAATCAATGGGAATTTTCGTTTTTTCCCCTAGAGTGCGAAAGTTTTGCCCCAGAATGCCTCCACTTTTCTTTTGAACATACGGCCCTTAGATTCTAGTTCTCTCTCACAGTGCATTTTAAAAAACAAAATTGCTGCATGTTGTCAGTCTTGCTAACAGATGAATTAAAAATGAATTGAACTTCTATCTTTTGAATGAAACGTCTCCTAGAATTTGGAGCAGCCTTGTTTTACTCGGCAATATGGTTCACTTTTAAAATGTTGCACGCAAAAGAGCGAGCGACATAAAGGGGAACTAATAATGTCGCTTTTATCAAAAGGGCGACATGAGAATCTCGCCATGAATGAAAGCGCGAGATTCTCATGTTCCTGCATTAAATGTCGCTTACAGAGATTGAGGGAATGAGGGTGTAAATGTCCAGTAGTCCCAACCGTTCTTACATCAGTGTATTAACCTCTCTTAATAAAACCTTCTAACATACAAGAGGCTCTGAAGATGAACAAAAGCACAAGTGGCATCTGGTAAACCCTCCTCTCCCTATGCACTCACATGTCGTGGTGTGCTGAATGCTGCGCCGGGCTCTCGCTCCGCTTCTCTTTGTGCTCTGCTCAGCCCTGTCATTCCACACACATTTTTCATGATCCATTTCTACTGCTCCTTCTGAGTCCCAGGAGTTTGCAAACTACCATATTATTGTGCGTAGTTTTGTTGCATTGTGGGGCTGTGGCAAGAAAGTAGTTTAATGTCTTTGCAATTGTTTACTTGTCCTACTATACAAGTGTCTTAAAGGGATAGTAATACTTGAAAATAAGTTTATTTTATATTGCAGCCCTTAAACATTAAAAATGATGTAAGTTTTATCTCCCAAACCTTTATTATTTGGGAGATATTCACAAGTAAAATAAAGTAAAGTTCCCTTTTCCTGGCTGTTTCAGCTAAGTCTGCCATCTAGTGGACAGATTTGTAATCCGGGCCACATATCAACCGGCAGCTCTTTAGTAGTGCCGAGTTCACGATCTTTAAAAATAACTACTTAATTGGAACTGTGTACAAAGTGTGCCTGTCTTGCAAGCACACTTTGTAGCCCATTCCAATGAAGAAATTCTTTTTAAAGATCGTGATCTCGGCACTTCTGGAGAGCCGCTGCCAGTCAAGGCACCGGATTCCAAATCTGAAAGCTAGAACGGTGACGTCACTCAGGGGGAAACTTTGCTTGTGAATATTTCCCAAACCATAAAGGTTTGGGAGATAAGACTTATATAATTTTTCATGTTTTATTTAGGACTACAATATAAAATAACATTATTTTCAAGTATTACTATCCCTTTAACCTTGCCCTGCTTGTTTGGGCAGAGTACTATTTTGTTCCTTTAGAAAGCAAGTGGTTAACACATGCATTTTTGTTTCCATTTTAGCTTTGTATTCCTGCAGTTGTATCATTCTCCCTTCTTTGGAGATGAATCTAACAAGCCCATATTGGTGCCAAACACCCAGGTGAGTGCAATAAGGAATTCCCACAGAACGGTCCCACACATTTTTCCCCCAATCAATGTCTCCCACCAAATCCTTTAAGGAAAACACAGTCTAATGATTTAATAATCATGGCCAGTGACCCATTAATACCTTTTGTTTCCATCTGGCAATGTACAGAGAGCATGACTGTGTTGCAGATGTGGCTGTCGTCGTCCGTGTTAATGGGCATTGAAAATGCTTTTTGTTGATTTATGAAGAGAGAGAAAGAACCAAGAACCATGTGGTACTGCTTGTACTGCTTGTACTGCTTAGAGCTAGCTTTGGGCTATGATACAAGCAATGATTTCTTTGTATAGTGTATGATTTAAAATAAATAAATAAATACGTTATAGCACACAGCAGCAGATTCTGTACATATGAAGTTTAATTGGGGTGGAAGTTCCCCTTTTAAAGGGATAGTAATACTTCCAAAAAAAAATGAATTTTATATTGTAGCCATTTAAAAAAACATTAAACATGGTATGTCTTATCTCTCAAACCTTTATTGTTTGAGAGATTTTCACAAGTAAAGTTTCCCTCTCAGTGACCAAAACGGTCAAGTCTGCCATCTAGCTGTCAGATTTGGAATCCGGTCTGCAGAGCAGCAGGTGGCTGTTCAGCAGAGCTGAGATCGAAAGATATAAAAAGAACTACTTAATTGCAATGATCTACAAAGTGTGCTTGCAAACCAGGTACACTTTGTAGACCATTCCAATGAAGTAGTTATTTCTATATCTCTCGATCTCTGCTCTGCTGAAGAGCCACAGCCAGTCTGTGGACTGGATTCCAAATCTGACAGCTAGAAAAGTGAAGTCACTCAAGGGGAAACTTTGCTTGTGAATCTCTCTCAAACCATAAAGGTTTGAGAGATAAGACATATCATTCTTCATGTCTTTTTAAATGGCTACAATATAAAATACATTTTTTTGAAGTATTACTATCACTTTAATCTAGTACTTATGGCAGGAGTAGTCCGTTGCTTAAAGGGACACTATTGTCCCAGTAATAACCTTGGTTATTTTGAAAGACAGTGTAGTGTCCCCTATATATTGTATTAAGCCATTTTTTTTTCTTTTTAGAAAGCTAGTTTTTGAGTTTAGATGTATAGATGATGCTAAATAAGGCACACCGTGCAGGCGCTTCCTGCCTTAGCCCTACATTCCTTCCTCCACTCACCGACACTTAACCCTTTCAGTACTATAGAAGGTAGGCAATGCATTGCTGAACATTCCCAATGAATGGGAAGGTAATACAGGGCTAAGACAGGAAGTGTCTGCACGGCATGCCTTAATTAGCATAATATACACCTCAAAATGCAAAAACTAGTTTTCCAAATTAAAGGGATAGTAATGCTTAATTTTATGTTTATTGAATATTGTAGGCATTAAAAAATATTAATAACGATGTAAGTTTTATCTCTCAAACCTTTTACGGTTAGAAAGAGAGAGAGAGCTAAAGTTACGTCGTCTTGACTGTTTGAATGAAGTCAGAGCTCTAGCTGACAGCTGCAGAATCCGGTCATTTGACCAGATGGAGGGTCTTCAGCAGAGCCCAAATCACGCAATCTAAACCTGAATACTTCATTGGAACGGTCTACAAAGTGTGCTTGCAAACCAGACACACTTTGTAAACCGATCGAGCAATTTAGGCTCTGCTGAAGAGACTCCATCCGGTCAAATGACCGGATTCGTCAGCTAGAGCACTGACTTCATTCAAACAGTCAAGAAGAGGCAACGTTAGCAAGGTATATCTCTCTAACCGTAAAAGGTTTGAGAGATAAGACTTACATCGTTTTTTCTATTTTTTAATTCCTACAATATTCAATAAACATAAAATTAAGCATTGCTATCCCTTTAAAAATGTCTAATAATGCATAGGTGATTTTTAACATTCTTTTATAATCACGGAAGTGTTTTTTATTTGATTGTTTCCCTTTAACCTCCAGACGTTGTCCAGCAGTTGCCTACCCCAGCCCTATGGTTTTGTCTAGTAATACGCTGATTCCCTATCGTCATTAACCCTGTAGTTCCCACAGCCAATGCTAGGATCTTTTCTCATGATCACAGGTCACTCAATCAGTGGCTTAGCAATTCTGGCACTTAAAAGGGTAATAATGTTTCTGTTAGACCGCAGCTCGGATCCCTCCTTATAATGTGTACAAACGCTCTGTTCAGTTGCTAATGGTGAAAGTGCTATATGTGCCAAGTTATTATAGTATATTATAGTATTAATTCTACTCCTCCTGCCACTTTATAGCACATGAGGCCACCTTCCCTGAGATCTGAAGTCCAGTCGCTCGACAGGAAACATCGCAACATGGGGCAATCATCCTCCCTTCAGTATAAGGGAAAACCAGCCCTTCTTGATGGAGGAGGGCATGTTTTTCCTTATACCGAATGAAGATTGTCCCTTGTCGCTTTCTTCCTCCTCCAGTGCTGAGGCATGAAGAATGAGGTCAGCAAAAGGGGTGGGAGGGGGAGAATTAATAATATAATAACTTGGCTAATATGGCGCTTTCGCCATTGGCAACTGAAAGGATTGATTTGTACACATGATAAGGAGGGATCCGAGCTGCGGTCTAATGGAAACGTTACTATCCCTTTAAATGTGTGCTAACACCAGAGCTACCTGATATTAAATGAGGATGGCCTGAAATCCATCACTGTGGGGGCAGGTTTTAGTGCCTCTGTAGAAGCAAGGTGAACTATAAAATGTACACAAAATGTGGGGGAACCCAACTGCACTATATGGGACAAATAAACCCCCCATTGATGTAAATGGGTATTTTAACCCTTTGAGTGCTGGAGGGTGTGTGCTGCACACCCCTCTGGCACTCAATGTGTTAATCCCTTAAATGCTAGGAAAGTCTCAGAGGTATTGGTTTGCAAAGCATTGGAGACATCTGGTATTTAATTGGTTAAAAGCATCCTTTAAAAAAAAAAAAAAAAAAAAGTGAATTTTTGTTTGCCCAGTGTGTAGCTGTAGATTTTCTCCAGTTCCCCCAAGTACATCCGCCTCCGTATATGACTAACTACAAGAGAATGATCACTGAATACGCAAGTGTTTTTTATTTTATTAATTTTTTTTTTAACCCCCCCTAGCCCCCTAAGGATGGCCGATCGGGCATGCGGCCGTCACTTAAGGACCACAGACCTCCCCCCGAACGGCGTGCAGCCACGCGGGGAGCCCTGAATTCCATGACGGTCCTAGCACTTCGTGGGTCCTTAACGCAGATCTACCCATGATGTGCCAGGACCGTCAAGGGTCATTAAGGGGTTAAGGACCCTCGACGGTCCTGGCAAGTCATAGAATTCAGGGCGTGGGGAGCCCTGAAACGGATGCACAAAAAAAATAAAATGGTCCTTAAGTGCCGGCCGAATACAAGATCGGCTGGTCCTTAAGGGGTTAAAGAACGGTGACATGCCAGGACATCACATTTTTTTTGTTTTTTTCTTCCTGAAGGGCCGGTGACGGTCCTGGTCCATCACATACTTTTTTTTTTTCAGTGCTGTAAGCACAAACGGGGTCTGAATTTAACCTCTCTGAGACCGGTGCCGTCTCTCTCTGATACCTGTTTGACTTTCCGGTACAAGTCACCAGTCACGTGCACCCACAACTGTCAAAGGGGTCCTGAAGGGATGGTAACGTCCGTGGACCACTGGTTGTTAACAAGTTAATCTTGGCAAAACTCTATTGCCTTCTGAAAGGGATCTGATCAGCTTTAAGTCCCTTTCGCACTGAAGACACAGTGCAATGCTGGTGCTTTTTGTCACCCATGCAGAAAGGTAAAATGGTGGCCTACGGTCCTCTCATGGGCAAATATCTCCTCACATGAATGTGCCAGAGTCTAGCAAGATGTATCTTTACTGCACTCACACAGGAACACAGTAAAGTTGGAGCAGAGCTGATCTGCACTGCCAACTAATAGGGCTGCCAACTTTCACACAAGCAACACGTAACATCTAATTCTGTATGGATGACTCCCAGACATCCGGCATTAACAGTTGGCTGACACTTGCATGGGCTGGCTGTCATCCATGACTCCATATCTCTGTCCCTCTCCCATTGGGGGAATGCAGGAGAAAGGTCAGTGTATAAAAGAGGGCTGCTACATTTCTGTCACTCATGGCAGAGAGCCCTCAGGTTTGGGCACATTAAAGGGATAGTAATGTTTCATAATAAAAGCAGCTCTAATTAATCATCATAGTATTTGAACTTTGGAGAGTGTTATTTCAATTATGTCAGAGTTGTAGTTCAAGAGTAATTCAATGACAAAGTTTCCCCCTCCCGCCCCTTTTACTGATGTAACACTGTTCAGCCAGAGCAGAAGGGAGGTGCCCAGGTAGACTGCAGAGAGGGACAATCTTCAATTAAGATAAGGGAAAAACCTGAAAAACTTGTCAAGGGGGGCAGGGCTTTCATTGTTCTCACAGTAAGAAGATTGTCCCCTTCTGTTATCTGTCTGGTCTATGGACTGCATTCCACATCTGAGAAGAGATGGCTTACACTAGGTAAAAGGGGCGGGGAGGGGAAACTTTGCTTGTGAATATCTCTCAAACCATAAAGGTTTGAGAGATAAGACTTATATCATTCTTCATGTTTTTTTAATGCCTACAAAATAAAATAAAGATAAAACAAAGTGTTACTATCCCTTTAACTGAAATACATGTCTAGGGAGCCTGTGGGATGAGGGAGGGAAGAGTGATTTAACCCTGCAAAGGTTATGTGAGTGCCAGAGAGGTATCCAACACATTGGATACCTCTCTGGGTTAAAGTTTTATACAACCCTTATAATAATGTCATCATCCAGGTTTACGCGCGGTAATTCAGGAGAGATTTGTGTTTGAGGATTACTGCACCTCTAACCCCTCTTCCCTCTCAGACGTTTTCTTTGCCTTTCAGACATTTGAAAGGACCATGAGCCTTCTGGACAGGATTCCCTCCTACGACACACACAAAATCGGCGTCCTTTATGTTGGTGAAGGGCAGGTACGTTTAGGGAACACTGCAGGAATTATCTATTTTGGCTTTCTTGCATCAAAGGACTTAACCTTTTAATAGCAAATGGGTTGAATTGGTGCTGGTAACAATAAGGCTAAGCTAATTGGCTAAATGTATCTAGTAAGAGCTACTAGTTAATTGTATATATTATTATTATTATTATTATAATAATAGTGGAGGTTGGGTTATAAAGCATGTAAAAGAAATATGTTACAAGATTGCACTGTGTGAAATGTATCAATCTTACACACACACGTGGACTGGCAGTCGCAGATCCACACAAATACGGTGCCTGACATCCAGCCTTGTTCTACTGTCCACTGGCAATCACAGATTTACACATGCACTGCCTGACATCCAGCCTTGTTCTACTGTCCACTGGCAATCACAGATTCACACATGCACTGCCTGACATCCAGCCTTGTTCTACTGTCTACTGGCAATCACAGACTCACACATGCACTGCCTGACATCCAGCCTTGTTCTACTGTCTACTGGCAATCACAGATTCACACATGCACTGCCTGACATCCAGCCTTGTTCTACTGTCTACTGGCAATCACAGACTCACACATGCACTGCCTGACATCCAGCCTTGTTCTACTGTCCACTGGCAATCACAGATTCACACATGTACTGCCTGACATCCAGCCTTGTTCTATTGTCCACTGGCAATCACAGATTCACACATGCACTGCCTGACATCCAGCCTTGTTCTACTGTCTACTGGCAATCACAGATTCACACATGCACTGCCTGACATCCAGCCTTGTTCTACTGTCCACTGGCAATCACAGACTCACACATGCACTGCCTGACATCCAGCCTTGTTCTACTGTCCACTGGCAATCACAGACTCACACATGCACTGCCTGACATCCAGCCTTGTTCTACTGTCCACTGGCAATCACAGACTCACACATGCACTGCCTGACATCCAGCCTTGTTCTACTGTCCACTGGCAGTCACAGATTCACACATGCACTGCCTGACATCCAGCCTTGTTCTACTGTCCACTGGCAGTCACAGATTCACACATGTACCGTCTGACATCCAGCCTTGTTCTACTGTCCACTGGCAGTCACAGACTCACACATGCACTGCCTGACATCCAGCCTTGTTCTACTGTCCACTGGCAGTCACAGACTCACACATGTACCGTCTGACATCCAGCCTTGTTCTACTGTCCACTGGCAATCACAGATTCACACATGCACTGCCTGACATCCAGCCTTGTTCTACTGTCCACTGGCAATCACGGGTTCACACATGTACCGTCTGACATCCAGCCTTGTTCTACCGTCCACTGGCAATCACAGATTCACACATGCACTGCACGACATCCAGCCTTGTTCTGGCATTGCTAAAACCTGCTCTGTGTGACCCCTTGTCCTACTTCAGGGAACATTAGGGTTCCACGCAACATTTGACAACGAATGGTGTAAATGTATTAGTTTAGACTTACCTTTGTTAAAGGTCTACTTATCCCAGCTACACACTGACCTTCGTCATTCCTTCAGCTATATGTAAGGCACCCTCCTGGCCTTGTATTGTGTTTGCATCCACAAACTAGAGCATCTGTTATGTTTAATCAGATTGGTAATGAGCAGGCGATCCTGTCCAATGAGCATGGCTCCTACCGATACACACAGTTCCTCACTGGGTTAGGAAAACTGATTGAGCTGCGAGACACTCAGCCGGACAAGATCTTCCTAGGAGGCCTGGATGGGTGTGGGGATGATGGACAGTTCACGTACTGCTGGCATGATGACATTATGCAAGGTATGATCTCACTGACGCACACCACAGTATTTACATTTCTGACACTGGAACAGTTTTTTTTAATATGGCGACTTACTGCTGGAAAACCCTAATCACTGAGGCTAATCTACAGAGGACTGGTTCAGTTCTGGAGCAAACCAACTGCCCCATAGAGGGAGAAATCGATATTCTCAAAATTGCCATCAATTAAAGTTAGGCTGTTAACCATTTGTATGCCTGGGGTGGTACACGACGCATTGCTTCACATGGTTCACTATTGAAATGTCTCCCTGTATTTGTAGACCATCAAAACGGTGACCTTTAAAGGAGCAGTAAACTTTTTTATGAAAAAATATATATTGTAGGGATTTTCCTGTTGAGTAAGATAAGGGTACTCCCACTGCCTAGAGATTTTATTTCCAGAGTTATTACAGTTTAAACCCATGTTTTTTTTACATTAGCAGTGCCCTCTAGTGGTCAAATTCTAATTAGAGTTCCTGTTAGATTCTAATGGAGAGGAAAGTCAGAAAAGTCAGTGACTTACAGTTCTCCATAGAATGTGATAGAAACTGCCTGTCACTTCCTGTCAGTTAGACCTATCAGGAAGTAAACACAGTAAATTCACTTCCTGTCAGAACTATCAGGAAGTAAACACAGTACATTCACTTCCTGTCAGTTAGAACTATCAGGAAGTAAACACAGTAAATTCACTTCCTGATTATATAAACTGCTATAAATTTTGAATAAAACATCTGACATCGATGGGAGTGACCTTGTTTTATTCAGCAGGAAATGCTCTGTAAAATATGTCTTTTCATAAAAAAAAGTTTACTGCTCCTTTAAGCGTGCAACATCAGAACGACGCTGTTTTGATTTGAGCGACATTCCAATGTCATCCTTTTGATTCAGGTGACATTTTTAATGCACCATTTTTATTGTCTTCATATAGAGGGCAACAGTTCAACAGGATACATCTTCACAATGCATTGCGTACCCCTCCTGGAGTTCAGAAGGTTAACCTATTGAATGCTAGATGTGTCTGTAAGGCATTTCTTTGCAATACAGTGGGGATCATGCTACCAATAACCCTCTGAGTGCCAGAGGGGTATGCAGCGCACTGCTCTGCAATACATTGTGTACCACTCTGGTACTCAAAGGGTTAAAGTGTTAGTAATGTCCAAAAAAAAGTTTTTTGCATTTAGAAGCGCTTAAAAAGCTGAGCTAAATGCAAAAAAACGTATCTCTCAAACCGCTATGGTTTAAGAGATACAGGGGTTTAAAGTTTGATCTCTCAGCAGGAGATTCGTGTCGGTCGACACGGAGGCGATTGAGAAGTGCCGGGATCTCGTTATTTACACGGAATCCCTTAAATGGAATGGTCTAAAACGTGACTGGTGTTCAAGCACATAGACCATTCCAATGAAGGGATTTCGTGTAAGTAAAGAGATCGTGGCACTTCTCAAGCACCTCTGTGTCGACCGACACGAATCTCCTGCTGACAGCTTTACAGCTGTCAGAGGAGAGATCAAAATTTAAACCCCTGTATCTCTTAAACCATAGCGGTTTGAGAGATACAGCTTTTTGCATTTAGCTCAGCTTTTTAAAGGGATAGTAATACTTAAAATGTAAAAAAATATATGTTGTAGGGTTTATCCCCCTGAGTAAAACAAGGGTACTCCCACTGCTGAAAGGTGTTTCATTCAAAAGTTATTAATTTTCAAAGTTGAATTTTTTAGGTGCAATATCACAGTGGCCTGAAATTGTACAGTAGCGCTGGAGATTTATGGTCAACTGACCAGAGCTGTCCATAGGAACGTGCAGCAACAGCGCCACTGTACAATTTCAGGCCACTGTGATATTGCACCTAAAAAATTCAGCTTTGAAAATTAATAACTTTTGAATTAAACACCTTTCAGCAGTGGGAGTACTCTTGTTTTACTCAGGGGGATAAACCCTACAACATATATTTTTTTACATTTTAAGTATTACTATCCATTTAAGCTCTTCTAAATGCAAAAAAACTTTTTTTTTTTTTTTGGACATTACTAACACTTTGAAGGGGTTAAAAGCACCACTTAAATCAGTGAGACATTTTATTTTCCCATTGAGATTTGCTTCATTTCTTCTAGTGTATCAGCCTCACCGTCAGTCTGTTTTCTGATCCCATTTGAATGCCCTGAAGTCCTGTTGTTGTAATAGTTCAGATTAGACCATCAGTTCCCGAACTGTGGCCCTCAGGACTCAAACAGGCCCCAGGACGTGATGATTTCCTTGTCTGCACACTTGTAAGTTATTCAGCGGCTCATCTGTGCTCAAGTGGGGAAACCTTCAAATCCCGGCCTGTTAGTGGGCCCTGAGGGGACACATTGAGAACCACTGGTTTACACATTAAACCTTTGAGTGTTAGAGATGTGTCCAACACATTGCAATATACTGAACCCCCATCTGACACAGGAATACTATTCCGTTTCTTAAACTTTCTAAGTAGCAGAGCGGGAAGGCAAAAAAGCAAGTAACTCCTGTAGTCATTGGTAATAGACCATGGTTTGTTTTTTATTAAAGGAATAGTAATGTTTCAAAATAAAAGCAGCTCCAATTAATCTTCATAGTATTTGGGCCATGGAGAGTGTTATTTCAATACTGTCAGAGTTGTAGTTCAAGAGTAATTGAATGATAAAGTATCCCCCTCTCACCCCTTTTACCTAGTGTAACTCACCTCAGAGCAGCAGGGTTGTGTCCAGATGGCTTGCTGAGAGGGTCAGCCTTCAATTAACATAAGGTAAAACCTGCCAAGGGGGCAGGGTTTTCCTTGTCACAGTAAGAAGATTGTCCCTTGCTGTGAGCTGTCTGGTCTCCAGAGGCAACTCATTCTCTTGAAAAATGAACTGAAGAAAATGGACTACTTCAGAACATGCAAAGCAATGCGTTCCGTACCCCTCTGGCACTCAAAGGGTTAAGAAGCTATTTGCCATATGTCTGGATATTGGGGGGTGTCTTTATATTGGGTGGTAGTTCCTCTTTAACGAACTAGGCTCTGTTTACCACTCCCTCTCAGCATGAGACATCACTCCTCACAGTGGAATGATCACAATCTTACGCGCACAAAATTTAGCAGTGACGTACATGGTTCATTTGCAGTACTTTAACTATTTAAGTAAATGAGAAGCTGTATTCAGGAGAAACACAAAGTTGTAGATAATTTATAGCTGACTATGTTGGTACAGGGGGAGTCTCTTGGCTTGCTGGAAAGGTCCAGAGCAAGGATTTTAAACATGCAGCTCCCTAGCTAATGAACTTTATAAGTTAAGAAACCAAGAATGCTATAAAGATTTGGAAAGTTTCTAACATCCTATATAATAATTTGCTAATGTATGTTTGTCAGAAGCAGTCATGCACAGTAGAGACTGCCCGAACACACAGAATGCTGGGAGGTGTAGGAATGTTGGGATGTGTAGGAATGCTGGGAGCACGGAATGCTGGGAGGTGTAGGAATGCGGGGAGTTCTGTGCTGGGAGCATTCTGTGCTTTTGGGCAGTCTCTACAGTGAGTGACTGCGTCGGCAGCTGGTCCGGCCTCTTAACCCTTTGAATGCGTTGCGTACCCCTCTGGCACTCAAAGGGTTAACATCTCCCAGACCTTGGCCCGTGTACACGGGCTTCTACACTAGTTATTTATAAAAGAACTACTATTCCACTTGAATTTTGGTTAATTTTTGGTAGTTTTCCAATTAGAACATAACTTATATTTGTTAATTTGTGTCTGGGTTAGTTATATTTCAGATCACTACCTTAATGCCAAACAAAGAGATTGATCCGAACCGCTGTAACAAGAAAAGGCATGTCGGCAACAACTTTGTGAATATAGTCTACAATGACTCTGGCGAGTTCTATAAGCTGGGCACCCTCAAGGTATGGTGGTTTTTGGGTCTCTGAAAGAGAAACTACAATTTACCTTTTTCTAATCCAATTAATCTAAATAATATATACAACACTAAAACGAAATGAGGTAGCATACAATAAATGTGTATGTGTGTGTGTATATATATATAATTATATATAATCTAGAGAGAGCGATATAGACAGATCTATAGAGAGAGGTCTATATCTATAGAAAGCTATAGCTGTAGATCTCGATTGATAGATGGAGAGAAAGATCTATATTATATCTATCTTTCCAGATAAAGATATTGGTATCCACATATTGGGAACACACAAATGATGCCTGGGTGCTAGTCATATGTAGTAATATGCAGAAACCCCAAAATATGACCACGCTCACAGGACTTGATTGGAGATCAATATCATTGCAGGTTTATTGAATAAACGTTTGCAAGGTTGGCAACGGCCACAGAGAGGGACAAAATGTTGATTCAATACACTAGTACCAGGGCTGGCGCCACCTATAGGCGAGATAGGTGTCGGCCTAGGGCGCACATCTAATGGGGCACAGTCAGAGCAGAGCTGCATGCACATCGGCGGCTGCTGTGAATAAGGAGAAGAGATAGAGGCTCTGCTCTGAAAAGAGCGAGAACCACAGGGAGCGTAGATCAGTAACAGGAGAGGAGGGCGACATTGGGCAGTGAACTGTACATAGCACACACTATGCCTTACTGTAGGGGTACAGTGCGCATACTGATTATCCCCTGCTGTGCTCGGTGTTGCTGAAGAGTCGGAGCTCCCAGGTGACACTGGAAACTGAGCAGGGGCTGCTGTCCTGATAATGAGAATGTACAAAATGGGCGACAACTAAATGCCGATGATACATGTGAACCATTGTTGTATGTAGAGCTTTTATCAACGTGTTAATACATGAGGAGCAATTTAGTAGCAAAGGAGCAGCAATTCTGGACATTTTATTTTGTTACAGCTGGTTTGCTCTGGAATTTGCTACTTTGTGGCTTCGTAATTTGTAGCTGCGCAATAAGAAATAAAAGGCAAGTGTTCTGAGTGGCGGTTCCTTCTAATAAGTCCCCCGTGCTACTCAGTTGGAGGCTCTCTGCTTCCCGGACACATATAGGGAACACAAATATTAACACACTTATATACATATAGGGAACACACGCACTGAAACTTGTACACGTATGCGGAACACCCACATTAACACACTTCTACACATATAGGGAACACACACTTTGACACTTGTACACATACTAGTGTAAAAGCCAGTGTACACGGGCCACACGGCAGGTGTGATCGGGTAGTGTCTACTGCGCACGAGTGCATCTGCCTGCGTTTGGGCAGTCTCTACAGAGCATGACTGCATCCGACAAACATACATCTGGCCTTTAAAATTATAAGGATAGCACACACACGGATACATACACAAACACACACACACGGAACACACTGACACTTATACACATAGAGGGAACATACATGCATTGACACATACAGGGAACACACACATTGACACTTATACACATAGAGGGAACACACAAACACACTGACACATACACATACAGGGGAGGGGCATTAAGGGGCATGATACAAGGGTCAGAGCCAAGGGGAGGTGGCAAAATGAGGTTTTGCCTAGGGTGGCAAAATTCCTTGCACCATCCCTGACTAGCACTGATATCGATCTTCAATCAAGTCCTGTGAGTGCTGTCATCTTTTGGAGTTTGTGTTTACGGCCCTGTTAACTAAGCCTTTTTGAGATCTCATAAGTGATAACTACATTATTTTCCTGTAAACAGACGGAAGTAGAAGAGGGGATGGTATTAACCCTTTAAGTGCCATAGGGGTATGCAATGCGTTGCGTACCCCTCTGACACTCAGAGTTAATCTCAATAAATTTACTGCAGTAGAACTTGCTGCTCGTTACAAGCTGCAAAATCAAATTTAATGAAACTGTGACACTAGGCGAGACCTCGCATACATTAGAAAGCAGATTTAAAGGGAAATTGTCACATAATATGCACATTATATTTTGTCTAACCTTCTGTGCAGTAAAACAAGGGCACTCCATTGATGTGAGATATTTAATTCATAAGTTGCTACAGCACAATTTTGCCCGTATTCAAACATGCCCTGTCATTTTAGGGTGACACTGCTGCTACAGTATTCTGGGGAGGGGGCTGGTGCCTGTGACATGTCATTCATAGGAAGGAAAAGCAACACTCTAAAACATCAGTCCTTGAAAGTACTGCATCAAAAAAAATAAAGTCTGAGCTGTGATCACTTTTCACTGAAGCTTCTCCCAGCAGTAATCCCCTGTTTCATACAACAGGAAAAGGCCTGCAGCATCTAAGTTTTCCATATTAGGTGATACTTTCCCTTAAAGTTTCTTGCAGCTTTACCAGTTTGCTTATTAGTCCATTTTAGAGTGCAGTTTTTTGGCTTTTACTTGCTTATATACAAAGAATGTCTCTTCCCAATAAGAATCCATTGACTGTCAGGGTCAATAAGAGCAGGTAATAGTCACATGTTTATCTAATTAATGTAAGGACCACCAAACAAGCAAAAAATAATTTCTTAAAGAAATTAAATTAAAAAAAGTGAAACACTTTTAACCCTTTAAGGACCATAGGTGTGTGCAGTGCATTGGGAAGAAATGTACTGCACACCTGCTGGTATTTAATGGGTTAATAATGGGTGCCAAACAATATTTATAGATTCAGAAGGTTAAATAGAGGAAAAATGTTTTGACTGTAAATAGCGTGGCATCCATTACTAACCCTTTAACGACGTGTGACATGCCAAGACGGTCACGCCGGTCCAGATGTTAAACAGTGAAGATCCTGGCACGTCATGGAATTCTGGGATAGCAGGGCTGCTGCATTCCACTCTGCTATCCCAGAATTCATTGTGACAAAAAAAAGAAAGTGCCATGGTCGTTAAGGACCAGTTGGTGTACAATGCATTGCTTCCTGATTAGTTTGAATTCTAAATTATTGAAAATAACATATTTTTTTCTTTTGTGCAGGGTCAGTTTAATTTTGTGGATGTCAATATTCAACCTCTGGACTGCGAAAGTAACTTGGTAACACTTCAGTGCCGGAAAGGTAATGTAAAACCTTCTTGCACTGTATTGTCATTGGCTGTTTTTCACAGGCTTTATGAGTTGTACTGATATTTAAAGGAGCAGTAAACTTTTTTTATGAAAAAATATATATTGTAGGGATTTTCCTATTGCGTAAAATAAGGATACTCCCACTGCCAAGAGATTCATATTTCCATAGTTATTACAGTTTAAACTTGTGTTTTCTTACATCTGTAGTGCCCTCTAGTGGTCAAATTCTAATTCGTTTTTCTGTTAAATTCTAATGATGAGGAAAGTCAGACATACGGTTCTCCATAGAATGTGATGGAAACTGTTGAGTCACTTCCTGTCAGAATAATCAGGAAGTAGACGCACAGTAAATTCACTTCCTGGTTATTTGAACTGCTGTAGATTTTGAATAGAACATCTGACAGCGGTGGGAGTGACCTTGTTTTATTCAGCATGAAAAGTTCTATACAATATATGTTTTCATAAAAAAAAAGTTTACTGCGCCTTCAGTTGTATTTTTATTTTCCTGTACAAAACGTTGACGATTATGATTTGCATTAATAAATAGAAATAAGATTGAAAAAGACCCACGGGTGCTGCCCTTTTCTATTGTGATTTTGTACAACTTATTTGGGAAGGTGCACCTGGGCAAGAACTTGGAATTAAAGAGAGAGTGCTTTCCCACTTATTACTGTGCTCTTTATTTTCCTGTAGATATGGAAGGTCTCGTTGATGCCAGTGTGGCCAGAATTGTATCGGACAAAAACCTGCCATTTCTGGCCCGTCAGATGGCGTTACATTCAAATGTAAGGAAGTTGTGTTTTCTTAACTTTTGTTAAAAAATAAATAAATAAAAAGAAAATTCTAGCAATTCACTATAGGGGACAGAGGCCTATTCCTGATGCCACTTGGTTTAAATTTGGGGGGGGGTTACCTCTTAAAGGAGCATTTTTAAGTCACTAGGGAGTTTTGATTCTCCCTTATGGTGCGGTTTGCCCCAAAATGTCTCCACTTTCTTATAATGATGACCTTGGTGTTTATACACTGTGTCAGTGTCACAGAATTTCTGCTAAAGTACAGTTTTCTGTTACCAAATGTGGACGCAGTCTGCTCCTCAAATCACCATTTAGTGTGTGTGTGGTGGTGGTGGGGGCAATTATTTTGGGCCGAATTTCACATTTGTTTATTAAAAAAAAAAAAAAATGATCAGGGCCGTGGTGGTATTGGATGCAGTGAGAAGAACAAAAGTGCAACCGTGTAGTGTATTGTAATATAAACAGATACAAATGCACACATATTATGCACACAAGCTACTCCAGTCTTTAACACAGGACTGTCCATGTTCAGTCCTCAAGGGCCACCAACAGGCCAGGATGTAAGGATTTCCCTGATTATGCATAGGAGAGTCAGTCACAATGAATGATCCACTGACTAACTCACCTGTACTTACTCAGGGAAATCCTTACATCCTGGCCTGTTGGTGGCACTAGAGGACTCTACTTGGACAGCCCTGAGCTAAGAGAGAATAACATTTGCAGTATAGCCTTGGTAGTATCTCTCAACACTGGGCATTTAAGTGCCAGAGAGGTATCCAGTGCATTGTAACATGAGCCCTCATCAAAGATTCCGAATTGTCTCTGTCATGGGGGGGGGTCCTGGATGATCTAAAGTTCTATTATTTAGAGAGTAGTCTGGGTTCCCAAAAATTAGCATTCACATATACAAAGAGGAAAAGAAAGAGAGGAGGTGTTCATAGGGTTAAATCTTTTTTAGACTCCTCAAATATTAGAGTATAGGTATTCAACTCACATTTAGGTTTGGCCATCAGAATAAACCTGTGTCATCCAGGCAAGTGGGGGATATTGCACTGTCCTCCACACAGATATACTCAATCGCACCAAGCAGCTCCCCGGACAATCACCTTCAAAACAAGAGGGGAAAGAACCAGAAGAAAAGCGATAAACAGATGGGGGCGCTTTTATAAATCTGAACAAATAATATCAAATGATAAAATTACTTTTGCGCACAATTAGTAGGCCACCGATATATCGCTGCAGGGGATTTATACCAGCCCCTGTACAGGCAACTCCAGTCACCGCTTGCTGTATGATCCCAGATATCCAAATAACATTCAACAAAGAGGCGAATAGTTAAATAGTATCAATAAAATATTTATAAAAATACACAAATCACCATATACAAAGAGTGTTGTCCAGGTATAATGCTGTCAGCCTCCATGTTTAGGGACCCTGCCTACCTCTGGTCCGTTCCTCAGAGCAAGTGCCTCTGTCTTTACCCATCTGACAGACAGCTCTGTGGAAGTGGTCATAGGCTGGGGATATTGCAGAAGGCCAGTGTATTTATGAAGCTGGAGTAGCTGCTGTGCATTTGTGTGATTGGTGTATTGTATCTGTGTGTGTATAACAATATGCTACTTTATGGACCTGATGCACTAAAAAGAGGACTCATTTTTGGGCCAACCAACTGCACCACATGGAACAAATACCAATCTCCCCACCCCCCCAATCCTCACTGTTGTAAGTGGGTCTTTTAACCCCTTGAATTCTAACGGGTTCTCCAGTGCATTGCAACATCATACGTTGGAGAGATCTCCAGTATATTTAAGGGGTTGAAAGCCCCCGTTTAACCCTTTAAGTGCCAGAGGGGTGTGCAACGCATTGCTTTTGCAGTGCATTGCATACCCCCCTGGCACTCAAATGGTTAAATCTGTGGGATGATTTGCCCCCCATGATGCAGTGGTTTAACCCATAACTGTTCATCTCCTCTTTAGTGCATATAGGAGTATATGGTTGGCTCCATGTCCTTCTCATTGCATACAGTGTCCTATGGGATTGCTTCTATCCATCTTCATTGCAGCTGCACCGTGAGCTAAATATATAGGTTTATCATTAAGTTTTAGGATTGTTGTAATTACTTGGTGGTAGTGTTTTCGTTTCCTAAAAAAAGTGTTTTCCACTTGTTAAAAGCATGTTGGGGGCCATGCTAGCGTTCAAGGGACTAAAAGCCCTATTTAAATCGGTGGGTCCCCCCCCCCCCCATGGTGTGGTTTGGTTGCTGCTGATTGCACCTCTTTAGTTTGATGAATAAGGTGCATGTGGGCGGGCGGGGTTGGGTTGAGTTGATACCAATGAGACTTAATTTTGAGACTTCAAATCTGGCAGTTGTTTGTCTCACGGGACCTGTGGGGGGAGCATACTTTTCAGATCCCCATTTGGCTCTCCAGCTTATCTTCCAGGGCAAGTAATGCAGTCCCACTGTCTTTGGCTGGTATATCTCAGAGGAGTACCCCGGCCAGCAGGACTCTCTCATTATAATAACTAGTTTTACAGCTTCTTTATAATGATCGCTCTCTTTCTCTCTCTCACTCACTCTCTCGTGTTTGTAGATGGCCTCACAAGTCCACCACAGTAGGTCAAACCCCACAGACATTTACCCTTCCAAATGGATTGCCAGGCTCCGGCATATAAAGAAGATGAGACCAAAGGTACTTGAAGTTGGAATGGTTAAAATAACATAAACACTGACTTGGTATTGTATGACATGGAGTGTTGTAACCACAGATAGTAACGTAGTTGATGAGGCTGATGGACGCATGTCTTTTTTCAAGTCCAGCCAATGCCTAAACACCACTGATGATCCTGAGGGGGAAAAAAAAAAAAAAACACTGTACCCATTTCCAATTAAGCCCCAAGTGGGTAAAAGATGGTTTCCTGGGTTAAAAATCCTTTTTCTTTTGAAACTGAAACCACAATCTAATCAGCCTTTGATTTACTTGGTTTATTCCTGTGGCTCCTGAACTGGCTGTCCTTACAATAATACAGTGATTCTCAACCAGGGTTCCTTGGCATTTTGTTGCTCTGCGGACATCCATTTAGGGTGCCCCCCTTTTATTCCATAAAGATGTGAATGTTAACTTTAAATGTATATTAAAGGAAACTGATATGCACAATGTTTTTTTTTAATTGTTCTGATTATAAATGTTTAGAATTCTATATAATAATTCGCTAAAACTTGTGTAACGCCGCAGTCATGCGCAGTAGAGACCCGCGCCACGGCTGATACAGAGCTGGGCGGTCCGAAGGAGCGTCCAGCTCTGTATCAGCCGTGGTGCGGGCTGTCTCCACTGCGCATGACTGCACCGCGACTGGCTGGCACTGTATCAGCCACGGTGTGGGCAGTCTCTACTGCACGTGACTGCCCTGCAACCGGCTGGCAGTGGCACTGTGGCCCGTGTAACGGGCTTTTCAACTACTATTTTATATATTTATGAATTTGAGCCTTCATTACACTCTTGACAAATGACATATTTTTTAGGGGTCCCCCAAAAATTCCACACTGCATGTTGGTGGTGCCTTGATCAAAAAAAGAGAGATAAAACCAGCGGAATAAGATAATGTTGCCATCTTTTCTTTCAGATTCACGAGGAGCTTCTAGAGCTGAGTTCCAACCTGCCGTACCCAATACACAGTCTCTCCAATAAGCCGCCTCCTCAGAATCCGCAGGCACCTGGCACAGCTTTCGAAACTGGACAGAGAACAAGGCTCATTTCTGCAGTGGACGATTTCACAGAATTTGCTTGACTTCTCTCTTGGTACTAACGAGCCTGGAACTAAACGGCCTGATTTTGAATGGTACGTCGTAAGCCGCTGGAAGAGGAGTGTGTATGAGCAACGTAGCACTGCTGTGTTTTAATGCAATAAGGACAAAGGGGCATGTGTGCACTTGATGGGGCAATACTGGAGCAAACCAACTGCATTGCAGGGAACAAATAGAATACATCCATAGATTTAAAGGGACTTTACCACCCCTTCATTGTTAGAGAGGTCTCCAACGCATTGCTTCGCAATGCATTGTAGACCTCACTAACATCAAAGGGGTTGAAAGCTCCATATAAACAAGAAGTACACTGCTTCTCCTGCTGAGTAAGGCGACATCCACTGCTGGTAGATTCACCACTCAAAACTTATTACAGCCCAGACTTCGCTTTTTCAACAGCGTCAAATTGTGTCCAAAGCACAGATGTTTTTTTTTAAATAAAAAATTCACTCTCTGAGAGCTGGATTTGTAGACTAGGGCTCTCCATAATAAGTGATTGTCACAGCGCCCCTTCGTGACCACAATAGAAAATGTCAGCTTAATTTAGAAAAAAAACCCAAAAAAAACCTTTCAACTGGGATAACTTTAGAATGAAAAATCTCAAGAGTAAATATATATAGAACCCCTGTGGGATCATGGGGCAGCATACGTCGGGCCTTATGTATAAAATTAATCTGGGGCTATTTTGGGACAAATCATGTGCACTTTAGGGGACAATAAAAAAAAATCCCATTGAACTTAATGGGGCCTTTAACTCCTTGAATGTTACGGAGGTTGCGTTGGAGACAAGCATTCAAGGAGTTAAAATCTCCATTTAAATCTGTAAGAATGTTCAGAATATTTCTCCACTGTGGTGCAGTTTTTCCCAAAATGCCTTGGTTTACTTTTATACATTAGGTCTAAAGTTTGCAAATAGAAAAAACTAATTCAAGTCCACATGAACCAGTTATAGTTGTATTATAATTTATATAATATTGTGTATTATCTTTACTATACCTGCAACCAGCTTGTGCATCTGAGAACACACCTAAAACAATGGATTGACACAAGAAGATTATATATAATATATACATACATACTTTCTCACACACACACTTTTATTCTTTCAACAGAAAGTCTACTGTGTGAGAATTTTTTTGTTTCTTCCAGTGCATTTGTTTTATTCTAAAATTGCTCAACTTGCTTTCTACATATGCCCGAAAGACTACTTTATTCTGAACAAGAAGACAACTTTATAATGTCGTGTTCTCTTGTTGTGTAAGGTCTCGCTGCTCTTGTCTGCTGAACGTTCTAAGAGACTTGAAAAGTAAATTATTTTCAGTACTGGATTGAAGGACTAATTTATTACCTGCTGTCTACGCCATTATAAAATGCCACTGATTTTCTCACAGTGGATATATGGTTTGTTGGTTTCCGGCAAAGGAGATATCTTCTCGGACCACTCTAGAAGTGAATTTTGAATATTCTGTTCTTCACAATAAGGAAATAAAAGGAAGCAGCCTAATAATGTGTTATTTCTGGAAAATGTAAGAACTCTTAATTCTGGAGTTATAAAAGAATTGCATCACTGTATTTGTGTATACTGTCCTATGTACATTTTTGACCTTTAACCCTTTGAGTGCCAGAGGGGTACGGAATGCATTGTAAAGCAATGCATTCCGTAACCCTCTGGCACTCAAAGGGTTAACCTTAAGGACCGGCACGGCCGGCACATGAGGACCACAGGGCATTTTTGTGTTCCGGTTCAGGGCCCCCCGACCTCCATGACGTGCCAGGAGCGTGGCACTGGTTCTTAAGTGCCGGCCAGCTGTGACGGTCTTGGCACGGCAGTGGTCATTAAGGGGTTAAAGAATAGTAATGCTTAGGTTAAACATCTTCTGATTCTATAGTTTGTAACTGATCTCAGTCATTTTGGCAGGTATTTGTTTTATTAAAACCCTTTCCTTTACATAACCTCAGCCCCTTCTGCTTTAACCCATAGAAACCCTATCTGACAGTTTTCTAACTGAGAAACTTGTTGGTGGCAGTGTTGTAAATGTGGCCTTTCACCTGATCATTAACTACGAAACTCAGGACACATGCACAGGGCAATGTCTCAATCTGCAAACACTAGGTAGGTTTGCCATGGTAACCCCAGCTACAGTGGTCAGTTGACTGGCCAGTCTAAGGAATTAAAATGTGTAACTTAAGCCACTGATCCTCAGCACCAATCCTTGGGACACAACAACAAGTCCTTGTCTTTAAGAGATCAAGCAAAATGACTGAGTCACTGAATATCCACCGGTGATAAAGCCAGGATATTCTTCAAACAACATGACCTGTCAGGATGTCAGAGTCTATTGTTGAGTCTTTGATATAATAATTAATCTTTCTTTATGTGAACACTGAGACAACTTTAGCATATCATTGAATGCCTGCAGGGCAGGATTACCACTGTTAATACAACAAACTGTATCATTGTGCTATACACCACAACAACAGATCACTGTGTACTGAATGGGGATGTCAGCCAATCATGTTTGATGGAAATCCAGCTGGCTAGACCACTTTGCCTGGTAACATCATCATTTGAAAGGGAAAGCAGCACCTTGCTATATTATCACCCATGTGAACATAGTTGGCTGTCTTATGAAAGCACGTGTATTAATTATACAATATACATATTTACACACTTTTCCATAACTTTAAAGGGAATCTGTTACATACCAGCTTTTGTTGTCACTAAAGGTATCTAGTTAACTATACCAGGAGTAGCCTTGTCTCTCCAGCTGTTAAGACACTACAACGCTCATCATTGTCAGCCAGACGTGGCCGGTGGTAGATGAGTTGTAATCTGCAATACGTAGAGAACTAAAAGTTGCCTATCCCCGTCTTATAAATTGTGCTTTTTGTTTATCAATCAGTGTAATGATTTTGGAGTCTTTCAGTTTTGTAGTTAGGGACTCTAACGTTCGCAGAGCTGAGCTGTCTGACCTGTATGGCACAGCCTGTTCATTTACTTAGTCACCTCTCTCCTGAAATTGTCTCCTCATTCTGCGGAGTGGAATAAATGAAAGCAGGCAGAATAATCACGCAAATCCTGCCAAGATGGCTGCTCCCAGTGAGACCGCGTGAGGATCTGGAGCCTTAACAGATATTCACAAGATATACAACCAAAAACAAAAAGGGGGAGAACATCATAGTGTATCTCACTCTCAAATAATAATAGGCACAATAAACATGAACCCACTCGCATTTATTTTATGCTGCTACAAATACATAAGCAGCGAATAAGCCAGTGGAGGATATTTTCACTGCCTCCACACATATGTCCCTGGTCAGTTCGCTCGATGACTCCGAAAACTCTCCATCACCAACGTACTGGAGGAAAAATACAGAAATATACACACACACAGGAGGAGAGCTCTTCACAAGGTATGACCATTTCTTTTGATCATTAATATATCCGTGAAACTTACTTTAAATAGTCCCAACGCCAGCGGGGGATATCTATCTCACTGTCCTCCCCGCAACAGGACGCAAACACCTCAGTGAGTGAACGAGGACTGGATAACGCAGCATTTAAACTTGACTGCAATACCAGACCGATAGATTCCTCTGATGAAGTAGCCAGTGGGTTACGAAACAAGTCAAGATAGTCACTTGACATTTTTATTGTTGTGATTTTATATTAAAGAAAAATTTATTTTAGATTTGGTCTGCAGTATCCAGTCCTTGTTCGCTCACTGAGGTGTTTGCGTCCTGTTGCGAGGAGGACAGTGAGATATCCCCCGCTGGCGTTGGCACCGGTTCTGGCTGATATACAGACCGGTGGAACTATTTAAAGTAAGTTTCACGGATATATGAATGATCAAAAGAAATTGTCATACCTTGTGAAGAGCTCTCCTTCTGTGTGTGTATATTTCATTCACAAGATATGTTCATGTTCCCCCCCGCCCCCGTTAACCCTCTGAGTGCCAGTGCAATATGCAACACAATGCATTAAAGTGTTAGTAATGTCCAAAAAAGGTTTTTTGCATATAGAAGAGCTTAAAAAGCTGAGCTAAATGCAAAAAAATGTATCTCTCAAACCGCTATGGTTTAAGAAATACAGGCGTTTAACATTTGCTGTCTCCTACTGACAACTGTAAAGCTGTCAGCAGGAGATTCGTGTCGGTCGACACGGAGGCGCTTGAGAAGTGCCAAGATCTTGTTACTTACAAGGAATCCCTTCACTGGAATGGTCTAAAACATGTGCCTGGTTTTCAGGCACACGTTTTAGACCATTCCAGTGAAGAGATTCCTTGTAAGTAGCGAGATCGCGGCACTTCTCAAACGCCTCCGTGTCGACCGATACGGATCTCCTGCTGATAGCTTTACTGCTGTCAGTAGGAGACGGCGAACTTTAAATGCCTGTATCTCTTAAACCATAGCGGTCTGAGAGATACGTTTTTTTTGCATTTCGCTCAGCTTTTTAAGCTATTCTAAATGCAAAAAACTTTTTGTTGGACATTACTAACACTTTAACTCTTAATGCCGGTGATAGGCAACCTCTGGGCCCTCCATTTGTTCATGGTTAATATTACTATCATCCCAGTCAGTCAATGGCTGTATGAGGCTGATGAGAATGGTTGTCCTAAGTAGCTGGATGGTCTCAGGTCCACCACCACTGTCTGACACAGTAGATTGCACGTTCCTGACCAGAGAGAGGCTGCAAATGAAAAATGTTTACACTGCTCTTAAAGGGGAACTATCACCCCACATAAAGTTTCCCACAAAGAATAATCCATCTGGCGACTAGCTGCTCAATAGTACTAGTCGCCAGAATAATTACCTCCTTATAGAGAAATCCTACAGGAAACAACGCTTTAGAAGAATCTGCATGCCTGTGCTGGTACCTTAAAGGAGCAGTAAACTTTTTTTATGAAAAAATCTATATCATAGAGATTTTCCTATTGAGTAAAATAAGGGTACTCACACGTCCGAGAGATTTATATTTCCAGAGTTATTACAGTTTAAACTCATGTTTTTTTTTTGTTTGTTTTTTTTTACATTAGCAGTGCCCTCTAGTGGTCAAATTCTAATTAGATTTCCTGTTAGATTCTAATGGAGAGGAAAGTCAGAGACCTACAGTTCTCCATAGAATGTGATAGAAACTGCTGAGTCACTTCCTGTCAGTTAGAACTATCAGGAAGTAAACAGTAAATTCACTTCCTGTCAGTCAGAACTATCAGGAAGTAAACACAGTAAATTAATTTCCTGGTTATTTAAACTGCTATAAATTTTGAATAAAACATCTGACAGCGATGGGAGTGACCTTGTTTTATTCAGCAGGAAATGCTCTATAAAATGTGTTTTCATATAAAAAATTTTACTGCTCCTTTAAAGTACGAAGCAATACCTCCTAGAGCAGACTGGGACTGACGGTGCAGGCGCGCAGATGTCTATGCAAAGACGTCTGCACTGTTTCCTGGCCGTGAGTCTCGGGAGCAGTAGGATTTGTCTTTAAGGAGGTAATTATTCTGGCGACTAGCACTATTGATCAGCTAGTCGCCAGATGGGTAATTCTTCGCTGGAAACCTTGTAGGGTGGTGGTTCTACTTTAAGGTGCATGATAATGGACATGCTATTTAAAAGAACAATATTTTTCTTTATAACGCACTCTTCAGTGGAGTAGGAGTCCTAGACTACAGCTTTCCATAATAAGTGATAAGAGCACCACCTTGTGGCCACAATTAAAAATTATAGTTTGCTAAAAAGAAATAGTGTGAACAGCAATACATTTTCGATGGAAGATCACCCGTTAGTGATTATGTGTTGTGCACCCCACTGGCCCTTAAAGGGGTTAATATTACTTAAAATCTAAAAAATAAAAAAAAAAAATGTTGTAAGGTTTATCCTCTTGAGTAAAACGAGGTGAATCCTACTGCTGAAAGGTGTTTTATTCAAAAGTTATTAGAGCGCAAACTTGAATTTCCTAGGTGCAGTATCACAGTGGCCTGAAATTGTACAGTGGCGCTATTGCTACACCATCCTATGGAGATTTATGGTCAACTGACCAGTGCTGTCCGTAGGATGGTACAGCAACAGCGCCACTGTACAATTTCAGATCACTATGATACTGCACGTGTTTGAGTGCTAATAACTTTTGAATAAAACACCTTTCAGCAGTAGGATTCGCCTAAAACATTTTTACATTTTAAGTATTACTATCCCTTTACGTTTCCTCGAGATATGGAAGCATGTCTTTTTATGTAAGAAGTGAGATTTTAGCATTGGCTTCTCTTGTTTCAGGAAGAACAGAAGACGCTGGTTGGTATAAACAAGTAAAATGTAGGACACATGAGAAGATATTTTTGAAGTAACTTTACATTTTATTTCTTCTTTTTATCAAAAGAAAGTTGTGTTATGAGGCAATTCTTGTCTTACCATCCATTCATTTAAGGGATAGTAATGTTTCACAATAAAAGCAGCTCCAATTAATCATCATAGTATTTGGGCCATGGAGAGTGTTATTTCAATTCTGTCAGAGTTGTAGTTCAAGAGTAAGTGAATGATAAAGTATCCCCCTCCCGCCCCTTTTACTGATGTAACACTGCTCACCTCAGAGCAGCAAGACTGTCCGGATGGATTGCAGAGAGGGATAATCTTCATTTAGCATAAGGGGGCAGGGTTTCCATTGTTCTCATAGCAAGAAGATTGTCCCTTACTATGAGCTGTCTGGTCTTAAGACCAGATTCCACATCTGAGGGGAGGTGGCTTACACTAGGTAAAAGAGGCGGGAGGGGTATATTTTATCATTCAATTACTCCTGTACTGCAACTCTGGCAGTATTGAAATAACTCTCCATGGCCCAAATATTATGAAGATTAATTGAAGCTGCTGTTTTTGTGAAATAATTCTATCCCTTTAAGTAGCAATTCACCAAAAGAAATGAACATTTTTGAGGAGTCCATGTCAGTGAGTCGATCAATGCAGTCTTATTTTCTTAACTCTCTTGAATGCCAGAGGCGTATGCAATGCATTGCTCTGGCACTCAAAGGGGTTAACCCTTTGGATTCTAGAGCACTCTCAAATGCATTTTAAAGCCTTGCACTGGAGATCGATGATTCAGGGGTTAAATAATATTGCAAAAGTCACTGGTAACATGAGGAAAAATCCATACATTATGAATAGCGATGGAAGAAAAAGTTTTTGGTGTTTTTTTTTGTTTGTTTTGTTTTTAAATTAACTTTACGTGGAATAGGAGACCTGCTTCTCCTTTTTGCTGGAATTCTTGCAGCGATAAAAATTAACAATGTTTTTAGTCAACGGCTGGTTTGTTAAAGGAATAGTAATGTTTTCCAATAAAAGCAGCTCCAATTAATCTTCATAATATTTTGGCCATGGAGAGTGTTATTTCAATACTGTCAAAGTTGTAGTTCAAGAGTAATTGAATGATAAAGGATCCCCTCCCGCCCCTTTTACCTAGTGTAAGCGCCTCCCCTCAGATGTGGAATCTGGTCTCTTGACCGGACAGATCACAGCAAGGGACAATCTTCTTACCTTGATCATAAGGAAAACCCTGCTCCCCTTGACGGGTTTTTCAGGTTTTTCCTTATGCTCACTGAAAGTGATAATAATACTTCAAATTAATTATATTTTATATTATAGCCATTAAAAAAAAACATTAAAAAACGATGTAAGTCTTATCTCTCAAACCTTTATGTTTTGAGAGATATTCACAAGTAAAGTTTCCCCGAGTGACATCAGCGCTCTAGCTGACAGATTTGTTATCAGGTCCACAGATCGGCCGGTGGCTCTTCAGCAGAGCCGAGATCACGATCTTTAAAAATAATTTCTTCATTGCAATGGTCTACAAAGTGTGCTTGCAAACCAGGCACACTTTATAAACCGTTCCAATGAAGTAGTTCTTTTTAAAGATCGTGATCTCGGCACTGCTGAAGAGCCGCCGGCTGATCTCTGGACCAGATTCCGAGTCTGTCAGCTGGATGGCAGACTTGGCTGAAACAGCCAGTGAGGGGGAAACTTTACTTGTGAATATCTCTCAAGCCATAAATGTTTGAGAGATAAGACTTACATTGTTTTTAATGGCTACAATATAAATTAAAATTAAACTGAAGTATTACTAAAATTTGAAGATTGTCCCTTTCTGTGATCCATCTGGACAGTCTTGCTGCTCTGAGGTGAGCAGTGTTACATCAGTAAAAGGGGCAGGAGGGGGATACTTTATCATTCAATTACTCTTGAACTTCGACTCTGACAGTATTGAAATAACACTCTCCACGGCCCAAATACTACGAAGGTTAATTGGAGCTGCTTTTATTGTGAAACATTACTATCCCTGTAAGCCCATTGATTTCAACAGGGTTAGCCCAGTAGTTTGAATGCACGTACCAACACAGATTTGAACATGCTGAAGTGCGCACACAGACACAAGTATTCACACAACTCAAAATCCATCTTCTTGTTCACGCCCACACACGAGTTCACTGACTCGAACAAGCATGCACACCTGGACGCACACTCCAGTGTGCGCACATTCACTCGTATTGCCGTAGGAAGACACTGGTGGAAACGGCTTTTTTCATTGGAGGTGAAACAGACAGTTTTTGGCCCATTTCGTCCCACCACAAACAAACTTGCCCATTCCTAATTTTTTTACAGCATTTTATGGGCTATGTCCTGTGTTATCTCCATTGTGTTTTTTTGGGGTCAGTTGAATGGAAACGCAATCTCTATAAATCTCTGTAAAATGGCATTCCTGAAGACTTTTTCATTTGTTCTCCTTAACCCTTCAAGGCCAAGGAACGTGCAGTGCGTTGCTTTGTAATGCACTTCTCTCTGGTCCCTAAAGATAGAACAATAAATTGGAAATAATTGACTGAATATTCCAGCTAAATTTAATGCCGTGGTTTCACACATGGTGAAAGATATCCCAGGAAGTAAAGGTGCCATGATAAAGAAGACCGGTCCATGCTCTTCTTAGGCAAAGTAGCCCCATAGGAATATGCCTGCGCTCATGCAGATAATGAGATTTGTGTTCAGAATGTGTTTCACCAAGGGGCGTTCATAAAGCAAAACTTTGGCTGATTCTAGTGCTGCCGGAGAAGCCTGGTCAGTGGAATCTTGTTCTCTGTTGTCCATCCCACATAACCAGAGTATGGCTTTCTTCAGGCGGGAAGAAAACGACTGTTTATCATCTGTAATGGGTAATAAAAGAAGAAAGTGTTACCCCTTAGGGACCGGCGGTGTGGGTGGCACTTAAAGGGGATGTATCACCTAAAAATAAAACTTGCCCGTAGGTTTGGTTATTAAAGGGATAGTAATACTTAAGTATTACTAATCCCTATAGTAAAGTCCTATTAAAAATAAATGTATTACCCCCAGTTTCATCTCTCAAACCTTTATGGTTTGAGAGATAATCGCTCCTAAAGTTGCCCTCCCCCTTCCCCGAAGTCAACATTGTAGCTGACTGAAAGGAAATCCGGTCATAGATCATCAGGCGGCTCTGTAGCAGAGCCGAGATTGCGTTAATAAAAAAAAAAAAAAAAAAATTCACTAAAACGGTCTTCTACGTGTGCTTGCAAGCCAAGAACAAACCAAGCACACGTAGAAGACAGTTTTAGTGAAATATATATATATTTTTTTTAACGCAATCTCGCCTCTGCTACAGAGCCGCCTGATGATCTATGACCGGATTTCCTTTCAGTCAGCTACAGTGTTGACTTCGGGGAAGGGAGAGGGCAACTTTAGGAGCGTTCATCTCTCAAACCATAAAGGTAGAGTTTATCCTGCTAAGTAAAACAAGATTACTCCTACTACTAAGAGGTTTTATTCAAGTTATTGCAGCTCAATCTCCCTTTTTTGGGGTACAGTACCTCTATGGCCTGACATGTAGCAACATCACAATTATAACCATATCCTACAGAGATTTATTGTCAACTGACCAAAGTTGTCAATAGGGTGCAGAAGCAACAGTGCCACCGTAAGTCAGGTCATGGAGATACTGCACCAAAAATACAACCTTGAGCTGTAACAACTTTTGAATAAAACAGTTCTGAGCATTGGGAGTTCCCTTGTTTTATTCGGCAAAGATACCGTACTAGCTGCCTAGGAAAGGGTAAAGTTTGGTGGCAGTTCTGGAGAGGGCTGTTGGTATGTTTGCACCATTAATACAATACAATGCAATAGAGCTAACCCCATATGTCAGTGTTTCTCAACTCCTGCCCTCAGGACCCACTAACAGGCCAGGACTTAGGGATTTCTCTGCTAGAGCACAGGTGTGGTGATCAGAGGCTCATTCACACTGATTAACTCACCTGTGCTCTAACAAGGAAATCATGTGATCAGAGGCTCATTCACACTGATCAACTCACATGTGCTCTAACAAGGAAATCATCACATCCTGGCCTGTTAGTGGGTCCTGAGGACAGGAGCTGAGAAACACTGCCATATGTGATGTCTTCACATCTTTATCTCGCCCCTTGTATCTATTAACTCTATGTCTATGGAGATATACAATGCATTGCATTTGATACACCTCTGGAACCCAAGTGGCAGGCCACTGGTAAAAGTGTGGCAATGTAACAGGCAATGCATCTTTCTCCCTCTATGAAGAATCAAACCTATGGGGGTGTGGGGGGCATGCCAGCTGGGTTCATCTGAAACGTCCTGTGCCCTAGCTTTGCAAGAGTCAGATTTTTGTCTAGCTTTGAAATTTTACAAAAATTAAGCAGCTCATTTGGATAAAAAAAATAAATAAAAAAAATATGAATGGGGACCTCTTTGGTATCCCCAGGATTAAATCCCCCCCTCTCCTTAAAAGAGAAGATCACCTTGAATAAAGTCCCCCCCCCCCCAATAATTATTCTTATAGCGATAAGATTAGAAATAGTAGTATTATCTAGTATAAGTCTAGCGTTATTAAGAAATCCTAATTCATCTGAGACTGACGGGCAGGCTTCTTGGCTTAGACAGACATCTGTGCGCCTGCGATGTCCATCCCGGTCTCCTCTAGGAGGCGCTGCATTGTACCTTAAGGTAACAGGAAGGGACTGATTGAGCAGATGCACAGATGCCTCTAAAGCAAGAAGCCTGCTTGTCAGACTTGGAAGAAGTAGGATTTCTTAATAACGCGGTACTTATGCTGGATAATACTACTATTTCTAAGATTATCGCTATATGACTATTGAGGGGGGGGGCTTTATTTGTGGTGATAGTTCTATTTTAAAATTAATGGGACTTTGTTTCTTATGGTGCTGTTGATTTTGTGCCACTTTTCTGTCTGTATGCCGCGTGTATTCAAAGCTCCCAAAATAATAAAAATAATTACCTTTTGAAGTGGATATAATTTCTTCCGTGTTGCTTGCAATGGATTTATCTGGTATGGTTTCAACCACACTGAGGCCATTTTGAGCTGGGCTGGGACATGGGGTCTCCTCGATGCTACTAGCTGTTGTGTCCCAGCGTGTGAACCAGGTGAGACGGCTGGTCTACAGGACAATAAATACAAATTGTTAGTGTAGGAATTAGGCAATATTTGGTTCACCAGCTGCTGGAGACTCCAACTCCTATCATCCCCAACCAGGGCCGGATATACATCACAGGAGCCTGTAGGCACAGAAATCTGAAGCTCCCCCCCCAATTTGCCATCTCCACTGGACACCTCCACAGTGCTCATCAGCTCCATATTGCCCCCCCCATCATCTCCATATTGCCCCCATCAGCTCCAACTTGCCCCTCATCATCTCTAAATTGCCCTCACTTTGCCCCCATCATCTCCATATTGCCCCTACCATCTCCATATTGCCCCTCACATTGCCCCACATCAGCCCCAACTTGCCCCCCATCATCTCTATATTGCCTCCACATTGCCCCCATCATCTCTATATTGCTCCCTATCAGCTCCAACTTGCCCCCATCATCTCCATATTGCCCTCACATTGCCCCTATCATCTCCAGATTGCCCCTCACATTGCCCCCTTCATCTCCAGATTGCCTCTCACATTACCCCATCATCTCTATATTGCCCTCACATTGCCCCCATCATCTCCATATCCCCTCACATTGCCCCCATCATCTCCATATTGCCCCCTGTTTCTTACCTCGCTGGAGAGGAGAGGTATGTGACTCCTTTGGCACAGAGCTGCTGCCTGCTAGAGCTCCCGCACGGTCTTTAATGCAGAGCGCTGGTAGATGATGTCATTTCCCAGCGCTCTGCATTATTACTAAAGAGTCGATGGCAACGAGGGAGCTCAGCAGCTACAGGTCTGTGCCGAAGAAGGCACAGACATCTCCTCTCCATGTTGTTGCAGGTGAGGGGCAGGGGTGAGGGGCAGGGGTGACTGGCGAGGCTAATTAAAAGGTTAATAAAAACTAAAAAAATCAAGCCAAAAAACGATCCCAATGACAGGCGCCCTTCTGTGGGATGCGCCTGTAGTCAAGTGGCTACTCTGCCTTATTGCAAATCCGGCGCTGTCCCCAACCACCCAATGACTGGGGGTGAAATGTAGCCCGACTAACTTGAGAGGCAAAGTTTGCCAACCCTTGAGTTAGATTTTTCTGACATTGTAACTTCCCATATCCGCTATTCAAGCAGAACAGAGTAAAGTGTTAATTGTAACCTCCATACCTGGACTTTTGCCCTGGAAACTCCATTTTTAAAAGATATTAGCAGGTCTCCAGTGACAGAGGTAGATGATATGGCTTATGGAGATCCTAGTCATTCCACCCACTTGTGTACCCCATTCTCATCTCTTTCCCCTTCCACCTGCTTCCCATCCATTTTCAGGGCAAACCTTACCTTCCCTCTTCCCAATCCTGCCAACCCCTATTTGGCCTCAGGCACATTGCACCATGATCCCATAATTTGGGAACTCCCACCTACAGCCATTCTTGTTACTCCAGGAGCTGGGGACAGGAAAGTTCCCTCCGTATCTACACCCCCATGTGATATATAATAGGCTCACAGTCCCTTATTTTTATTGTGTGTACCCTGGGACTGTATTGTACTTGAAGGGATCTGGACTACAAAATAATGGCTTCCACACAGTTGTAAACACTAAACGTAGCCCTTTACTAAGGCTAGGAGCTACATTATGAAATATACTGCAATCCACTTCTTGTCTATAAGAGCAGCCATACACATCAGGGATTTCCCAACATGTCCTTAATGACCATAAATAGACCAGGGTTTATGGTCATTTACAACATATGGAAATAATTTTTTACATTTTCCTGCTGAATAAAACAAGTTCTTCCACTACTGAAACATATTCTATTCCAAAGTTATCACAGTTCAAACATGAATTTCTTGGGTGCCATGATTCTGTGGTCTGAAAATGTATGGTAAAGCTGTTGTTACTGCAGTCTGTTGTCTGTGAAATAACTCTCTGTAGATTGCACGCGAAAATGCAGTTTTGAGCTGTAATGACTTTTGTTTCCTGGCCTGCATACAGCCAATGAAGACATGTAAAAACATGATAAAAATAGCCCCTTCCACTAAAGAGTATTATAACCAACATCCCACTTAAAATCACTTCAATCGCTAGCACTGGTCACTAACACAGTATTTAATGATCTTGTTTACAGAAGTACAGAATACAATGCAGGGGCGTTCTTATGAACATAAATTATTCTTAAAGGCAAATTTAAAGGTTCATTATTCACAACTGTGAATCAACCAGCTGGGACAAAGACAACCGGTAATCACAACAGGGGATTGATAATCCTGCCCCTGTACAGGCACTCCAAAGTACCACTCACAGCGTCCAATTTCTTTAACCCCTTAACGACCCATTACGTACATGCAGGTTATGAGGTGGATGTCCCCACTGACCGTCAGCTTACATTTCAGGAGAAACTTACACATTCTGTGCCAAACCCACCTTCCTCTAGACTATAAGCTCTCGCGAGCAGGGCCCTCTGATCCTTCTGTTCTCCACATTTGTTTTGTACTATTTAATATATCTGTATGCCTATCACATATTGTACAGCTCTGCGGAATAAGTTGGCACTATATAAATAAAGATTAATAATAATAATAATGTCTGTAAAAGACCAAGGACGTACATGTACGTCATGGGTTTCAGGGCTCTCTCACACGCTGCAAACACCATTCAGGTAGCCCTGAATAGGATAACGGAAAAAAAAAGGCCCGTGGTCCTTAAGTGACGGCCGCATGCGCGATCATCCGTCATTAAGGTGTTAAGTGCCATCTGCGTGTGCGCACGGATGGTCCTTAAGGGGTTAACCAGCACAGCAAACCATCAATATCCAAAAGAGGTTTATTAAAATAAATACAATTTGAACAAACAAAATGTAAAGCACCAACGCGTTTCTGGATACTAGGATCCTTTCTTCAGTGTGTCAGACCTCATATGAGGCTGTCACAAGACACATGGAACATAGCAACTCCAAAGTTCCACTCAGTGCATCCAATTTCTTTAACCAGGACAGCAATCCATCCATAGCCAAATGATATGGATGGTTTGCTGTTGTTGTTGCACAACAATTCCCATCATTCTCTGCTGACTGAGAGTAATGGGAGTTGTAGTCCAACAAAAAAATAGGCCTCATATGAGGTCTGACACCCTGAAGAAAGAATCCTAGTATTCAGAAATGCGTTGGTGCTTCTTACATTTTGTTTTTTCAAATTGTATTTATTTTAATAAACCTCTTTTGGATATTGATGGATTGCTCTCCTGGTTAAAGAAACTGGATGCTGTAAGCGGATCTTTGGAGTGCCTGTACAGGGGCAGGATTATCTGTTGCAATTATGGGTTGTCTTCGTCCCAACCAGTTGATTCACAATTGTGAGTAGTGAACCTTTAAATTTGCCTTTAAGAATAACTGCCGTTCATAAGAACGCCCCTGCTTTGTATTCTGTGTTCCTGTTGTTTTCCTTCTTGTTTTGAAGGTCACTATCCAAGGAGTTGCTGTTGTGAATATTATCTGCGTGGAGAGCAGTAAAATATCCCCCACTTGAGATTCGAATGTGGCCACTACAATATGTGAGTGCGTTTTTATTCTGATGTATACTTTGGTTCCACAAGCTTATTAACCCTACGAGAGCCTCCCTGTATCTCTTTTTTCTTGTTTACAGACGTGTTTCTTACCATATCTTTGGAAGGGGGCTCTGTCCACAAGCTAACCACCACCACAATTACGAGTGTCAATAGTCCAAGTATCATGGACAGATACAAATAGTGGACATATTTCACAATGCCAGGTCGAGTGTCAGGTTGGTCACATTGGGGAGGAACATAGACAAAATCCAAAACCATTCTGATGAGTCCAACACCCAGACCTATTGTCATTCCCCAGAACGCACCCTAGAGACAGAGAGAGATAATGTCAGTGTATGGAACAAATGCCCTCATTTAAATGTAGTGATTGCTAAGTAACATAAACATATCAGTGATGCATACAAACCAACAGCTACATTTAGAGTAAGGTTCACTTTTGTAAAGACCAATATTTCAAGAGAGGAGTTTCCAGAAGTAAAATAAGACAAGTAAGTAACAAAACCTGGGGGGATCCTGAGGATAGACCAGGCATCGGGGGATCCTGAGGACAGACCAGGCATCGGGGGATCCTGAGGATAGACCAGGCTTTGGGATCCTTCAACCAAGGGCACTGCTAGATCCTGACTGAGGGGGCTAAATCCCCACATCTCATGCTTAAAGCCCTGGGTCTTATTAAATGAGGTTTCAGTGTACAGAACAGTTGTGAGAACAGTTTTCAGGTTAGGATAAGCTATATTTTGGCTCCACAGGTAAATGCAACATCCCCATTTTTTAAACATTTAGAAGGAATCTGGGGTAGAGAAAGAAGAATATGTAAGCAGTTTGTTTGGTCTTGTGACCATAATTGTATTATTTCCTGTTTTATAAAACAAGGCTACGTTTACAGATGCAATTTTCTATTTGTTCTCGGTTGAGGTCACTAAGTGGTGGTGTTACCATCCCCTCCATAGAGATATTGTTGCTTTATATTGATGGTTCCTTTCAACATCTCCCAGCATAGAGTACCCTGGTTTTAGCAATGTGAAATAGCACTACATTACTCCTACAGAAAAGCACATGAGTTGGATAACATGATTTTGTAAAGTACACCTCTAGATAAAAACCACCACTGGTTTAAATTATAATACTGGTAGGGATTTGGAGAAATTAGGGCAGAACCAGGCCCAAGTTGCAAGCAGTCACTCCCAGTCTTAGTGTAATGGTTGTGGTGTCTGCCTCCTGTATGGAAGGTCTTAGGTTCTATCCCCACTAGACTAGAGTTACCAGACCTCACCTTTAACCAGGGCCGAATATGAAAAATGCATACTACAGGGCTGCTTTGATTTCAGTACTGAAATATGCCTATTTCCTATGTGTCCTCCGTTAAAGGTGAGATCTGGTCAGCCTACACTAGACAGTTGTTTATTTTTGGCTTATATGTAATGTAGGAAAGTATTACTTCACTGAGAGGGTGGTAAGAGGAATAGCCTAATAGCAGAAGTGGTAGAGTTTAATACAGTGAGGGAATGTAAGCATCTTCAGAGCAGCCTTATGCCTTTCCCATGAATAAGACGAGACCAAGGACCAAATAAAGGTTTGAGGTTTTTACATTAGGAAAACTGGGCAGGCTAGATGTGTCGAATGGTTATTATCTGCTGTCAGATTCTATGTTTCTGTGAGTCTTGTTGCCAGTTTGGGGATTTGTAATGGCACTAACATCCCTGCTAGTAATGGTACAATTGGTCTGCATTGTTTATTGATAATGCATTAGGCTGTCACAAGACACAAGGAACCTAGGAACTCCCTTGCCTTCAGCCGTCCTTGAGTTGTTGTTGCACTACAATTCCCATCATCCTGTGCTGGTTGAGAATAATGGGAGCTGTAGTCCAACAAAAAAATAGGCCACAGGTTGTTCAACTCTGTATAGACATAAGCACAACAGCGGCAACATTTCTTATTATTGGTTTGTAAACGTTTTGTCTGTGTGATCTGATGTGGCAAAAGGGTGCAAGATGGGGATTTCTGCTCAACTGGTAGCCCCCTCTCTGTTTACCCTTGCTTTAGTTCCTTCGGTAACAGTTGGTACCATGTTAGCCGTAGAAATACAGGAGGCAAATATAGTTGTTGATACCTTTATTGGCTAACTAAGCAGATTTAGAATGCAAGCTTTCAAGACCTTAAGTCTCTTCTTCAGGCATGTTATACGGATAAATATGAAAACCTCTTAATTACAAGAGATGTGTACTTGAATATGAAAACATCTCTCTTAAATACAAGTGAGATGTTTTCATATTTATCTGTATAACATGCCTGAAGAAGAGACCTAAGGTCCTGAAAGCTTGCATTCTAAATCTGCTAGTTAGCCAATAAAGGTATCAAAAACGATATTTGCCTGTTAGTTCCTTTGGCACATCAATTACATGTGTTGATCTTGGTGAAATAGTCCAGCTGTTCTGATAATGTATTCCCTGGAATTCCAAGGTCCTCTGAATTACAGGAGATTCCATGGAGCTAACTCCAGCAATGACAGACAGGGATTCAAGGCCTGTGAAGCAGACAGTATATATGTGGGTCTGTAACTCCCAGTGGACAGTGGAACAAGGGGGGTTATGAAGCTGTGATAAAGTGGAGACGACGTATCTAGTGATGTCATCTCCAATTCCTTTGTTATTCTATGGAGCCAATGCACTAAGATCTCTAAAGCTGGAGAAATCTTAGCACATTGGCTCCACAGGATAACATAGGAACTGGAGAAGTGATATCACTGGAGAAGTCACCTCCAATTTAACACCTCTTTTTCACACCTTAGTGCATTTCCCCCTAGATGTCAGGAAGTGGACAGTAGAACAAGATTTGGGGGGGGGGGGCGCGGATGCACAAAGGAGTGATAAAGATGTGATGAAGTGACAATAACTTCTCCAAATATATCACTTCTCTAGTTCCTATGTTGTTCTGTTGAGCATGTCAAGTGGGAAAGATCTTAGTGTATTGGCTTCATAGAATAACATAAGAACTGGAGAAGTGAAATCACTGGAGAAGTTATGTTTGCTTTATCACCTCTATCACATTGTAGTGCATAACCCCCCAGGTGTCGGACAGTGTGTGTTTCTGTGAATACCAGTGGACGGTTGAACATGGCTGGTGTATCAGAGGCAGTGTAAGTCTGGTAGAATTACAGGAGGTTCCAAAGAACTAATGGCAGACTGGGAACCAAGAGTGAGGTGTGTTTTTCTGTGATCTCCAATGGAAGAAGGTTTGGGTGTCAGTGCATGTGTGATTGTGTGGATACCAGTGGACACGTGGAAGACTGATACATTTCAATCTGTTTTCAGTAAGACTTTCAAAACTATAACCAAGCCATTTCTATCAGGTACAATGTTCTGATCTCTGTTATGCAAAATATTTTTTTCCTATAATATAATTTTAAATTACTGGTCCCATTTTTCACCCTTGCATGCCACAGAGGTTTCTAGTATCCAGTCTGTTGGGCATTATTGTTAGGGTTCTGTGGGGATTTAATTTAAAGGGATAGTAATACTTCGTTTTATCTTTATTTTGTTTTGTAGGCATTAAAAAAACATGAAGAACGATATAAGTCTTATCTCTCAAACCTTTGTGGTTTAAGAGATATTCACAAGCAAAGTATCCCCCCCCCCCGTTCAGCCACAGCAGAAGGGAGGTGCCCAGGTAGACTGCAGAGAGGGACAATCTTCAATTAAGATAAGGGAAAAAGCTGAAAAACTTGTCAAGGGGGGAAGGGCTTTCATTCTTTTCATACAAAGAAGATTGTCCCCTTCTGTTATCTGTCTGGTCTTACAACCAGATTCCACATCTGAGAAGAGTTGGCTTACACTAGGAAAAAGGGGCGGGAGGGGAAACTTTGCTTGTGAATATCTCTTAAACCATAAAGGTTTGAGACATAAGACTTATATCATTCTTCATATTTTTTTAATGCCTACAAAATAAAATAAAGTTAAAACGAAGTATTACTATCCCTTTAAGACAAAAGGGTTCTGGCACTGCAACCAGTTTAAGAAGCACGGGTATAGTCAATTTTACCTTTTCATTTGTCCTCTTCCAGAAGCAACCTGCCATGAAGACCACTGCTACTGGGGGCTGGAGGTAGGAACTGATAGACTGAATATAAATGAAGAGTTGTCCACCCTGGCTGGCCTGAACCAGTGGAATCCACAGGATGGACACAACTACCAGTACCAGGACAAAGACTCTAGTAAGGAAACAGAAAGTGTTACACAAGGGGAGCTGGAGATTTGTTTTATTAGGTAGTAGCTGGAAAGTATTGATCATACCTCCCCACAATCATGAGCTCCCACTCTGAAGAGCGAGGCCGCAGATGGCGCCATAGATCCATGGTGAAGATTGTGCTTGCGCTATTAAAAATGGAAGTCAGTGAGGACATGAGAGCAGCAATCATAACTGACATCATTAGACCTCTTAATCCTAAAAGCAAAGGTAAACGGAAAGTGGGGGCATTAGAGATCTTCAAAATAATCTAACACAGCCTGCTCTACCCATCCACCCAAAAAAAACCCTATAGCAGTGATTCTCAACCCGTCATTTAGTACCAGCAAGCCAGCACTTAAAGCTGAACTATCACCCCAAATCAAGTCCCCCCCCCCCAATATTTATTCATATAGCGATAAGTATAAAAATAGTAGTATTATCCAGAATAAGTATAGGATTCTTAAGAAATCCTACTTGATCAGAGACAAACAGGCAGATATCAGCGCAGACATCTTGCCTTAGAGACATCTACGAGCCTGTGCTGTCCATCCTGGTCTCCACTAGGAGGCGCTGCATTGTACCTTAAAGGAGCAGTAAACTTTTTTTATGAAAAAATATATATTGTAGGGATTTTCCTATTGAGTAAAATAAGGGTACTCCCACTGCCGAGAGATTTATATTTTCAGAGTTTTTACAGTTTAAACCCATGGTTTTTTACATTAGCAGTGCCCTCTAGTGGTCAAATTCTAATTAGATTTCCTGTTAGATTCTAATGGAGAGGAAAGTCAGAGACATACAGTTCTCCATTAAATGTGATAGAAACTGCCTGTCACTTCCTGTCAGTTAGAACTATCAGGAAGTAAACACAGTTAGGGTTGCCACCTTTTCTTCTAGGGTTGTCACCCAGCCGGTATTTTACCGTCAGGCCGGTAAAAAATTGGCTTCTGTCCAATGTTAAGTCTATGGAGGTAATGCCATGGCCGGTATTTTTCTGAAGAAAAAGTGGCAACCCTATTTTCTTCAAAAAAATACCGGCCATGGCATTCCCTCCATAGACTTAACATTGGACCGAAGCCAATTTTTTACTGGCCTGCCGGTAAAATACCGGCTGGGTGGCAACCCTAAACACAGTAAATTCACTTCCTGTCAGTTAGAACTATCAGGAAGTAAACACAGTAAATTCACTTCCTGTCAGTTAGAACTATCAGGAAGTAAACACAGTAAATTCACTTCCTGTCAGTAAGAACTATCAGTAAGTAAACACAGTAAATTCACTTCCTGGTTATTTAAACTGCTATAATTTTTGAATAAAACATCTGACAGCGTTGGGAGTGACCTTGTTTTATTCAGCAGGAAATGCTCTATAAAATGTGTTTTCATAAAAAAAGTGTATTGCTCCTTTAAAGTAACAGGAAGGGACTGACGGTGCAGAAACATAGATGTCACTAAAGTAAGAAGCCTGCCATTGAGTCTAGAATCAAGTAGGATTTCATAATAACGCTGAAATTATACTGTTTAATACTAGTATTTCTATGGTTATCGCTATATGAATAATTATTGGGGGGGGGACTTTATTTGGGGTGATAGTTCTGCTTTAAAGGGATAGTAATACCTAAAGGGATAGTAATGTTTCAAAATAAATGCAGCTCTAATTATTCTTTACAGTTTTAGGGCCATGCAGAGCAATATTATCATTCTGTAGTTCCAGAGCAACTTAAAGGGATAGTAATGTTTCATAATAAAAGCAGCTCTAATTAATCATCATAGTATTTGGACTTTGGAGAGAGTTATTTCAATTCTGTCAGAGTTGTAGTACAAGAGTAATTCAATGACAAAATATTCCCCTCCCACCCCTTTTACTGATGTAACACTGCTCAGCCAGATCAGAAGGGAGGTGCCCAGGTAGATTGCAGAGAGGGACAATCTTCACTTAAGATAAGGGAAAAACCTGAAAAACTTGTCAAGGGGGGCAGGGCTTTCATTGTTCTCATAGGAAGACGATTGTCCCCTGCTGTTATCTGTCTGGTCTATGGACTGGATTCCACATCTGAGAAGAGATGACTTACACTAGGTAAAAGGGGCAGGAGAGGAAACTTTGCTTGTGAATATCTCTCAAACCATAAAGGGTTGAGAGATAAGACTCATATCGTTCTTCATGTTTTTTTAATCCCTACAAAATAAAATAAAGATAAAATGAAGTATTACTATACCTTTAATTATAAAGTGTCCCCCTCCCACCCCTATTATCTATTGTAAGCCACCTCCCCAGGCAGCTTGCAGTGAGGGACAATCGTCTGTGAGCATAAGGAAAACTGTGTGCCCCTTGAAGGAGGAGGGCAGGTTTTTATCACAGAAGATTGTCCCTCGCTGTGATCCATCCGGACAGTCTTGCTGTGCAGCTTTACACAGGTAAAAGGGGAGGGAGGGGACACTTTATAATCCAATTACTCTATTACTACACATTGTAGAGAATGATAATACCGATCTACATGGCCCAAAGACTACAAAGAATCATCTGAGCTGCATTTATTTTGAAACATTACTATCTATTTAAAAGGTTAAAAAAAATTATGTTGTAGGTTTTATCCCCCTGAGACAAGGTACTCCTACTGATGAGATGTGTTTTATTCAAGGGTTATTACAAACGTGAATTTTTTAGGTGCAGTATCACAGTGGCCTGAAATTGTATGGTGGCGCTGTTGCTACACCATCCTATGGAGATTTATGGTCAACTGACTTGGGGCTAGATTCTGTTGCAGGTGCTAGTTTTATCACTGCTTTTATCTCCAGTTTTCCCCATAGACTTCAATAGGAAAATGTTTAACCCTTTGAGTGCCAGAGGGGTACAGAAAGCATTGCTTTGCAATTAGTTCCGTACCCCTCTGGCACTCAAAGGGTTAATAAAACAGGAGTTAACATTTAGCACCTTCAATAGAATCTAGCCCTTGAAGTCTATGGGGAAAACTGGAGATAAAGGGCTAGATTCGATTGCAGGTGCTAAATGTTAACGCCCGTTTTATCAAACATTTTCCTATTGAAGTCTATGGAGAAAACAGGAGATAAAAGCAGAGATAAAATTAGCACCTGTAATAGAATCTAGCCCTAGGTGTGTTCATAGGATGGTGTAGCAACAGCACCACTGTACAACTTTAGGCCATTGTGATACTGCACCTAAAACATTCAATTTTGAGCTGTAATAACGTTTGAATAAAACACCTTTCTGCAGTGGGAGTGGCCTTGTTTTACTCAGGGGGATAAACCCTACAACATATCTTTTTTTACATGTAAAGTATTACTATCCCTTTCAGGCAGGGGCAGTGAACTGTTGGACCTAAAGCTGTTGGGGATCACAAACTCCCATTATCCCCAACCAGCCATCATCTGGCTGGGGATGATGGGAGTTGTAGTCCTCAACAACTGAAGGTCCAGCAGTCGACTACCCCTGACTTCAGGATTTCAAAGCTTGAACACAGGTGAATTAAACAGAGTCTCATTCATTTTGATTAACTTACCTGTGCTAAAGCAGGGAAATCCTTAAAGGCATAGTAATGTCACACTATAAAGTCATATCCAATTATTCCCTATACTTTTATAATGCTCTGTACCATTTTAAATGTCAGTATCAGTGTAGTTTTATCATAATCTAATTTTAAAGTTTCCCCCTCCCACCCCTTTTCCCTACATCACTCTTCTTCCTTTAGATCTGAAAGCCGGCCTGGACGGATCACAACGGATCAAGCGACCGGCTTTCAGTTCTGAAGGAAGCAGAGTCAAATAGGCATAAGGGGTGGAAAGGGGACTTTAAAGCGGAACTTTCAGATAATAGCCAGTCGCCATGCATTCATTAAATGCATGGCGACTAGCTTGAAAATAGATGTCTTACCGTAAAAAAATACTTGTGTCTAAAGGAATCCGTCCCGTTTCGTACTGACGGGCAGGTTATTGCGGTCTTTGAACCTGCGCCGTCAGTCCCTTGCGGTGACCATATGGTGCAAAGCAGTCTACTCAATGGAGACCGGAACTGACGACGCAGGCGCACAGACAAGATGTCTGCGCTCTAGCCTCAGTTCCGGTCTCCAAACGGGACGGATTCCATTAGACACACGTATTTTTTTACGGTAAGACATCTATTTTCAAGCTAGTCGCCATGCATTTAATGAATGCACGGCGACTGGCTATTATCTGAAAGTTCCTCTTTAAAATAAGATTACAATAAAACTACATGGATATGTAGAATGGTACAGAGCATTATAAAAAAAAAAAAGTATAAGTAATATTCGGATATGCATTTATGGAGTGATATTACTATCTCTTTAAACTAGGAACGTCAAACATGCGGGCTGTGGCCAGCTTCCTGTCTGCTAATCTGCTGCCCTCCACATAGGGAAACTTTTTAAATGCCCTTTGATGCAGAATCGTCCCCCACCATTCTTACCTCAGCCTAGGGTTGCCACCTGTCCAGTTTTCTGGCTTCTGTCCAGGTTTCACTGGTCCTGAAACCCATACAGAATCATTGGCAGGCTCCTGGCATGATCCACAGGCAGAGTATTATGGTAATTGCTAGATTCTAGTGACCTAAAGGACCTCTGGTGGGATCACCAGTCAGTCATGTGAGTGACCACGGTTTGTAGGGAGATAGGAGGCACAGTAAGAATAGCACGTGAATGGAAGGTGTAGGGGCGCATGTCAGAAAAGATCAATTTGGACTTTTTTTTATTCCCAGGTACTGTGGAACTGGTGCATTTGGGTGCTAGAGCAGATCACTCCGGGCACTTAATTCCCTGGATAATGTACATGTTGTGGAACATGTTGTTACGATCTGTAATGCCACTGGTGCTAATGTTCTAAGAAAAGTTGTACGATTCTGATGAAAACCAAGTAAAATTATAGGGACTAAATGAAAAGTATCCAAATTTCCATTGATTTAAATGGGGCTTATAAAGCAGAACTTTGAACTATTAATAAGTCGTCATGCATTCATTAATCATATGGCGACTACCTTGAAAATACAAGTCTTACCTATAAAATGTGCCACATTCTAAAGAAGTCTTTACCGTTTGGAGACTGACGGGCAGGTTAGTGCAGATGTCTGCGCTGTTACCTGGCTTCCGGTCTCCAAACGGTAAAGATTTCTCTAGACTGTGGCACTTTTTATAGGTAAGACTTGTATTTTCAAGCTAGTCCCATATGCTTAAAACGGAACTTTCAGATAATAGCCAGTTGCCATGCATTCATTAAATGCATGGCGACTAGCTTGAAAATAGATGTTTTACAAAAAAAAAAAAATACTTGTGTCTAAAGGAATCCGTCCCATTTCGGGACTGACGGGCACGTTAGTGCGGTCTGTGAACCTGCGCCGTCAGTCCCTTCCGGTGACCATATGGTGCAAAGCAGTCTACTCTATGGGGACCGGGACTGACAGCGCAAGCGCACAAACAAGATGTCTGCACTCTAGCCTCAGTTCCGGTCTCTAAACGGGGCGGATTCCTTTAGACACAAGTATTTTTTTTTTGTAAGACATATATTTTCAAGCTAGTCGCCATGCATTTAATGAATGCATGGCGACTTGCTATTATCTGAAAGTTCAGCTTTAATGAATGCATGGCAACTTATTAATAGGTGAAAGTTCCTCTTTAACTCCCACTTAGATTTAATACATCAGTTCCCATTCTCCCCAGAATCAACTAGGCCTCATTCATCAAGCTAAAGACGAGCAGACTTACTGCACCATGGGGCCTTTTAACCTCCGGAATGCTAGTGTGGTTTCCATGGCATTGCAAAGTATTGGAGTTAAAGTGAAACTTTTACTTTAATTCAAGTTTGCATATTTGAAAACTGCATTAAAAACTGCCTATGTGTCATGTTGATAGGGTGACCACATTTCCAATCTGCTATTCTGGGACACGTGGTGACCCTAGTGAGTCCTGTGGCTGAGGCTCCCGCCAACTCTGACCATCTTTCTGAGGCTGACACAGAGTAAGAGTTCAGTGTGTCAGCCTCAGAAAGATGGTCAGCACCAGCGGGAGCCTCAGCTTACTTGCTGCTCCAGCATACCTGCACCATCCGAGCTGTCTCGCAAGCATCAGTCCAGCCAGCCAATGAAATATATTTGCTATATGGTCCTCATTGGCTGGCTCAGCCAACCAATGAGGACCATACAGCATATACATTTCATTGGCTGGCTGGACTGGTGTGTGCTGTGCCATGTAGGTAGGCTGTGCGTGCCGGCTTTGTTGCTCCATTCCAGGACTCTTTGTTGTCCCGGTCGGGGGTGACCTTGGACGCAGGACACAGACCTCTAATAAGGGACAGTCCCGGGCATTCCAGGATGTGTGATCACCCTACATGTTGACTAAATGATCAGCAAATGTACAGTAATAATAATAACTAATTAAGCTTTTCAGTGATGTGTCATATGCGAATAAAGCTCTGTACTGTACAAGGGCATTTTCACTTTTATTTTTCCCTTACATAAAAGTATGACTATCTCCTAAACTAGACATCTGCTGGGATTTTGGCTAACATGACACACACAGGCAGTTTTTAAAGCATTGTTCAAATATGCAAATTTGAATTAAAAATTGAAAAAAAAACAAAAAAACAAATCAAGGGGAATTTGTGGAGAGATAAAGAAGAGAGACCTGGCTAATGTAGCGATGGTGGGAGGCAGAGACTGTTCTGGAATGGGAAGTTAACCGCTTAAGGACTACGTGATGTGCTATGACCGTCACGGTCCTTATACCTTAAGGATCAGTGATGGTCATAGCACATCACGTACTGTTTACTTACATCACTCTACCGGGAACGCTGTAAGTAAAAACGGGGCCTAAAATTGATCGCTCCAAGACCGGAGTGATCTCTCTTAGGCCTCAAAGTGGCGCACCAGTACGCATAACAGGTCACGTGTACCGGCGCGTCGGCAAGGATCAAATCAGTTCTTAAGGGAAGGTAACTTCCCTGGACCGCTGGCCCTTAAGGGGTTAAAGACCTGAGGGTGGATGAGGGGCAGGTTAGGATGACCTCTGACACATGCTTGTGAGTGGAGGGGGAGACCTGGCTTTGGGGGATGGCAATAAGTATGCATTTGAGAGGATTTTTTTTTTTTTCTAAACAAAAGTTTATTGTTCCTTTATGAAGAGTTTGAACAATTCTAGGGCGAACCGACTGTGAATCATAGGGAACCAATTAAAATACTCATTCATTTTAATGGAGATTTAGCGAGTTAAAAATAGAATGACCAGACCTTACCTTTAACCCTTTGAGTGCCGGAGGGGTACGGAATGCATTGCTTTGCAATGCATTCCATACCCCTCTGGCACTCAAAGTGTTAACCAGGGGGCAGATATGATAAACACATACTGCACAGTTGCTTTGATTTCAGCGCAGACCTGAAATATGCATATTTCCCATATGTACCCAGTTAAGATAGGGTGACCACATGTCCCTGATTGCCAGGGACAGTCCTGGAATTTATAAGTGTGTCCCTTGTCCCGGGCAGCCTCCATCAGGGACAATACAAAATCCCTGAATAACGAATCTAAACACTAGAAACAGAACTGCCCATTGCCTACTGTGACACAAATGGATGCCACTGCTGGGCTACAAGAAAATGGCTTCCAGATAGAGCCCTAAGTACTAGAGACAGAACTGCGCCTTGATCCTGACATCAAACAGGAGCTGCAGTGCAATTTTATTGTAGTGTAATACTAGTCTAAGGCTTTGGGCATGTTGTATATTATATTGTAGCCACCACAGACATCGCTTCCTGTCACAGCAATCAATGGACAGTTCTCCCTCTAGTGTTTAGAACTTGGTGGTGCTCCAGATAAAGATTAATTTGAGCACAGATGTCCAGTGATGTATACTGACCCCTTCTGTGTAGCTGCCCTACGGCTGGAGAGAAGTCGTCACCACAGTGTCCCTGAATGGCAGAATGGAAATGTGGTCACCCTAAGTTAAGGTGAGGTCTGCTCAGCCTACCTTTAACCCTTTAAGTGCCAGAGAGGTGCACAATGCATTGCAGAGCAATGCTTTGCGTAACCATCTGACACTCAAACCATTAAATTCTGGAGAGGCCTAAAGTGCATTAGAGATTTCAAAGCCTCATTTGAATCAGTGGGAATTTTGGGTAATTTTTCTTGTTCCCCATAGTGCAGTTGGTTTGGTCCATAATTGATCCAATTTTCTTTAAGGGATAGTCATGTTTCACAATAAAACCATCTCCAATTAATCTTCATAGTATTTGGGCCATGGAGAGTGTTATTTCAATACTGTCAGAGTTGTAGTTCAAGGGTAATTGAATTATAAAGTATCCCCCTTCCCGCCCCTTTTACTGATGTAACACTGCTCACCTCAGAGCAGCAAGTTGGTGTCCAGATGGCTTGCAGAGAGGGACAATCTTCAGTTAACATAAGGAAAAAACCTGAAAACCTGTCAAGGGAGGCAGGGCTTTCATTGTTCTCACAGTAAGAAGATTGCGCCTTCGTGTGAGCTTTCTGGTCTGTGAACCAGATTCCACATCTGAGGGGAGGCAGCTTACACTAGGTAAAAGGGACTGGAGGGGGATACTTTATCATTCATTTACTCTTGAACTACAACTCTGACAGTACTGAAATAACACTCTCCATGGCCCAAATACTATGAAGATTAATTGGAGCTGTGTTTTTGTGAAACATTACTGGCCCTTTAAAGCGGAACTACCACCAAATGTAAAGTTGCCCTGCAATAATTAGACAGGTGGTGGCTATCTTAATAATAGTTATATTACCTCTCACAATGACATGATGCTAAAGAAAGCGTTAATCTTCCGAGACCGGAAGCCAGGCATCAGTGCAGACATCTTGTCTGTGCACCTGTGCTGTGAATCCCGGTCTCCCTTCAGAAGCATTGCACTGTCCCAAAAGGCACCGGAAGGGATTGATGACGCAGGTGCGCAGACTGCACTAACCTGGCCGTCTGTCTCGGAAGATTAAGGATTTCTGTAGCATCGTATCATTGTGAGAGGTAATATAACTATTATTAAACTAGTTGCCACCTGCCTAATTATTGCAGGGCGACTGTACATCTGGTGGTAGTTCCACTTTAATACATCAGCCTCTGTGAATAGCATAGTTAAAGGAGCAGTAAACTTTTTTTTATAAAAACACATATTTTATAGAGCATTTCCCGCTGAATAAAACATGGCCACTCCCACTGTTGTCAAATGTTTTATTCAAAATGTATAGCCATTCAAATAATCAGGAAGTGAATTTACTGTGTTTACTTCCTGTTAGTTCTAACTGACAGGAAGTGAATTTACTGTGTATACTTCCTGATAGTTCTGACAGGAAGTGACTCAGCAGTTTCTAGCACATTCTATGGAGAGCTGTATGTCTCTGACTTTTCTGACTTTTCTCTCCATTAGAATCTAACAGAAAATCTAATTAGAATTTGACCACTAGAGGGCACTGATAATGTAAAAAACCATGGATTTAAACTGCAATAACTCTGGAAATATAAATCGCTCTGCAGTGGGAGTACCCATATTTTACTCAATAGGAAAATCCCTACAATATATAATTTTTCATAAAAAAAGTTTACTGCTCCTTTAACCTCAGCTCCAGTCCTCGGTACACACCAGTAGGTAAGGTTTCAAAAATATGCCTGAGAATTCACAGGGAGATGAATAACAATGACTGATCCACTGATTACCCACCTGTGTTCAAGCAGGGATATCTAGAAAACATGAGGACTAGCCATGAGAAACGGTGGTGTAGCAGAGCTATCCCAATATAAATCAGACATCACCAGTGTTGACATCTCTTACCTGTTGGCAATAACTCAATGACCATCTTGGGATAGGCAATATCTGAACACCCTGATGGGTTCCCACAAATATTCTTGCAAAGTTGTGGATCAGCACAAGCCACCTGATCTGTTGGGGAAAAAAATGTTAAATGAGATGCAGACCCATAAATAAGTTACTTTACTTCAAACTAAATAGAGAAGATGACTCCTTTCAGAACATTCCCTAGATCAAGGGTGGACAACCTGGAGCTCTCAATGTATCAAGAACTACAATTCTATTAATCTCCAGCCAAACAATGCAATAGGAGTTATAGCACATGACATCTGGAAGGCTTATGACTGCCCATTCCTGCCATGGCTCTTATTTTGTTATTGATTTGATAAGGATGGTTGGAGTTGGCAGGGCCAGATTTTCCATAAGGCAGAGTAGGCATCTGCCTACAGGCACACCCTACAGAGGGGCGCCTGCCATAGAAATCAATTTTTTTAAGTGGCATGCCGTGCTGCGCTACGCCGCACTACCCGCCGCTTGTAAGGTCTGTTCCTTCTTTGGCACAGACCTGTAGCTGCTGAGCTCCCCTGGCTCTTTAGTAATACAGAGCGCTGGGAGATGACATCATCATGACACCATCTCCCAGCGCTCTGCATTACTAAAGAGAAGACCGCGCGGGAGCTCCAGCAGCTACAGGTCTGTGCAGAAGGAGGCACAGATCTCTCCTGCCCTTAGACCACCAGGGAGGTAGGAAATGTGAGGCTTAATGTGGAGATGATGGGGGCAACGTGAGGGCAATATGGGGATGATGGGGGGCAAGCAATGTGGAGCTGATGGGAACAATGTGGAGCTGATGTGACAATATGGAGCTAATGGGGGCAATGTGGACCTGATGGGGGCAATGTGGAGCTGATGGGGCAATATGAGGGCAATGTGGAGCTGATGGGGGGCAATGTGGAGCTGATGGGCCAATATGAGGGCAATGTGGAGCTGATGGGGCAATATGAGGGAAATATGGAGCTGATGGGGGCAATGTGGAGCTGATAGGGGCAATGTGGAGTTGACGTGGCAATGTGGAGCTGATGGGGGCAATGTGGAGTTGATGGGGGCAATGTGGAGTTGATGGGGCAATGTGGAGTTGATGGGGGGCAATGTGGAGTTGATGGGGGGAAATGTGGAGTTGATGGGGCAATGTGGAGCTGATGGGGATAATGTGGAGATTTGGAGCATTGTGGAAATGGCCAATGGGGGGGGGGGGGTGCGCTTCAGATTTCTGTACCTACAGGCTCCTCAGATGTTAATCCGGCCCTGGGAGTTGGGGCTCAAGAACAGCTGTGGTCAAAAGTTTCACAGTTCTGCTCTAGGGCTGCAATTGTTCCCATGAAGCCCTGCTGTGTGCATTTTAATAAGAGGCTGGTATTAAAGGAACAGGGTGTCTACCCAAGACAATAGTGTGCTCTGGAGCCCCAGATTGGATAACAGGAAAATAACCCACCAGAGCATAAAAGAAGATGGACATGTAAAAAGGGAGGGTTAAGGAGGAAGTGGGCTGGGTGATGTAGGTAGTTATAAAAGAAGGGGTAACAGGAAGTGGAAGGTCAGTGGAGGGAGAAAGCAGTGAAGCTGACCATTCCCGTCCTCCCTCCCGTGTGTTGAGTGTTTGTGGACGGGTGTTGTCAGTGTTATGGACTTGTCTTTTAATGATAATGTAAAATAACTAAGGATGGGTCCTTGGGGAGTAACCTTAAGGGGCAAAACAGGGCAAGGAGCTGGAGGGACATGGTGGGGCATGGATGGGGTTACCGGGGAACTCAGTTACCTTGACAATCACCCTCAGTCTCCAGAAACCAGATAATTATCTCAGAAAACCGAAGTCCCCAGACCAGATTGGGAGAGTTCCCATGTATATAACCTCAAGTCATTTTTATGTGTTAATTTTCCTTTACATCCCTGGGTCTCATTACCAACTTAGGACCCACAATGTTGTTTATCTCCCTACTACTAATGATTGTATTGGGCTGCATAGTGCACTAATGATGCATATTGTTGGCCCAAGCTGATTCTTTAGGGAATCTATCAATTCTTTGGTCCACCCCATACGTAGGCCTTATAGGAGTCAGATCTATCTGAACCCATTCCTGTAATGTTATTTTATGTATATTAGTCCCATGTGCATGTTACAAACCCCAGAATATATTATATGGGCCAATATATATTGAGGGCTGTGCTACACTTTGCGGAACTTGCAAAGACATCTCATGTGAACCTTACGTTCGGATACCTCCCAACATTTCAAATGGCCAAAGAGGGACACTTTTATTTTAAGTGGAGTTGCTGGGGGTGTGGCTGGTGGGCGAGGCATTACCAGTAATTTATGGGTTATTTCATGACCTACTGAAACCTCTTTGTGTAACTGAATAAACTATTTAGAGGGAGACCAAATGATTTTATTTACAGACTAATTTATATATACATATACTGAACTTTAAACAAACAATAATGTGAGTTTTATTGCTGTGGATCAATGTGATACACTTATATACGTACCACACAGTCTGACCTCCTAAACACAGGGACACCAGGGTGATACACTTATATACACACCACACAGTCTGATCTCCTAAACACAGGGACACCAGGGTGATACACTTATATACACACCACACAGTCTGATCTCCTAAACACAGAGACACCAGGGTGATACACTTATATACACACCACACAGTCTGATCTCCTAAACACAGGGACACCAGGTTGATACACTTATATACACACCACACAGTCTGATCTCCTAAACACAGGGACACCAGGGTGATACACTTATATACACACCACACAGTCTGATCTCCTACACACAGGGACATCAGGGTGATACACTTATATACACACACCACACAGTCTGATCTCCTAAACACAGGGACACCAGGGTGATACACTTATATACACACCACACAGTCTGATCTCCTAAACACAGGGACATCAGGGTGATACACTTATATAAACACCACACAGTCTGATCTCCTAAACACAGGGATATCAGGGTGGGAAAGAGGGTCAGATGGATTTGGATCTCAAAGAGGGACTGTCCCTCCTAAAGAGGGACACTTGGGAGGTATGGACCCCTAATATCTCCTGAAGAAGAACACTTGAGAGGTATGAATCCCTAATATCTCCTAAAGAGGGACACTTGGGAGGTATAGACCCCTAATATCTTTAAGAGGTACACTTGAGAGGTATGGACCTCTAATATCTCCTAAAGAGGAACACTTGAGAGGTATGTATCCCTAATATCTCCTAAAGAGGAACACTTGAGAGGTATGTATCCCTAATATCTCCTAAATAGGGACACTTGGGAAGTATGGACCCCTAATATATCCTAAAGAGGGACACTTGAGAGGTATGGACACCTAATATCTCCTAAACAGGGACACTTGGGAGGTATGGACCCTTAATATCTTTAAGAGGTACACTTGAGTGGTATGAACCCCTAATATCTCCTAAAGAGGAACACTTGGGAGGTATGTGTTTGAAAGAACACTAGATTAATTCTGGAGCAAACTATATGGACCCAGGGGAGAAATAAAAGCCCCCAATACTGAAAATGGGGTTTTTAACACCTTGAATGCTAGAGAGGTCTCAATGCATTGGATACCTCTGTAGCATTCAAGGGGTTAAAATCCCTATTTACATCTATGGGAATTTTGGGGATTTTTATTTGTCATCTATGGTACAGTTGGTTTGCTCCAAAATGACTATACTTGAACATAAATTTTCTCTTGGATCCCCTGGGATTGACTGTAATGGACCGACCTGTAAAGAGGACTCGGCTGATCATTCCTGGCAGCACCATCATGAAGAGCGGCAGGACCTTGAGGTACGCCGCTAACAGGGAACCCCCCTTGGCATGCGACAAGTTTTTGGCAGACAGAGACCTCTGAACAATTACCTGTAATATAGGTAAAAGTTGGTACCATGTTAAACGCAGAAAAAGCAGGAGATTGGTAGTTTTATTGGCCAATAGACTCTAGGATGCATGTTGTCAAGACAAATTAGGTCTCTTCTTCAGGCATATTTAGAAATCTTGCATCCTAGAGCCTCTTAGTTAGCCAATAAAGGTATCACTTTTTACTCTACCTGTCACCTTCAATTACCTATGGATACATATAGGGACAGAGAGTGTTGCACACTGACCATAACAAAGCTTAACCCCTTAGCAACTTCCTGATCCACAAGAGGGAGGCCCTTAAGGACCACGGTGCATTTTTTTTTTCCGCAGCTGTGCGGTGAACCTGGAAATCCATGACGTACCAGGACCAACATCGGTCCCTAGGTGCCAGACACCATATCTGGGGTGAATGTGTCAGAGATCAATGACACATTCTTGCCCCCCACCACCTCTTCTCACACTTCAGTGCTATTTTGTACGGGACATGGTTCATGCCGGTGGTCCTATTGTCTGAGGGTGGTCGGTGCTAGTCTCGTGTCCTATATTTGTCTGTTTGATCGAGGAGGGGTTGGATCCTTCATAAGAAGTCTTAAAGGGATAGTAATACTTTGTTTTATCTTTATTTTATTTTGTAGGCACTAAAAAAACATGAAGAACGATATAAGTCTTATCTCTCAAACATTTATGGTTTGAGAGATACTCACAAGCAAAGTTTCCCCTCCCGCCCCTTTTACCTAGTGTAAGCCATCTCTTCTCAGATGTGGAATCCAGTCCATAGACCAGACAGATAACAGCAGGGGACAATCTTCTTCCTATGAGAACAATGAAAGCCCTGCCCCCCTTGACAAGTTTTTCAGGTTTTTCCCTTATCTTTCCCTTCTGATCTGGCTGAGCAGTGTTACATCAGTAAAAGGGGAGGGAGGGTGATACTTTGTCATTGAATTACTCTTGTACTACACCTCTGACCGAATTGAACTAAAACTCTCCAAAGTCCAAATACTATGATGATTAATTGGAGCTGCTTTTATTATGAAACATTACTATCCCTTTAAAGCTGCAAGATCAATCCCTATATATTTGGATCACATACACAGAGAGACTTAGTGACACTATTTTATGTTGTGAGAACGTCCTTACTAGTGTCACTTATTTGAGGGTTGGAAGCCCCTTCTTTTGGATCAATGAAGGTAAACAGGAAAAAAAAAAAGGTTTGAACTTGATGGACGCAAGTCTTTTTTTTCAACCTAAACTACTAAGTAACTATGTAGATAATTTATATATCTGGTGAATTGGAATTACCGTTGCACCTCCACTTGTGTTTTGCTTGTTTCAATCACCATCTCCCATCTACTTCCAGACATCGCAGTAGATACATACAATTCACATCAGGAGTAGCCAACTCTGGTTTTCAAACGCTATCGGCATTACATATTTCAGTATGTCCCTACTTGATTACTGGTGGATCATTAAAATCAGCGGTACCCAATAGGTAGATCACAATCTACCAGTAGATCACTAAAGAAAATTGGAGTAATTCTGGGGCAAACCAAATGAACAACAGGGGAGTTCTAAAAACCCTCACTGATTTAAATGGTGCTTTTAAAGGGATAGTAATGTCTTAAATATATAAAAAGTAATACTGTAGACCATAAAATAAGAAATCCATCAATGCAATTCCTATCTCTCAAACCTTTATGATTTGAGAGATAGAGCATCTAGAGTTCCCCACTCCCTGATGTCAGCTGTAAAGCTGACAGAATTAGATCCATGTCGGCTGACACGAGGAGGCTCTTCAGCAGAGCCGCAATAGCGTGATTTAAAAAGAAATACTTCTGTAGAACGGTCTTAAAAGCATGCTTGTAAATCAAGCACACTTTGTAGACCGTTCCAATTAAGTATTTCTTTTTAAATCACACTATTTTGGCTCTGCTGAAGAGCCGACTGTGGGAGAGAGGGGGGAATTTAGAACGCTCTATCTCTCAAACCATAATGGTTTGAGAGATAGGAATTGCATCCATGGATTTCTTATTTTATGGTCTACAATATTACTTTTTATATAATTAAGACATTTCTATCCCTTTAACCCTTTGAAAGCTAGGGACATCTCCAGTATATTGCTTCACAATGTGTTGGAGACCCAGCTAGCGTTCAACGGGATAAAACCATTTAAGTCAATGGGAATTTTGGTAATTTGTATTTGTCCCCTATGATGCAGTTGGATTGCTCCATAACTACTCCACTTTTCTTTTGGAAATACAGCCCTACGTGTTTACTGAGACCGCGAGGAGATTCATACTGAGTAGTGTTAAATCCTTCCAGCACTGAAGAAATAATATATGTTCTTCAGATGTTCTGTGCTTCCCTCCGTGTCACATTGTTCAGTGAAGGAAAAAGAGGAAACCAGGACAAGTTCCAGTACAGCATTCATCTCGTCCCTTTAAAAGGGAACTATGCCCTGGGAATAACTGGGTCAAAATTTGCGTGAAAGATTAATTTACCCAGGTAGGACTCCTTCATACAGCAGTCCGGTGTACCTATCTATATCTATATTACATTATATCTACAGTTGTCTGTAGACTGTAGTTGAAGTCTGCCTCTAGGATATACCTCTTCAAAGCAAACACTGGGCTTCAATCATCCTGAATGGCTCTTAAGGGTCACTAGTTTTTATCAAACTTTAAAATGACACAACTAGCGGTAGCCTCCAACAGAGATCAAATGCAAACAAAAAAGCATCCTATATAATAATTCGCTAGGATATTTGTCAGAAGCCATCATGCTCAGTAGAGACTGCCCGAATGCAAGGAATGCTGGGAGTTCTGTGCTGGGAGCACGGAATGCTGGCAGTTCTGTGCTGGGAGCACAGAATGCTGGGAGCACAGAATGCTGGGAGCACGGAATTCTGGGAGTTTTGTGCTGGGAGCATTCTGTGCTTTCGGACAGTCTCTACAGTGCATGACTGCGTCGGCAGCAGGACGCAGAGCAGGACCAGCCTCTTAACCCTTTGAGTGCTGCAGGGGTAACTAACGCATTGCAATGCAATGTGTTGCATACCCCTCCAGCACTCAAAGGGTTAACATCACCTGGACCTTGGCCCGTGTACACGGGCATTTACACTAGTTTAGATATAAATGAGTGCTGCATGAAGGATGCTGAACTAGGACGTTCTTAAGAGACATTTACTTTTAGTGTAAGATTCCCTGTTAATGGATCCTTAGTGTAGAGCTGGATAGGAACAATGGCTTTCAAAGAGTGGTCTTCCATCTATCCTCCAGTACTTGTTGTGTTTTCTTTACTTCAATGTGTATTAATATATTGCCTCTGTTGACCTCACCTGATCAGTGCACCAGTACCAGAGAGACGGGATGGTCATTCCCACCAGTACACCAGGCCAAGGGAGGTCCGAGGTGACCGGGTCCCTGAAAATATGGAAGGCGTCTGCTCTAGGAATACCGCAAGTGCTGTTTTCTGTATGGCTTTTGGGGATGGCTAAAAAATATTTTTCCTGTAAAGCTTCAAATCCTCCTACTTCTATGAAACCTAAATGTAAGAAAAAGAGTGAAATGGCAGAGTGGCATACAGCAGAGGTGTTGAAATCACCCCCCCCCCCCCAAGTGCAAGTATTCAAAACATCCTCAATTAAAGGGATAGTAATACTTAAAATGTAAAAAAATATATGTTGTAGGGTTTATCCCCCTGAGTAAAACAAGGGTACTCCCAATGCTGAGACATATTTTATTAAACAATTATAACCGCTCAAACTTGAATTTTTTAGGTGCAATTATCACAGTGGCCTGAAAATGTACAGTGGCGCTGTTGCTACACCATCCTATGGACTGCTCTGGTCTGTGGACCATAAATCTCCCTTGTTTTATTTGGGGACATATACCCTACAACATATATTTTTTTACATCTTAAGTATTACTCTCCCTTTAAGCACAAATTAATGTTAAAGTGGAACTAACACTTTCTAACACATAGGTTTTTTTTGAAAGAGCTTTCGAAATCACCTACATTTTCTATAGCTATTTTGTAATCCAAAAATTAGGTTATGAGATATCTGATTGATTGATTTATCAGATTATCAAATACATTTGCACTGGTCAGCAGAAAGTGGCAGTTGGGATTGAGAGCAGTGTGAAATGTGATTATCCGGATGGCATTCCGGACAGTACTATCTAACTTGCATAAACCTCTAAATGAATGATGTCAAATATCTCAAAAGGTTGTTTTAAATAAAATGGCTAACAATAATATATTTGAATTTAAGAGCTCTTTCAAAGTCACCTATATGTTAAAAGTGATAGTTCCACTTTAACACAGGCAGATCCTTCAGTATGACTGAGCTAGTGGTTGACTGTCATGTGTTTTTTGAGTAGATCCTACAAACCTGTTCTTTTGGGAGGCTGCTGAGGACAAGTTTGTTTATATAAAGTAGGGATGGACAACCTGATCTATGATGTAGGGTATGGACAAACTACACAACTTTCAGATTCTTGGGCGACCGTGGTATACAAGTCTCTCCCTGTAAAGTATGGTAGTAATTGGATCTCGTGTTCCTAGGAAAGGTGATCTTAGCTCCACCCATGGCCACACCCACTCTTCAATTCACACCCACAGTCCCACTCATTGTTACTTGGGACAAAAACACCAGTAAAGGGATATTAATACTTAAAATGTAAAAAACAACATGGTGTATGGTTTACCCACCTGAGTACAACAAGGGTACTCCCACTGATGAAATGTGTTTTATCCAAAAGTTATTACAGCTCTGTTGTTAATGTTTTAGGTGCAGTATCACTGTGGCCTGAAATTGTACAGTGGCGCTGTTGCTACACAATCCTATGAACAGCTCTGGTTAGTTGACCATCAATCTCAATAGGATGGTGTAGCAACAGTGCCACTCTACAATTTCAGGCCACTGAGATATTGCACCTAAAAATTCAAGTGTGAGATACATTATCTTTTGAATAAGACACCTTTCAGAAGTGGGAGTACCCTTGTTTTACTCGGGGGGATAAACCCTACAACATATTTGTTTTTACATTTTAAGTATTACTATCCCTTTAATCATACCCCCATCCTGTTGTCAAAATGTTATGGATCACCCCCTGTTTTTATAAATACATTCCAAGGATCTCACCCCACACCCGCTTTGCTTTCACTTGTTTTAGTGCAAGATACAAAAAACAGCCAATGTTTCAGCATTCACTGCAAAGCCTTCTTCAGTAAAGACTTGTCCTGATGAAGGTGTTAGCGTGAATGCAGAAACATCTGCGTCTTTGTGTATCAAGCAATTAAAACAAGGGACAGGAAAGCTGGTGTGAGGTGATATAATTGTCGTGCTGAAATAGTCAGGGGAGGGCTGGCCTGAGGGGCAGGGGGTCAATTGCCCCCTGGGCTGGTAGGCCACTGCACCTCACTAAATCTCCTGATTGCTGTTATAAATGGAGCTACACTAGTGATAACACAGAGCTTACAATTGAAATGGACCTACATAAACGATACTACAGAGGTGCAATCCAAATGGAGCTAAACTAGTAGCATAAACCATTTCCCTTGTAAGCTCTATAGTATCACTAGGTAAGCTTTACTTAAATTGTAAGATTTGTAGTAGCGCACTAGTGTAGCCCCAGTTCAACTGTAAATATGTGGTATCACTTGACTTACGTCACAACATTAATGCCAATTTTAAAATTAACAAAAGAGGGTGGGCTGGAAGAGTGGGCTCGAACGACGATAGAAATGGGCCACTTGAATGTATTTGACCCCTGGGCCACAAGTTGCCAGCCCTCCCCTGGAAATAGTACAGTATATTGGTACTAAGCTTCACAGCACCATAAAGGAAATTACTGGGATGATGACTGGGATGTGCTCCTATCATCCTACCAGTTTATACATACAAAAAAGTAATCATTATTGCATTATATTAATCCCAAAAACAAATGTTCCATTTTTTTCAGACATACTCACTATAAACCATGAGGATGAGAGCACCGATAATCATGATCACTGTCTGCAGAGTGTCTGTATAAATCACAGCGGCCAGCCCACCTACAACAATAACAGCAGAGTGTTCTGTGCTCTGGAGTGGGACAAAAAACAAGAACGCACAAAAAGATCTCAGTGCGTAGGCCTCTCATCCAAAATAATCAGGGTATCCATATTTTCGGGAGACTAAACCCAGCCTCTTGGATATCAGGAATTCTCTAGATAACTCTAGTTGGGGGTCCTGGAAGGAGATGCATTAGGGTGTGATGAAGAGGTAATGAAGCAGTGATGACTTCTCCAGTGATATCACTTCTCCAGTTCCTATGTTGTTCTATGGAGTCAATGCACTAAGATCTCTCCCTCTTTAGGAATCGTAGTGCATAGGCTCCATTGAATAACGTTATCACCTCTTTAACACACTTTAGTGCATAACTCCCATAGTCTCCCAACAAGTTCCTCCAACTCCCTTCTATTCTCAAAACTCCTGCTGACATTTCTCTCTCCTGTCCTTCCTCGTTCACCAGGTCCAGATGTAGGTCTACTTCCAAGACTATGTATCTCTCTTTTCTTAATAAAAATAAAAATGCTCAAAATATTATAGAATTTGAATTTGACCATATTCCATAACAGTGGCCATACATGCATCATGGATGATATGCATTTCCTCAGGGGCAACAAGCATTTGTCTCATGTCCTCTTCTTATATATATAGTGGAGTGTGCTGCAATCATCCAATTCCTGCCTTCCCAAAGTGTTCTACAAATCAACTGAAGCGTCACCTCCTCCTCAGGAATGGCAGATCATACACGATGGGTTAATGTTCTTCCAATGAATCAAGTGTTCCGATGACTGCTCTTCCTGAGGACACAGTGGATGGACTGTTTGAGGAATGTTGGGGGGTGGGGGGTTTATAGACTCCAGCGGCACTCCACCATAAAGGGTGGGAGACAAATGTTTGACTCCCTCGGAGGATGTGGATATCATCTGTCAAATGCATAGGGAAACTCCTCTTTAGTATTTGGTGGCTTGGTGGACCATTTTTGAAATTTATAACATTTTAATAAATAATTGTTACTTTGTAAAAAAAATATAGATATGAGTAGTCTCTCATAGTCTATCTCCCCCTCAGCTCCTGCTTAGTATGTATAACCCCACCATACAGTGGGAAGAAATGTATTAGTATTAAAGCACATTCTGGAGGTGGAGTCTACACGTGGACCGGGTCAAGGAGGAAGGATGGTAGAGAGGAAAGCCATTAAGTGGAGTGAGAAGAGGAAGGAGTTGGAGGAAGCTGGAGGGAGACCAGGAGAACCAGCTATAAGTTATTCAGTGAATGCCTGATATGCAAGAGGCTAGTTTTTCTCTCTAGAAAATGTGAATAATCTGATCATATTTTGGTGAGAGGTTTGTACGTTGAAAAATAATATGTAAACTGAGATCCTTTTTTGCTCTGTTGTGCTCTTTTTTCAAATTTTCTTCTATGCACCTGTGAGACATCTGTACCATGGACATTAAACCTATGAGTACCCAAGGGGCATTCAACGCCAGGCACGTGCACACATAGACACCAAAGGGAGCTTGAGCACCTGCCCGTTTTGTCTAAAGTGCCCTTTTAACAAAAAAAAAAAAAACGTTGCCTCACAGCCCGCACTAACTCCCCCACCGTCCAGTCAGGTCTGTGCCTCCTTCAGGACAGACCTGTAGATGCTGCGCTCCCTCGTCGGCTCTTTAGTATTACAGAGCGCTCTGCATGAAGAGAAGACCGCGCTGGAGATCCAGCAGCTACAGGTCTGTGCCAAAGGAGGAGGCACAGACCTCTCCTGCCGCTGGACCACCAGGGAAGAGGTAGGAAACTGACACTGGGGGGCAAAGTGGAAATGATGGGGCAATATGGATCTGATGGGGGGCAAGATGGTGATGATGGCAATGTAGAGATGATGGGGCAATGTATGTGAGGGTAAATTGGAGCTGATGGCAATATGGAGCTGATGGGGGGCCAATATGGAGATGATGGGGACAATGTTGAGCTGATGGGGGCAATATGGAGATGATGGGGGGCAATGTGGAGATTAGGAGCATTGTGGAGGTGTCCAGTGGAGTTGGCCAATGGGGGGGGGCGCTTCAGATTTCTGTGCCTACAGGCTCCTGAGATGTAAATTCTTTTCTTTTTTTTAATATATATTTTGAATAAATAATTATGAGAGGTGCCCTTTTTTTCATTTGAGCCCCTGCCCCCCAAAATGTCTGTGCACGTCCCTGCTCAACGCATTGCTTTGCAATGCGTTTCATAACCCTCCAGCACTCAAAAGTTTAAGACAAGCTGCATAAGTTGAATCTAAAAGGAGGATTGTGTATTGGTTACATGACAGAAAAGATATTGACTGGTTAGTTGAACAAATAACTGCATATTATGTGTTAATACATCCTGATGAATAGCGCGATGAGCAGAACCAAATTTATATCCAAGACACCTCTAAGCAAGGCACTCGTGGCACCCTAAGCACTGTGTCTTACTCTGCAATGCTGTGGAGATCTCTGTAGCATCCAATGGGTTAAATAATAGCATGTAAAGGGATATAAAATGGATGCAAGGACACTGAGATATCTCTGGCCACACCCACAGTTCAGAATGTGGGTGTGACTAGCACAGCTGAGGCACCGCCCCTCAAAATTTGGCTCTCTAGACAGCTGCCTACTCTGCCTATTAGGAAATCTTGGCATGGCCAAGAGGAGGGTGGGAATTATTAATCTCTGTAGTGTAACTAATTCAGTCATCATTATAGTTTTCATGCAATTGAAAGCAAGTAAATGCCGGTTATAGTTTTAAAAACAAAACTTTTAAGGCAGGACTAACAACTCCTAATAATAATAACCCTCCACTTAGCTTACAATGGTTAGAAAACCCTAATATCCCCTACAACTTTTGCCGTTGTTCAAAAAGATAAGAATTTCAGTTATTCATAGAGTTTATGTCTGGACCTGGACGTGACAATTGCTGGTCCCCTCCAGGCACAAAGTTACCAGGTATGATAGTAAGGAAATTGTAGGAGGCATCATTAAAGGGATAGTAATGTTTCACAATAAACGCAGCTCCAATTAATCTTCATAGTATTTGGGACATGGAGAGTGTTATTTCAGTACTGTCAGAGTTGTAGTTCAAGAGTAATTGAATGGTAAAGTATCCGCCCTCCCGCCCCTTTTACTGATGGAACACTGCTCACCTCAGAGCAGCAAGACTGTCCGGATGGATCACAGAGAGGGACAATCTTCAGTGAACATAAGGAAAAACCTGAAAAACTGTCAAGGGGGCAGGGTTTTCCTTGTGATCAGAGTAAGAAGATTGTCCCTTGCTGTGATCTTTCCGGTCAAGAGACCAGATTCCACATCTGAGGGGAGGCGGCTTACACTAGGTAAAAGGGGCGAGAGGGGATACGTTATCATTCAATTACTCTTGAACTACGACTCTGACAGTACTGATATAACACTCTCCATGGCCCAAATACTATGAAGATTAATTGGAGCTGCTGTTTTAGTGACACATTACTATACCTTTAAGAGGTGTTAGTTCTCTTTTAATGGAAGAAATTCCCCCACCATGCTTTGTTTGTTATTTAACCCTCAAAGGTTTAATACATAATAAATGAGATCAAAGCATGGGGGGCAGGCCACTGAGTTAAAGTTCTCCTGTATGAACTATAACTGGCATTTCCCTATAAGGTCAGCTTTAACCCTTTGCATGCCTCTGCAGAGTACACCTGAGAACTTTCAAAATGAGCCAGCCCTGAGATCTTTGAAATATTCACTTGTAAAGTTCCCCAGAATGTAGATTTTACTAAATATTTCCCTGATTGTGGTAACCGGATGGTCCTCAAGGAACTGGTAACATGCTGTTTTCCGTTCCTGAACATACAGAGATTGGGATCAAAACATTGGGGTTTATGCATTAAGGCAGTGATTCTCAACCAGGGTGCCGTTGCACTTTGGTGTGCCGCGGACATCAAATAAGGGTGCCCCATGTTCATACCTCCCAACATTTCAATTTGCTATTGTGTTTAGGAGATCACACTGTGTGGTGTGTATATAAGTGTATCACCCTGGTGTCCCTGTGTTTAGGAGATCAGACTGTGTGGTGTGTATATGTGTGTCACCCTGGTGTTCCTGTGTTTAGGAGATCAGATTGTGTGGTGTTCATATAAGTGTATCACCCTGGTGTCCCTGTGTTTAGGAGATCAGACTGTGTGGTGTGTATATAAGTGTATCATCCCAGTGTCCCTATGTTTAGGAGATCAGACTGTGTGGTGTGTATATAAGTGTGTCACCCTGGTGTTCCTGTGTTTAGGAGATCAGATTGTGTGGTGTTTATATAAGTGTATCACCCTGGTGTCCCTGTGTTTAGGAGATCAGACTGTGTGGTGTGTATATAAGTGTATCATCCCGGTGTCCCTGTGTTTAGGAGATCACACTGTGTGGTGTGTATATAAGTGTATCACCCTGGTGTCCCTGTGTTTAGGAGATCAGACTGTGTGGTGTGTATATAAGTGTATCACCCTGGTGTCCCTGTGTTTAGGAGATCACACTGTGTGGTGTGTATATAAGTGTATCACCCTGGTGTCCCTGTGTTTAGGAGATCACACTGTGTGGAGTGTATATAAGTGTATCACCCCGGTGTCCCTATGTTTAGGAGATCAGACTGTGTGGTGTGTATATAAGTGTATCACCCCGGTGTCCCTGTGTTTAGGAGATCAGACTGTGTGGTGTGTATATAAGTGTATCACCCTGGTGTCCCTGTGTTTAGGAGATCAGACTGTGTGGTATGTATATAAGTGTATCACCCTGGTGTCCCTGTGTTTAGGAGATCAGACTGTGTGATGTGTATATAAGTCATGAAATAGCCTAAAAATTCTCAGTAATGCCCGCCTACCAGCCACACCCCTAGTAACATCCCCTAAAACGCAAGTGTCCCTCTTTGGCAACCTGAAATGTTGGGAGGTATGTTATTCTATAAAGCCTATACACTAAGATCTCCACAATCAAATAAATCTTAGTGCAGTAACTGGAGAAGTGATATCACATCTTTATCACACCTTAGTACATCTCCCCCTGACTCTCAGGTTCATACCCTAAGATTCCCCAGGTATGCTCAAAGGGTTAAAATGTTTTTTTTTTGTTTTGTTTTTTATTTGAGGTGGGGTTGTCACTTTGTTGCAGTAGTTTGAGAGCCACTGTTTGATGGTATCATCTGGGGCTGATTTATTGATTTTGTGATTTAGAAGCCGGATTTTACCTAAATCCTCTGATTGTGAATTAATAATACAACATCATTTACTGACTGTGCCCCCAAGCTACAGACACAGGGGCTGATGTACCGAGGCATTCTGGGACAGGTTGTGGGTGATAACGCTGCATTATAGGGAACACATAAACATTATCCAAATCCCCATTGATTTCTAACAAGATGTATAACGCTGTAAAATGGTTTGAATGAGGCTTTAACATTCTCAACATCCTCGTTGATTTAAAAGGTGATTTTTAACCCCTTGAATGATGGCAAGGTCTGGACCGCATTGCTTAACCCTTTAAGTGCCAGAGGAGTACTCTGAGTACTATAGGGAGTGCGCATCGCACTGCATTGTGCACCCTTCCGGCAGACAAGGGGTTAAAAGCTCCATTTAAATCAATGGAAATATTAATTTGCCCCCCCCCATGGTGCTGTTAGTTTGCTCCATCATTTCTCCATTTTCTTAGTACATCAGCCTCAGACTTTTTGTTCATTCATTTTCAAAAAATAATATTCCCTAAATTGCAAAAATTGTCAAAGTTCTGTAATATATATATTTATATATATATATATATATATATATATATATATATATATATATATATGAGCCTTTGTGATTCAATGATAAATCCCCACCAAGGAAATTAAACGCGTGACCTACCAGCCACAGTGTATATTGCAGTGATAATAAGTAATCCAGACACAGCTACATACAGATCCCAGTGCAAGGCCTGCTGAATGAACAGGGCTCCAGCATACATGTCAACCTGCAGGGGGAGCAGACAATCGAGAGAGAGAGGTTTTACATAACTAAAACTATAGAAGAATGTAATTTATTACCCACTAGTTGAAAAGCCCATGTACACGGGCAACAGTGACAGGCAGCAATGGCCTCAGTGCAATCATGCACAGTAGAGACTGCCCACGCTGCAGCTGATAACGGAACGGGGCTCTCCAAATTCAGACCGTACTCCTCTGTGCACTACCGTCTGAATTCAGAGCGCCCTGCTCCGTTATCAGCCGTGGCGCGGGCAGTCTGTACTATGCATGACTGCAGTGTGCGCAGCCGTCTGAACTGCGCATGACAGCTTCTGACACACATACATTAGCGAATTATTATATAGGATAGGTGATAAAGTTGTCTCCAGTACATTGTTTTGCACGGTGCTAAAGATGTTTCCAATAATCCTAAACCCCCACCCTTTAGCAACATCCATAGTATGTACATACTTTCCAAGTGTCCCTCTTTAGGAGATGTTAGGGGTACATTCCTCCAAACTGTCCCTCTTTAGGAGATATTAGGAGTACACACCTCCTAATTGTCTATCTTTAGTAGATGTTAGGGGTACATACATCCCAAGTGTCCCTCTTTAGGAGATACAGTCCCTCTTTCAGACCCAAATCCCTCTCTCCCTCTTTCCCACCCTGATGTCCCTGTGTTTAGGACAAGAGACTGTGTGGTGTGTATATAAGTGTATCACCCTGATGTCCCTGTGTTTAGGAGATCAGACTGTGTGGTGTGTATATAAGACTATCACCCTGGTGTCCCTGTGTTTAGGAGATCAGATTGTGTGGTGTGTATATAAGACTATCACCCTGGTGTCCCTGTGTTTAGGAGATCAGACTGTGTGGTGTGTATATAAGTGTATCACCCTGGTGTCCCTGTGTTTAGGAGATCAGACTGTGTGGTGTGTGTAAATAAGTGTATCACCCTGGTGTCCCTGTATTTAGGAGATCAGACTGTGTGATGTGTATATAAGTGTATCACCCTGGTGTCCCTGTATTTAGGAGATCAGACTGTGTGGTGTGTATATAAGTGTATCACCCTGGTGTCCCTGTGTTTAGGAGATCAGACTGTGTAGTGTGTATATAAGTGTATCACCCTGGTGTCCCAGTGTTTAGGAGATCAGACTGGGTGGTGTGTATATAAGTGTATCACCCTGGTGTCCCTATGTTTAGGAGATCAGAGTGTGTGGTGTGTATATAAGTGTATCACCCTGGTGTCCCTGTGTTTAGGAGATCAGACTGTGTGGTGTTTATATAAGTGTATCACCCTGGTGTCCCTGTGTTTAGGA